>CM077452.1:3443045-3860545 GCA_039654765.1 Mylopharyngodon piceus | reverse complement strand
TAGATGATGATGACAAACAGAACCAGCAGGGCGATGTGGAGGAGAGGAACCATGGCTTTAATGATGGAGTTAAGCACCACCTGTAAACCTGAGGATATGCAAACGTACGCAAAAATGCAGATTTACACTCATTCACAGTATTTGAGTGTTCACTTGAGTGCAATTAAGTCCAAACTTTCACATCTAATTCCTACTACATACACTCAGACACACACTGGTGTCTTTAGGGCATTGAGTTTGACAGCTTGTTCTCAGAGAATGATCCTGAGGGGATGCAGCAAGGAATGCTGCGCTTTTCCTGCCATATGGCCACATCATGCGCCATCTCTCACCCAATATCCACCCCTCTGTAGGGGTCCGGCGCTCTGGGCGCTCGGAAGGGGAAGCTGTCAAATTGCCTCATGATTACTGTTGTGCAAAACTACATATTATTGAAATCGACTAGTCGGTGCACTGCCTGAACGACTAATCTGTCTTGACTGGAAGCCTTGAATATGTAATCAGCTTGATCACTAGGGTTACTAGGGTTATTATAGGTAACTAAAACTAAAATCATTTAAAAAAAAAAAAAAAATCATTACCTGAAAAAAAATAAACATTAAATGATTATTTCAGCTAGTTGCCAAAGCAATATTTCTCATTTTCTTTTAGTTTAACTTGAAATACTAAAATAACTTAAATTAAAACTAATAAATAAAACTATATAGACATTATAAAAAAAAGACAAAAACACACAATATTACTTATACTTTAACTAAAGGTGAAAATATACAATATACAAATTAAATCTAAATCATTATATTAGTGATTTATATTATATACTTACTATATTTAAAGACCATAACCACTCTTTTTAAATAGAGACTACCATTATTTTTATTATTAGTAAGAGCTAATGACGAATGTTTGTTTTTTTTACTCACTGGGCACTCCTGAGACCAGGCGCAGCGGTCGCAGCACTCGAAAGGCTCTGAGGGCTTTGACGTCGAAACCTCCTGGTTTCCCTCCGTGGCCGTGCACGGACGGGTGGGCTCCAACAGCTTCCTTCTCTCCATCTTTGGTCAAAACTTCCAGGACAACACTAAATAATCTAAAAAAAAAAATGAATGGCTGGTGAACACTCTGAAGAACACTGATGGTCAGTGATCAGTCAGAAAAATAACTCATCAATAACCAGCAAGTTTCAAGCATATTGATTATTGATTATGTATGTCTCACAAACCTGCTACAATCTGAGACAAAAAAAACTATGCTATGATGGATTTAGACTGATTCAAAGCAAGAACTCCTTTATTTAAAGATTCATTAGAAGAACCTGTTCAAATGAGTCATGTGCAGGCACAAGTGAACCACACCATTGTTCCTTTAGGACTATTTATATACTACTATAGTATTCATTAATATTTTGAATTAGTTTTGTTTATATATATATATATATTTTCAGTTTTCATTTTAAGTTTGAGTAATTTTTGAGGTATTTTTTAAATATTTCTTTTTAGCATTAATTTTTAGTTTTATTTTTAGTAATCTTAGAATTTCAACTGAAAATTTAGTTTTTTTATTATTATATTTTAGTCAGTCGCCAGGACAATAGTTCTAATTGTCATTTAAGTTGTTTAAGTTTACAATTTTCATCTAATATTTATATTTTATTTTATTTCAGCTTTATTACAATTAACAAAAACGATTGTGGAGTCCAGTATTGATATTTTTGTTTTTTGCGTAGAAATATATATAGATATATAATCTTTTTATGTAATCTATAATCTTTTTATTTCACCATATTCAATTTAGAACTTATTGTAGAAAATGCCTTGTGCTCTATTACAATATAACAAATTTCTATATAAAAAAATCTAGATATAATAAACTAATACATGAGAGAATTAAATTTTTTGAAAATAATCTAAAAATTGCTTTGAAAAAAAAAAAAAAAAATGCTTGTAATATTGATATAAAGTAGCAAGATAATAGCTGAAATATCAAGACATGTTTGGATTATAAAATAAACCACTTTCAGCATCACATGACAGCATGACCTTTCATGAATGTGCCAAAACATAAACAGCAGGACATTCAATCTGAACAACATCAGACGGCATCATCTGCTGTACACACGAAAAAAGCAGCATGTGATGACCTGAAATGGCCATGGTGCACATCTGAATAGTCATGTATTACAAGATCTCAACAACAGCGGATAAAATAACCAAAAAAAGTGTATTCAAAGTATCAAATAAGCTGATTTTGAATGCATCTGCTTCTATTACCATCATAAAGCTTTATTAACGCCAGCGATTCATCCTTTAAAGTCAGCATGAAACAGAAGTAGCAATAGTCTTTTCTTCCCTATTGTGACGTACATCTAAAAGTAAAACGGCTTCTTGAACAAGAAAAAATGAATGACAGGTCTTGATTTTGTCTGGGGAATTGATTATATGGTTGTGGTTTGCTATTGGTGGATCTCATGTGAGTGACAGGTTGTCCCGCCCTCGCGCCATTAAACACATCATCAGAGAAGAGATGTCGCTATAAGAGGGAGGGGAAGATATTTTGATTAAAGATCATGAGGGCACATGAATTTATAAAATAATGCACGGATAAATAATTTATAATAAACACTGCAATATTGTCAATTTTGATTTCATGGTGACTTTAAAGAGTGACAATCTATCTGTAAGTATTCTTGGCTAATCGTGGCTGCTGCTCAGGAGCTAAAGATCAAGAGCGACAGCCTCGTGAACAGAGAGACGGGTAGGTGAAGAGAGAGAGGGAGACAGCTCTTTCTGCATGAGGCGAACTGATCGAAATGTGACCTAGCTACCCAGTGGACTGTGCGTGTATGAGTGAGGGAGAGTCAGATAGAGATGCTGATGAGGAAGAGGAGAGTGTACACAGTTTGAGATGATCTACAGAGAAGCTAACAAGACATCAGCGGTGAGAGATACAGACATAGAATGACAACACAAGTGGACAGAACCATTATAGCAGTTTTATATCGCACACATAAGCCGTGTGCTTTTACTTTTTCATGTACAGGCACACAAACACTTTCCATTCAATAAAATGACTGACTGAATCGGGATGATTTAAAGGGGTGGTTGATTATGATTTCTCTTTTTTAACTTTAGTTAGTGTGTAATGTTGCTGTTTGAACATAAACAACATCTACAAAGTTACGACGCTCAAAGTTCAATGCAAACGGAGATATTTTCTTTTACAGAAAAGGCTGGTAGGGACTACAACAAGCTTTTTCCCAGGTTGGTGACATCATAAACCCCAAAATTTACATTAACCCTGTCCCCGGGAACACGCAACAAAGGGGGTGAGGCCATGTTGGGCTGCTTTAGAGAAGAGGAAGAGTTGTTGTAGTAGAGTGTTGTTGCCACGCCATCAGTGTCAATTCAACGCTGGATTTGCACAAAAGATTAACATGACGGCACATGCTAGTCGATAAGTTGAATCAACTCCACAGCAACTACATAAATTTATCCACTAACCATTCAGAAACGTCCAGTTTCATCCTAAAAGTTGTAACTTCTTCCTGAGTCTCTCCATCAGTGTCCGACTCCGGTTTGAACAATGTAAGGCTGAACACCGTTACTGACAATCGTCATTTTGGCTGCGTGAGATTCTCCAGCTTTGTTGTTGTTGAGCAACCGAAGCGCGAGCTGTTAAAGCTCCGCTCTCTTCTGGAAAGCGGGCCGGGAGCAGCAGCTCATTTGCATTTAAAGGGACACACACAAACTGCGTGTTTTTGCTCATCGTGTTTTTAAATCAGCTTGATTTTAAAGGAGGAAAGTATGATCGTTTTGTAGTAATCAACGTTAAGCCACAGATGCTGTCAATCAAGCTTGTAACTTGTAATGAACCCTGGAATATTCCTGTAATTATCATTTGGATGTAAATGTGGTCTCACTCTTTATGCAAATTAGATTTCATGAATATCAAGTTTGTAATAATTCTCAAATGGAACACTCACAATAACCAGTGTATAATTTATAGACATTATTAAAGCAAATGCTCAGTGTAGTAACCCAGAAACACTTTATTTTCTGTATAGAGAGGGGCAGTTGTCAGTGTGAAAGCACAACGTGAGCCTGATGGTGCAGTTAGGCTGCTTTTGCTTACACTGCTTATGCATGCGGTATGAAACCGGCCTGAGGCACGGACAAAAGAGAAGCGGCTTTTTTCCCTCATCATTTTATCTTTGGGCTTCTGCATCTTTTTTTAGGCTGATACAGTAGAAAGTGACATGAAATTAAAACATTTAAATAAAAAACAGCCGAAAGAGGTGGACTCTCAAGGATTCTTCTTCATCTGCATCATCAAAAAAAAGAAAAAAAAGAAAAGGAAGTGCTGGTCTCCAGCAAATGTGTTTTTTGACTATAAATATATTTAATCTGAAAATAAAGAGTAGGTAATACAGTCCACCACGCTAATCTAAAATGAAGAAATGCTCCATAGATGCCGGTATAAAGACAGAGTATAAAGAAAGACAGCAGCTGACGTCGCTGGTTTACTTTACAGGTCTTTTCTGGGCCATAGAGCTGCATGAAGAGTGTGCGTGTGTATGTGTGTGTGTGTGTTTTGGGAGTTGAGGAGAAGGTGAAGGGCCTCAAAGGAGGAAAATTAGTGAAAGTGACATTCCAGAGGATGATGGGAAGAAAGACCAAAACAGAAAGAGAAAGAAAACGAGAAAGACATTGACATTTTTGGTCTGATTTTTATCTTTACCTCACTCTTCTAAATGCCTTTCTTCTTCTATGCTGTATATACACTACTGTTTAAAAATTTGGGGTCGGTAAGAATTTTTAATGTTTTTGTGCTCATTATGGCTGCATTTATTTGATCAAAAATACAGTAAAATATATATTATGAAATATTATTACAACTTAAAATTTTCTATTGTAATATATTTTAAAATGTCATTGATTGCTAACTGAATTTTCAGCATCATTACTCCAGTCTTCAGTGTCACATGATCCTTCAGAAATCATTCTGATATGCTGATCAAGAAACATTTCTTATAATAATTATCAATATTTTTGGTGGAAACAGTGATGCATTTTTTCCAGGACTTTTTTGATGAATAGAAATTTGAAATGAACAGCATTTATTTAAAATAGAAATCTGTTGTAACATTATAAAATGTCTTTGTCGCTTTTGATCAGTTTAATGCGTCCTTGCTGAATAATTTTTTTCTGTAATTCTGTAATGGAGATGAGATTAAAAATAATAAATAGTAATAACTAGGTATTAAAGGTGGACTTTCAACAACACTGTTTGGAAATTAGTCAGGCCGACACCAACAACAAACGTCTAACCAATCAGCATTAGGGGGCGTATGACGGTCGAGGAGACAGAATGAGCAAGACGGAGATTTGAAAATAAGAAAAAAAAAAACTGCAGAACGAGAGATGATGAGACAACACAAAAGAACTCAAAAAATATCACTTGAATGAAGGTTTATGACTGGGCAAGCGCTTTAAGACCCGCGTTTATATTAGAAAAGCGTTCCAGCGCTGGAGAGAGCTAAGTGGGAAGGCCTGAAAACAGACAGTTCATCAACTGCGCTTTATTTTTCGTGAAGCATTTTGTTGCGCGTCAGCTGTGATAAACAGTAACAGTGGCCAGATAGTTTTGCAGTTAAACCACTGCACACTGACGACCACTAGAGAATGAGGTGTTTAGCGTCATTGATAGTGCACTCGCTTCGCATGCCAACGACGGTCAGGCCGGGGTTCGAGACCGACTTGGAGCAGGGTGGTTAGGATTGGAGTGTGAGTTTTGGAGGTGGAGCAATGAAAAGAGGGGTGGGTTTGTTTGGGTTGATTTCAAATATCAACAGCGTTGTTCAAAATCAACTTACCGCACCTTTAACCCTGAACCTACCCCTAACCTAACCTTAACCCATGTTATATTACCCAGTACTTTCTTAGGTAAGTACACTGTAAGTACACATAAGTGCATGTACTGTAAAATAAAGTGCAACCGTTGAAACAGTAAAACAGTAGCTAAGCTTTGGAATATAAGCAGATAAAACGTACCCTATAACGACAATGACGAAATCCAGCATGTTCCATCCGTTTCGGACATACGCGTTCTGATGCATCACCAAGCCATACGCTATGATCTTCAGGAAGGTTTCGATCGTGAAAATGATAAGGAAGGCATATTCGACTGTTTCCTGTGGGAGACAAAAGAGGGAGAGAGAAATTAATCGATAAGATGAACAACTGTGTACAATAAATTCAAAAACATTACAGCTCACTGCCAAGATTACTCTCCCCTCCATCAAACACAAACACACATGAACATTTTTGGATTGGTTTGATCACACACAATAACCACAAGAGAGCTGAATGACTTTGTGCGGTCAGCTTCGTCAGTCTAGGTCTGAAAACATTCAATACAAGACTGAAAATTGGTTTATGATTTGAAGTATCATCCAAGTTACACATACACTGAAATCAATTTGGTGTAGAAACAATTTTCACTCAGACATTGATAGTAAATTTCACAATTAATTACAAAAAACAGCAAGTAACATTGAATTAAACATGAAATTATGAAGTAGAAAGAATTAAAAGGCATTTTATTGTTTTATTTACAACTTCAAAAAAACATTTCTACAGCGTATAAGAGGTTACTCTGCAATATAACAAAAACAATTAAAAAATGAAGTGTTTGTGACAGAATGATGATGGAAAAATATAATTTTTACATATATTTGAACTTTTACAATGCAAAACCTCTTTAAGTCAGTGTCTTGGAGAAACTGTACTAGCATAAACAGATCCATGGCATCTAAAATGGTCCTTGAATAAATGTTATGAGGGAAAATAAGTGATTTGCCTTTTAGTTACCCCTCAACACCAGAGCTGCATTACTAAAACTGAAAGCGAATTGTTTTTAAAGCATTAAAGCATGCCGCTCGGTCATGGCAGTGGCTAGTGGGTTGTTTTCTGTGCATTGATGGTGTTAGACACAGCCATTTAACTTGTCAAATACCATCTCTTTATACAAACACACAGAGACTCAAGCTTTCTCCTTTATGTGTGTGTGACAGCTGTGCAAAGGTTGCACAATGAAAGAGGTTAGTTGGTGTGCGTGCGTGTGCGTTTAAGTGTAAGGACATTTGGGAAGCTTTTATACGCTGTGGGCCTCGTTTTGCCAACATTTTACAGACGACTGAATGAAACACTTAGCCCTGTGCAACAGAAAAAGAGCCTTTTGTTACTGCGGGAAAAGAGTAACCCGGGCTCACTGATCCTGCTACTACAGACAGAGGCAGAGTGAGCTGTATGAGTGACAGCAGCGGAGAGAAGTCACTGCACTGAATATGAGCTATTTACAGGATGTCAAAAAGGCGATCTGAAACAGATGACACAGAAAAACACATGATAGAAACAAACAAATGCACTTGCCAAAAATCTAATGCATTAACTTTGTAGTACAGTATGTATGTATAGCACACATTTACCCACTTAAAAAAAGAATCTAATAAGGATAAACAATGAAAATATTTTAATTGATTAAACATCATGGTAGTATTTGTTGTACTGCCTTTAATTTATTCTGATTTAAAATAAAATAAAATAAAATAAACAGTAACTACAACAATACCGGAACTTAGAAAAATGACTTTGTCTTTTGATTATTTGATATGATTTATTGCTTTTAATATAAAATGTTTTTGATATCTCAATTTTCTCTGAATCTAAACAAAGATCAGCCAAACCTGTCACATGACAGATAATAGTTTAAAAGACCAGATTTCAGGCAAAATGTGTCGTTTTGTTAATTTCGATAAGAAACAAAGTATCATCTTTCAAATTCTGTCCATTTTATCAGGAAATTAAAACAATAAAAGCAATTTTAATGCTCTTTGCTGTATAGGCGTCTCAGTTCAAACAGTAGCACGGAGCGCGAACGTGATCATTTCTTTATAGCACAAAATAAACACGAATGAACATCTCATGCATTATACTAATAAACATTTTGGGGGAAATGCATTTGCGGGTTTCTTTTAAAAATGTCACAGTGATGCTTAAAACATGCTTTATTTTCATTATGTGAAATATTTTTTTCTTCCAGTTGAAATATGGCCTGGAAATCTTTTTGTGAGATTCACAAAAAAGAGCAAGGAAATCCTGTTTAAAAATCCTTTTTAAAATATGGCCGCTTTAAATGATGGGCTTTGCTAACAAAGCAGCCTTTAACTTATATGTTAAATAAACAACACACATTTACATATCAAATAAACAAATGGGAGCTAGAGAGCTTCATTAAGCGATATGCGGTTGAGGACAAAGTAATACAGCATTCCCAATCCATTACCCCTCTACTTTTATTCATCCATCAGCAGAGAGTATGAGAATAGAGCGAAAGAGAGAGAGGAAAACAGAGGCCTGTGGGGCAATCCATAAATATCTCTGACTCATATCTGCTTATTTTGCTCTAAAGACTAACTGTACATACTCACTCTCTCTCTCTCTCTCTCTCTCTCTCTCTCACACACACACACACACACACACACACAAACCATTAGCTAGTTTACTAAAACAAAAACATTTCACAAACACATGCCCTACTGTTCCACACATGCAAATTTCACCTTCAACATCAAAAGCTCAACATCCCTTTTATGTTAATGAAGTCTGTTTTAATTGTTTTGGTTTGTGCTGTGATACATATTTGTCTGGATATTTGATAAGAGCAAAATAAAATATCAAATCTGTCTCCAGCCATACATTGTTTTGGCTCAATCCTTTCAAAAACAGTCATTATGAATCCAAAGGATGAGTTGTAAATACCAAGAGTTATTTTTTGACCCATGTGTCCTATACACAACACAAGAATGAACTCACCCTCATTGCAAACTCGTATGACTTTCTTTCATCCGTGGAAGACAAAATGGGAGGTTTTGAAGAATGTTCATGCTGCTCTTTTCCATATAATTAAATTAGATGGTTGCCAGGGGATGTCAAGCTCCAAGGAAGACACAAACGCACCATAAAAGTGGTCCATATGACTTATACTCTATATTGCATGGAAAAGAGCAGCATGAATATTCAAAAAAAAAAATCTTATTTTGTGTTCCACAGAAGAGAGAATGAATAAATTAAACATTTTAGGGGGAACTATTCCTTTAAAGGGTTAGTTCACCCAAAAATGAAATTTCTGTCATTAATTACTCACCCTCATGTCGTTCCAAACCCGTAAGTTCTTCGGAACACAAATTAGGAAATTTTTTATGAAATGCGAGAGTTTTTTTAATCCCCGTAGAAAGCAACGCAAGTACCACATTCAAGGTCCAGAAAAACAAAAATAACGACTTTATTCAACAATTTCTTCTCTGCCATGTCAGTCTCCTACACTGTTGACATAGTGAACACAGTGCAGGCTTCCTGTTTACGTCCGAACGCCGGCTTAGTATTGGCCGATGATGTACATGTGAGCAACACGATGCATTCGTGTGATGCTGACGTAGGAGCCGGCCAATAATGAGCCGGCATTCTGACACGCTGGGCGTAAACAGCATAGGAGAAAGGCAGGAGAGAGAAGAAATTGTTGAATAAAGTCGTTATTTTTGTTTTGTTTTTGCGCACAAAAAGTATTCTCGTCGCTTCATAACATTAAGGTTGAACCACTGTAGTCACATGGACTATTTTAACAATGTTTTTACTACATTTCTGGACCTTGAATGACAGTAATTATGTTGCTTTCTATGGGGGATAAAACAAAAAAAAAACTCTCGGATTTCATCAAAAATATCTTAATTTGTGTTCTGAAGATCTTGCGGGTTTGGAACGACACAAGGGTAAGTAATTAATGACAGAAATTTCATTTTTGGGTGAACTAACCCTTTAAACTCAAAGCTACAGTTACATTGACTAATCTGAGATCAGCCCACAACCATAATGCAAATGAACTCTATATGTTACAGTAAAAATCAATACAATAGTGGAAACACAAAACTGAATCAGTGTATGAGGAAACCTTCGGGATGAACCAATCAAATCCAAAATTTCTTGATGGAATTATTAATAATAAACTGATTCACAGAAAAATGTGAGGAGAGTGACACTGCCATAAACAAATTCTAAATGCTGATCCGAGGAAACGGCTAATTTGTTTCCGATTTGGTTCTACTTATTGTTTTGATTTATTCTATAATTGGTAAACACAGCATGTCATTTATCATATTCATTGGTTTGAAATGAAGCATGTAAACACACACACACACGAGCAGGCACATTTGTGCATGTGGCGAATAGCTGGCGTGACATGAGTCAGTGTGACATCATGTCGTTTATCATCCCGGAAACATCACGATGTCCTCTGTTCAAAGTAACAGAATATACGGGCATATACTAGCACATGAACCCATCTAGCAACAAAATATCAATAAATTGACTGTCATTATATCAGTCATTTAAAAAACATTTAATGCATTTTCAGCCCAAGTTTTAATGTATACATTTACATTTTCACTGGGGTGTTGATGTCATTTGACTAGTGATTTCAAGAATTCAAGGTAGCAGAAGCATCATTGTGACATTGCTGAAGCTTGGCATTTCTGAGTGACAAGAAAAATGCATTAAGACATCTCTCTACATCCTCCACTTCCATCTTTCTTTTTCTCTCTCTCTTGACTGTATAGATCAGTCAGTGTACACCAGGAAAGCTGGAGGGAGCGCAGACCACTTCATAGAGTTTCCCCTCTACCTCCTACTATACGGTGTGTGTGTGTGGGCTTGTGGAACAAGAGTGACAAACAACCATGTCCCGGCACAGGAAGTGCTTTTCTTTAGAAAAAAGCCAGCCAGCCAAAGAAACACAAATAGAAAAGATCCTGATCGCAACTGTGTTATAGAAATATGACGGTATTTCAAATGACCTTGCAGTGATAAACTTTGAATGCATAAAGACAGCCAGCTGAATGCAGCATCTATTCCACCTCCTCTCTCTTTTAGCCATGCAATTCTGAACCTCGTCCTCTCGCTCAGTAACCCAGCAACCAACCGCATCCTTTCCCACTACGCAGCGCTGCTCAGAATCAGGTGGTCTTGGGCTCGCTGTTCCACCCCTGACCACTGAGGGGCAGTGTGTGGGGGCGGCAGCGGGGGAACACAGGCAGATGCAATAAATGACTGAATACTAATGAGACCAAAGATGCCCCTCAAAACATCATCATACTGCAATTCATGTCTCCATTTCAGATTCCATTCAGATTTCATTTATCACTCGATGACCTCTGGAGCAAAGCAATTTCACCTGAAAATGTGGTACCTGATTGAATGGACGGGAACTATAGCAGAAAAATTTGAGCTACAGCATTAAAGGGACAGTTCACTAACAAATTCTGTCATTATTTAGACACATAACTTTCTTTCATTCATTGAACAGAACTAAGCAGCTCTTTTCCATGGTCATTCATTTTCATTGCACGGACAAGAACTGCTAGAAAGATTTTGTCATGTTTTTAAAAGAAGTCTCTTATGCTCACCAAGGCTGTATTTATTTGATCAAAAAAATACAGTAAAAACAATAATGGTCACACTTTAGATTAGGGTCCAATTCTCACTATTAACTAACTATTAACTATGACTTTTGCCTCAATAAACACCTAATTACTGCTTATTAATAGTAAGGTAGGATTGGGTAGGATTAAGGGATGTAGAATATGGTAATGCATGAATATGCTCCTACTATACGGTGTTTATTATTAAGTAATAATAAACAGCCAATATCCTAGTAATATGCATGCTAATAAGCAACTAGATAATAGTGAGAACTGGACCCTAAACTAAAGTTTTACCATAATAATATTTTGAAATAGTATTACAATTCAAAACAACTGCTTTCTATTTGAATATATTTTAAAATGTAATTTGTTTATGTAATGGAAAGCATCATTACTATTACAGGCCCCAAACTTTTAAACAGTAGTGTAAATATCTGCTTTTGTGTTACACAAACAAACACAATAACTGAGGGTGAACAAATGACAATTTCAGTGTGAACTGTCCTTTTTAAACCCCTCTATACAATGTAAACCTGAATAATTTGGCAAAACTCAAAAAAAAATTGAGGCAATCAGCTGCCTGAACTGAACTGAAGCAGAACTGGCAGATTTTTGTTTTGTACTCATACATTTTAATTGTTCTTAAAGGGTTAGTTCACCCAAAAATAAAAATTCTGTCATTAATTACTCACCCTCATGTCGTTCCACACCCATAAGACCTTCGCTCATCTTCAGAACACAAATTAAGATATTTTTGATAAAATCTGATGGCTCAGTGAGGCCTGCATTGCCAGCAAGACAATTAACACTTTCAGATGCCCAGAAAGCTACTAAAGACATATTTAAAACAGTTCATGTGATTACAGTGGTTCAACCTTAATGTTATGAAGCGACGAGAATACATTTTGTGCGCCAAAAAAACAAAATAACGACTTTATTCAACAATATCTAGTGATGGGCAGTTTCAAAACACTGCTTCATGAAGCTTCGAAGCTTTACAAATCTTTTGTTTCGAATCAGTGGTTCGGAGCATGTGTATCAAACTGCCAAAGTCATGTGATTTCAGTAAACGAGGCTTCGTGATAAGAGTTTCGAAATTTCAGTGGTTCCCCACTGGGGGGCATGACTTTGGCAGTTTGATACACGCAGTGAACCACTGATCCAAAACAAAAGATTCATAAAGCTTCGAAGCTTCATGAAGCACTTGCTAAATGAATGCAGCAATATAAAGCATTCAACATACTTGCTCTCGAACCAAGCCGCATGCCGCTTGTCATCATGATGGTAACTCTCCAAAAACCCACATTAACAGAAACTCTTCTAAATTAGCATAACAAAACATTAATCACTACTAAATCTCCCACTTAACATTAATCTTGCACACACACACAAAAAAAACATTATATAACACTTAATTTTAGCATTTACTCTCCGTTTCGAGTGCCATGGGCAAAACATGCTGGGAAATAGAAATCCCAGCCTAGTTTTAGTTAAACTTAAGTTCATCTGAATTAAAAGAAATAAGTTAATAAAACTCAAAACAATGAAACAGTTCAGTTTACTTAAAATATATCAGTTCTGTGAACTTGAAAGAAAAAGAAAGTGCAAAATACTCATAAAAGTTGATTTGACTGAACTCATTTGTTTAATTTAAAGGTCACCTATTATGCTAAATCCACTTTTACAAGGTGTTTGGATATAAATGTGTGTTGGCAGTGTGTGAACACAACCACCCAACAATGATAAAAATCCAGACACTCCTTTTTTTAAAATCCCCATTAAACCAAAGCAGTCTCATTAGACAAGCCGTTTTGGTTCTCTGAGTAATGTGACATCACATTACTCATGCCCCGCCCACGCCCACTGACTGACAGTCCTGTATTACCATAGTTTCCGCCCTCAGCAAGCTGTACGCTGTCCGCCATTTTCTCCGCGCTCGAGCAGCTGTAGCCGTAGTGACAACAATGTCTGGTAAGTAATTGGGATGTTTTGTTGTTGGATGTAAGAGTGAACATAACAGCCTTCATTACTGACATCTGAGCCGCTGAACGCAGTGGATTAGTTTTATTTTTGAAGGGAATGCGCCACAGATCTAATATACACATACGATTTCTGTAACGTTGCCTGCTATTTACGTTCACAGACATAACTGTTTATGTGAACTGTGTGTGTATTTGACAGTTTAAACAAAACAAAAAATGTGAAAGAGAAGTTACTCACGAGACTTGGCATCTGACAGCCAGCTGTCTGTGTGTGCGTGCTTCAGATAAGTGCGCTCAGAAACCAATCCATTAGAAGTTTAAACTGATATAGCTTTAAAACGCGTGGAAATAATAAACTTTAATGATGAAAGAAAAACTATGCTATCCGTGAGAGTGTTCGCCATAGAGATGGTAATCAAAACCAAGCAGATGTCTTGTTTGTATTTGGCAGAGAATCTGATTGAGGCAGGAAATGTGATCATAGAGAGGGGGCGGGGCACAGCAGCTCATTTGCATTTAAAGGCACATGCGCGAAAACAGCCTATTCTTGACTGTAGTCAGAAATGGGTATTTACAACATGGATTTATAAATAATCTGTGAGGTATTTTAACATGAAACTTCACAGACACATTCTGGGGACACCTGAGACTTAAATTACATCTTGTAAAATGGGAATAATAAGTTTGTCCTACTCAAACCAATTCATTATTTTGAGCGTTAGGGTTTACATTGTATATAATGAAACCAGTTAACCAAACATTAAGAAATTCTTCCCATCAATGGGAATTCTTCCCATTCATGCAGCAAACATCTTGCAACAAAACTCTAGTAAAGACCCAGTTAGGTTGTATTGCATCCAAACATCAGCACAGAAGTCAGAACAGCAACAGATCGAACACATCTAGTAAACTACTAGTGTGATGTCTTTGTAATGAAAAAGTTGCAAGTTAGTCATTTGTAGATGCTTCGTCTCTAAAGCAAGTTATGATACATTTAACACATGGAAAATGATTTCGTTCCAACATGTGACGGAAATCCTTACAATAATCCAGAATCCTTTTTTCTAGATTACTAGTCAAGTTATTTACAACCACCTTCACAAATAAAGCCTGTTTGCAGTTGCAGGCACTACCAAAAATAAATGATCTTTTATATTATGGGTGTATCTACATCTATTGCGTGTGTGTGTCCCTGCGAGTGCCTCTGCATGTTAGTAAGTGTGATTCTGAAATCTGACTTGACTCGAAGCCCATGAGCAAGATCGCTTATTTATGCTTGAGCACGAGATCACCTGAGGAAAACTCAGTGCTGATGCCAGAGACGCATATACACACAGAGAGCACCACCAGTATCTACAGTTACACATGAACACGTGAAAACCACTGAACAATGAATTTGAGTAGTTGAGGTAAAGACAGAAATGTAGAAATTAATGGCTAGAAAAAAAACCCGTCAGCTGTATTAGTCACAAACAGTCAGAAAAATGGGAGTCTTTCATTGCTTCACAAATTATCAAAATTCAGATGCGAGCAATCAAAACTGTAATTAATACATTAACACAGGAAGAAAAACTATGGAAGCTTGTTTTCACCATGGAATAAAAAAATAACGTACAGGATAATTTTGACTTCTTATCTCGCAATTCTGACAATGGCGGGTTATAAGGTCAGATTCGTGAGATATAAACTTGCAATGGCGAGTTATAACGTCAGAATTGCGGGATATAAACTCACAAATTTCACATTTATTCTTGCAATTGCAAGTTTTTATCCCGCAATTCTGACTTCTTTTCTCAGAATTGTGAGATATAAACTCTGAAATGGTGAGTTAAAAAGTTCAATTCTGAGGAAAAAAGATGCTGTCTCTACATTAGAGCATGACATTTACATTTATTCATTTAACTGATACTTTTAACCAAAGCAACTGAATGGTACATGTGCAATAACACGTTCAACTGAAATGGCTGTAACTATAACTAATAGACATTTGAAATGTTAGTAAATGCATTGAGAGCAAACTAGACATCAAACTCCATATGACTTTCTCTCTCCTCTCACACACTCCATTACACAGAATCCTACAAATCGAAATACATATAAAACGCATACTCAGTGTGGCACACAAAATCAAATATTCCTATCAATATTACATATGCACATACACACGAATGGACAGAGGCTTTCCAAAGCGTCAAACCCACACACGCTAAGATAAAGAGCACTGGGAAGTCAGCGCATCTGGTGAAAATAAGCGGTTAGCTAAGTGATTAAACATACACTTCAGCCTTCATCACCGCTGGGGTCTGGAGATACAGCCAGACACAAACACACAAACACACACACACACACGTCTGATTCCCCTCAGAGAAATCACCAGCGTCTCCTCCTAAACAGGTTTACGCTTAGGCCGTGTGTCCACCAAAGCGTTTTTAGAAAGCTGAAAACGCCTTTTTTTTTAGTTGACACGCTTTGCTTGCTATGATACGGAATATCCTCGGAAGTGTTACTAGTATCTCATTTCACAGATGTACTGTTTCTATATAAAAATGTTGATACAATGTAAAGTATTTGCTTTGGATTTTGCTTTAAGTTATTTAATTCCTTTATTATGCTTCTTGTTGTCATCTGTTGATGTTGTACAAGCAGAATGTGGCGGTTGGTCGGTGTGGTATTTGTCCTCCACTGTGATTGGACGGCTGGGTACAAAGTGACAGTGATGAGCACTGCGTTTTACCCAAAAGTTAAACATTCTTCAACTCTCGCGACCGGTAAAAAACGCTGAGCGTTCAGCGCTTCAGTGCAAAATAGATGCTCAGTGCCTCGTTGCACTCCCGCTGTTTTAAAAACGCGGCACTCCCATTGAAAACAATTAGGAAAATATGCTAGCCTCGGAAAAAAAACATTTTGGTGGATTGTATTGTTTAAACTTTTATTTAAACTTTGTATTGTTACAATGTCAGTAGTATATGCAAATGAACAATGTTTACTCATTCTCCGTTTTATCTGGGCCAAGAAATTCACGTTTATTTGTCAGCAAATGTTAGGGCTTTTGCGAAAACTACAGATTATACTGCATTTTTGTATTCCTGCCCAATGTTTTGTTTCGAGGGGTTGGGTAGAACTGACAGAATGACTGTTTCTTTCAGTTTTTCCCCCTCTTTTTGGCCTAAAACACTATGTTCTTGTAATCATCCAATTTGAAATGTTGACTACAACCACAGAGGTTTTCCGTCACGGCGTTCTCTCTTCATCTACGATTCTTTGCAGCCTTTAGCCACTGCTTACAATGCGCTGGAATCTTCACTGGAAACCAAATGTAATTCGCACCCGCTAAATGTTTACTCTTTTAATTTTTGCAACCAGAAACAATGTAAGTCAACACCATAATGACTAAAAGTTTGCTAAGGAGTATTTCCTACTAAAGCAAGGCGGTATTTGACTGGTTAGGCGTATCTATAGCAGACTGGTGGGGGTGGCCTTGGATGGCAACATGCCCAGTGCATTATGGGTGTCGAAGTTTTGCTAACTATTTGGCAAAAGAAAACACAACAGCCTTTTTTTCTCTGTTTTCTCTAATCAGGTAGCATTGATTAGCAATGTTTTCCCACCTTTCTACTGTATAGGCAGACAAGTTTTAATGAAAGTCCATTTTGCCAATGGTGAAGTACCCCTTTAACATCAGTCTTTTCTCTCATACTTCTTATGGTGCAGTTTTCGCTTGGGGCTGATTCCATCTCAAATTATTTTGCTCTATTTTAAGCTCGTCTTATCTCACAGTGACTCTAATGTAGGTTAAACCTGACAACTGTGTGAAAACGCTGGTGTAAAGCTTACTTATGCCAGAGTGTGTTGTGTTTGTTGTCCTTTTTGTAGGGATAAATTGTCTCCATGATGATGTTAAAACCTGAAAAATCTACATTGTGGTCAACCTCATGGTCCCCAAAGGAAAAGATAAATTGGCTATCATAAAAGTACCAGAGTACGACCATGTTTTCTTTTTTCTTTCTTTTTTCCTTTTTCTTTTTTGAACATGCAAGGCAAAAAATAGAAAAATAAACTAATGGGGGTTTGGAGCAAAAATGTCGCTGAAAGTGATCAAAATGCCAGCGAATTCAAATTGTGCGAGACAAAAATCTCCATGCTATCAGTATTATATAAACAAAATCGTATACATGAAATTCAACTCTAAGACAAGTTAATCATATTAATTATTCAGAATGGAATATTTATTTAAATGAATTAAGCTGAAGTATTTGACATAAATGGGGCACAGTGTTTTACATGGTTACAAAAAATGCTGTCTGTCAGAGCTGGAAATGTCATGTCAGAAGCCTATTACAATCACTGTACTACTGTATTTTGTATGAGTTATTTTACATGTAAAAATGCCAAAGGGTGCCTGGAAGGGGTAACGTGATGGCGTAGTAATACTAATTAGCTTAATTTAACAACAACAGAAGTGAATGTAAATGTTTCCACCGTGATACACAACATGACATGCGTGTGTTTGTGTGTGTGGTAAAGGTTGGAGAATATGAATATTATTGGCCATGAAAAGGGCACGCTTGTACACAGCAGTGTTCAGCAGGAGCTGCCTGGAGCCTTCAATCTAGTGCAAGAAACAGCCAGGAATAACCTTATTCCAGACCCCGCATCTATGTTTGTGTCTAAAGAAGAAATGTGAGTGTCTAAAGAGGCTGTGCCTTGTGCACCTTAGAGGTACCAAATGATGACCTTCCTTACTTATACATGCTGCAAACCACATTTCTGAGCGCCATATTATATGTAAGGAAGGGTAACGGCAAGCCAAGTATTGTAGAGAATACTTGTCTAGGGAATGTTTGACTCAGACAGGTACGTCATTAGCGGAGAGAGAGCTTGGGGCTTCAGGATGTGTTGACTGCTTCTCAAATACTCGACTCAAGATGTTCCTTTTTTGGCAAACTGACGCATGATCTATTTGAAGCAGAAATCTTGTGGGTCGGAATAGACAATACAAAGTTGTAATATGCAATAATGTAAGTTGTAATCTTTCTAAAACTACAAAATATAAATGCAAGTCATCTTCAGGTTTTTGAACTGTTATTCAAATTGCTTGTAATATAGGGTACTTGCATTATAATTAATTTGATTTGATGTAGTGCTAAGTAATCAATAATGAAATTAAGCGTCTTAAAAGAATGTTCAGGGTTCAATACGTCAATATGTCTTTCATCATCTTTCAGTTCATAAAAACAAGCAAAAATCATGTTTAAAGGGATAGTTCACCCAAAAATGAAAATTATTCCATGATTTACTCACCCTCAAGCCATCCTAGGTGTATATGACTATCTTCTTTCAGACGAACACAATCCGAGATATATTTAAAAATATTCCTTAGTCCTCCAAGGTTTAAAATGGTTGTGAATGGTAGGCCAAATGATGCATCCATCCTTCAAAAAAAAAAAATGAATCCATACAACTCCAGGGGGTTAATAAAGGCCTTTTGAAGCGAAGGGATGCATTTTTGTAAGAAAAATATCCATATTTAAAACTTTATATATTCAAACAACTAGCTTCCAGCGAAAGACCGCACGCAGAGTGCGCAAGTCGACTTGCGCCAAATGAGTAATCCTCTGACGCGATGTATGACGCAGGATGTAGGAGTCTCATAAGCTTAGACGCCTCTCACGGTTCAAACAAATACGGCTGGGCAACAAACTCAAGCTCCTCTTCTCTTATATCGAAATCCTCCGACACTTCTCTTTAAAATTTCTCATTTTAAACTTCTAATTTGTGACTAGCGTTTTGTTTTGCTCTCTCCTCTGCGCCTCCGCGTGTGTCATCGCGTCAGGTCAAAGGTTGCTCTTCCGCCCCAAATTGACGTGCGCAGTATGCGTACGGTCATCCGCCGGAAGCTCGTTATTTGAATTTATAAAGTTTTAAATATGGATATTTTTCTTACAAAAACACTTCGCTTCAAAAGGCCTTTATTAACCCTCGGGAGTCACATGGATTCATTTTTTTATGGATGGATCCATTTTTTCTGTCTTCAGAATTTGGCCTACCATTTACAACCGTTATAAACCTTGGAGGACTTAGGATATTTTTAAATATATCTCGGATTGTGTTCGTCTAAAAGAAGATAGTCATATACACCTTGAGGGTGAGTAAATCATGGGATAATTTTCATTTTTGGGTGATTTATCCCTTTAAAATAGGAACATTGGTTTTCAATGAGCATCACAATTAAATATCCAAAATCTGCAGATATATATTGAATAATTAAAAAAGAATCTCTAATATCAGCCGATTACAGAGCCCCGCACATGGGTATATTCAGTACCCACTGATAGGCACTGTTTTTTTTAAATGCTCTCGTTTGTTTGAGTGCTCTAAGGTTAACCGTCAAAGGTTTCTATTTACAGCATGTTTGTTTTACAAGCGTTGAGCATTGTAGCCAATCAAAATCATATCTGTTGAGCGTGTGAACGCAATGGCCTATCAGAGGTGCTAGTTAGTAAGTTAATCAGAATCAGCTTAACACAGCTGAAAATGCACGTTTGAGAATCCTTTTATTTTAACCAACAAAGTGTTTTTTATTATAACGGGAGTTTTCGCAAGAGCGCAGAATACAGTGAGCTTGCGCTTTAAGAGACTGACAGTCTGACAAAAATAACCGTCATCTTTACCCTTCTGGTCAAATATTGTGCTGCAAACATCAATAAGAGCTGGTAGCCATGGTATAAGCAGGATAATCCACGGCTAGCTGTGCATTAAATGATTTTAATGAACTCTGCGGCACGTCGGGTGGTTCTTCACCTCTACATTGTGCATTAAATCAATTAATGCACAGCTAGCCATGGACTATCCCTTACAACAACAGCTTGTTTCGTGCAGCATACATCATTACACCATTTCTACAAGTGTTTACATGTCCTATTGAACAGGTTAGAAAAGGTTTAAACCATCCCTTACAATCTGAATGAATCCGCTTGACTTGTTTTGAACCTGAAACACTCCTTTGAGAGTTTTCACTTTCTATAGTCCAATACTCAACCCTTTACCACCTAGAAAGGCCAAATGAAAGCTGAGACATTTGGGTAATGCAGTCCCTTCGAAATGGGACACCTAATATCCAGGGAACTCATGCATAAAAAGAGGCATAGAAACATCCCATAACACAGCACAGATGTTATTGTTGTTCTATAGTGGCAGAATGGCAAATGAAAAGGTGCATGGCTGCTGTAATTTACACTGCATTTACATTATTTATAACTGTGTGGCGTTAAACAGGTGGTTACTACTTAAACACATGAGGTCTGTCCCATTTCACATACTGTAGCTATTATACTTAATTCTTTGCGTACATACCAGCCAAAAGACTGTGGTCAGTACATTTTTTTTTTTTTAAATGTTTTTGAAAGTCTCTTATGCTCATCAATGCTGCATTTATTTGATCACAGTAATACCGTAAATATCATTACAACCTAAAATAATTTTTTCTATTTGAATATATTGTAAATGTAATTTACTCCTGTGATCAAAGCTGAATTTTAAGCATCATTACTCCAGTCTTCAGTGTCACATGATCCTTCAGAAATCATCCTAATATGCTGATTTGCTGCTCAAGAAACATTTCTTAATATTATTAGTTGGAAACAGATGTGCTGCTTAATATTTTTGTGGAAACCATGATCATTTTTTCATGATTCCTCGATTAGAAAGTTCAAAAGAACAACAATTACTTGAAATGGAAATATTTTGGAACATTATAAATGTCTTTACTCTCACTTTTGATCAATTTAATGCATCCTTGGTGAATAAAAATATTATTTAAAACAAAACAAAAAAAATCTCACTGACTTTTGAATGATAGTGTTGCGTATAATGTAAGTACACACTATAGATCAGGATTAAAAGTACCCTGGAAAACTATTAGCTGGGAATTTCACTCACATGAGGAAATGTGTTGTCTGTGTGCGCTATGTGATAAAGGTTTGCTTTGAAAAACACTTAAAAATTTTTGTATGGACAAAGACACGTTTGATCCTGAACTGGACCCCCTAATTAGAGTCCGTGCTCTAAACGAAACTCCCCTGAGCTTCATCTAAAACCACAATTAAAACTAAAGCTCAGCTGAGAAAAAACTTTCAAAGGAGAATTACCAACCAACCTGCTTTGTAGTCAGTAACAATGCTTGATCTGTGCCACTGAACCTATTTCAAGCTCTCCTCACTTTGAAAGCAGCCCAACCTCATGCAGTCCTGAGGTGTGTGAGGTGTTCTCTGTGGTGCTAAAAATCAGCGATAGACAGTCTCTGTATTCATTTGCATGGTATTATGAGAGGCAGGAATGTGCTGTTAGGTAATTTTGATTTCTCTGAACTACATATGAGCATTTCAAGACGTTTGAAGGCCAAAAACATTGGAAACAATAGCTTTAAAACCATGTCAGTGCAGTAGATTATGTGTCAATACCTGTTCTCTCTCCTCATCTCCATCACTCTTTCTTTTTCTCTCAGTCTTGCACGTCTCATGTCACGCATAATCATGTATGGCTGATCATTGTTTACATTATCGATCATTGGTTTCACTTCAGCGTACACGTGCACATCCCTATAGTAGTATAATAATATCCTAGCTAACAAAATTATGCTCTGAGAATGTTTTACTAACATTCACATTAAGTTATATTATTTTTTTAATGTACTGTTCACGTCAAAAGTTTTTAAAATGTTTTTAAAAACGATTTTTTTCTTGGTTATGCAAATTTAAAAAAGGTTAGACAAGCATCCAAATAAAACGTTTCAGAAAGAAAATGTTCAATGAACAAATTAACTAATGTTTTTTATGTTAACATTTTGAGAAAATGATTAAAGACCAGGTAACTTTGAATGAGCGTTAACTATTAATGCTACTGGAAGAATGTTTGTTCATAACTTTGAGAGAACATTAGCTAAAGTAATGTAGCTTTTGTTATGTTGTAATGCATCATATTTAAAACAACACAAATTCATTAAACATTTAACCTTTGGTGATTTAAGACAAGTTTGAGGTTATCCTAACTTTAAGAGGTTACAATGAAGTTTTGTCTTAAGAATGTTTTGTGAATCCGGCACCTTGGTCTCTAGATATGAGTTTTTAGCCATGTTTTATCATCCACCAGGTGAAAATCATCAAAATACTTAAAAATGCTGTACTTATATGGTAAAGGGTTTGTTCAAATCACTAACCTCAAGTATGAGCAATACTAGTAACATCACAAATTATTCATCTAGAAATATAAAAGCACATAGACCTTGATCGTGCATGGTGCAGTTTATATGGGCTACTGGCGCATCTCTGACCCTCTAATGTAACTATAGGCTTCCCAGCATGACCTCTGCTCATCCGTGTGAGACAACCTGGGATGTATGTTATCATGCCTGCTGGGACCCTGATGAAATTTTGCTCCACGATTACCTCCCGCTGTTTAACACACATGGGAGCACAGACGGATAAGATAACACAACCGACACAAGAACAAAATAACCAAGCAAGAGGAAAACGACCGATAAGGATGTTTGTTGGATGTGTATTGTTATCACATGTGTGCACTGAAAGAACAATGCCCTGCTTGTGAGGTTTACGGTAATCTGAACTGTACTATAATGGAGCAGATGGTCACATTTCGTCGCTGTCAGGTGGAAACCTTGTATAGTTTATATTGTGGCTTTATATAAGGTCAGACACTTGCATGTATCAATATATTATTAACATTTTACCAAAATCAAGCTCATACAGAGTTCTGTCATGACAACTCTCGGAGTGTTTGGCATAGTAATTGGTTTGACAATGTTGATATGTTTGGTGTTGGCGGAATAGATCTGCTACACTGCTGCTGCTGCAGAGCAAGTACAGGACTTGCTATTGCCAGTACAGACACGACACACTGCTGTGAGCAAGTAAGACATGCTGCTGCTGCTGTACAATATAGCGTACATGAATTACCCATAGCAGATCTATACAGGTGGAGCTGGGGAAGGTGGAGGGTTTCTGAAAGCGCGCTGCACTGCTAAGGCGAATGCTACCCAAGTATTTGAAGGTTGAGCACGCAAGCTCATTGGCCACTGATACAGCAGGAACCAATCAGCTGTGCCCTATAAACAGCAATGTGATTATGAGCAGGTTGAGTTAAAGGACCTATTAGCCTGCGATTTCTAGAGTTTCATGACAGAACTTTGGATTTACGAGGTTTTTGATCAGCGAATGTATTATGTGTTTTGTCCGTCATTAGAACGGCCGCATCTGAGGCAGTAAGTGCATTGCATTACATTTTCATCAACTTACAGGTTATAAAGTTTATTGTAGCTATGTGGGTGCTCGATTTCTGTCATTTGACCACAATCTCATGTTATAAAAGATGAAGTGCTATGCAATGCTAAACTAACACCGTGTCTTTACCAGACGTGACACCGCGACACACGATAAAAGGTGTCTTTTCCATGTTAAACAGAGTTTTTGTCCTAACTAAGTTTCTAGCTACTATTTTTCTGCGACGTCGCGGCTGGAACAACAACACAAAGTATGAGAAAGATAATCTCAGGTACTGTTTATGTGCTTTATTTAATGTTAAAAGCGCCTAATGTCAGCTTGATTATCATTTTGTGAGTCTTTTATAGCCGTACTGAAAGCAACAATGGACAATTCACCTCAGATCTTCAAAATAAATGAAAGGAAACAATAACGTTCAAACTGTCAACTCATTGTGAACAGACAAGTGTATTCTATGACAAAGATTGTTTCAGTAACTCAGTATGTGTTTTTAATTATGTTAAAATGGTGTAATATTCATGAATTTGATTATGTACCTATCCATTTCGTTGCGAGTGCCAGGAGCTTGATGAGAGAGCCCGCCCACACTATGTTCTGATTGGCTGTGGTTTTTGATTGATTTTGTCTCGTAGTTGTGTCGCGTCTGGTGTGGACAGATAAATTGTTTGTCGCTGGAATCTTATCGCATCACGTCTGGTTAGGACACAGTGTAAGACACTCTTCTCCGCTCCTCTAATATATCAAACATTAGCCTTACATATACTTATTCAAACAAAGTTCTTTGTTCACCCTTGCATTGCAAACAAGCAGAGACTGTCCAAAATGTGGCACTTCATTCACGATAGAGGGAGTGTGGAGTTATGAGGTTTGACCGACAATTTGAGGAGCCAATGGAGTTACGAGGTTTAGTCACAAACTCTTTTTAATACTTTCCATTGGTTAAATATTTGCAAAACCCACACACTGTAAAAAATCAAAAGTTGAGAAAACTTAAAAGTTTAAGGCAACAAACTTCAGCAGATTAAGTTTTCTCAACTTGTTGTATTCAGTTTATACAACAAAAAGTTGAGAAAACTCAATCTCCTACAAAAACAAGTTGAGAAAACTTAATCTGCTGAAGTTTGTTGCCTTAAACTTTTAAGTTTTCTCAACTTTTGATTTTTTACAGTGCAGAGACATAAAGGGTGGTCAATAGTAATGATTTATTTTTTTAAAAAAATTATGAAATATGGAGATACAAGATTTCCGACTGACTGATTTGTAAGACTACAAATGAAAAAGCACATTAAAGTCCATCAGAAGCATTCCCTGCACAGTTTTAACATTTCAAGACACTTTCAATACAAACTCTAAGTTTTATAGCAAAAAAAAAAAAGTGCTTGGGGGGGGGGGGGACAGGATGCAACATCTCTGCCTGCTGTTTCTCCTTCCTGTCTGAGTTTAAATCACTAAATTAAACCGTGCCAGTAGCCACGAGAGCTATTCACAAATCACGAAGCCCTCGTGCTGAGCTGCACTCCGCCACAAGATCGAACAGCTGTCTTATCTCAACTCACAATCGTCCTCTCGGTCCAACGCACGGCGAAGAACATCCGCCCCCTCCAAATTCGCCAAATCTGCGATCCAAATGCTCCGCTTGTCTAAATATAAATCTAAAGAGTGCAAAATCAGATCAATTGAACTGTACAAACGAAGCACTTTCTCGACAGGAAGAGAACTAATTTTGAAAAGAAAATGTCTGAGCTGAATGTGCATCTGTTCTCAGAAAAGATCATCGAGATTATAATGAGACAGATTTTCCTCTATGTCCTTCCAGGAATATACACATATAATCACAATGCCGTGGCTCTGTTTGAGGAGACAAAAGACATTCGCCTGTTCTCGAAGGAAGAAATTATTATGAAACAACTGAAATCCGGCCTGCTTTGCTAACAATATTTGGTCTTTATTTAAGAAAATTCTTGCAAAAAAAAAGTCCTCATTTGCTATTATTTTAAAAGAAGATAGTATGTTTAAGCCACAAGACCTCACTATGATATTCTCCATGATGTGCTCTATAAAGACACCTGCACACAATTAAAGAGCTTAGCGTCTATTGGACAATGACATATACGTCCCTTAGAAGATGCTCTTTGACCTATGACCCATCTTCAGATGTACACACCAGTTAATGTGAGTGCGGGGTTTGGGGTCATGGCAGGGGTCAAGCTGGAACATGCTAAAAGGTCAAAAGGTAATTTACTCACCAGGTCGTGGTTGGTTGAGTTGGAATCATCCTCGGGAAAGGGGATGTATACAGCTAAGGCCATGCAGTTGGCGAAAATCGCTATCAATATAAAGATATCAAATGGCCTGAGATGAAAGTTAAGGAGTAGAACAAATAGAATATTTAAAGTTAGAGGCAATTAATATACACATTCAGTCATTCTTGTAAAGGTTTACAAGTAAAATTTGCTTCTGGAATCAATCAAACAAGACAAAATGTGACATAATACAGGTCAGCAGATCGAAAACTAGAGAAAAAAAAATTCAAGGTCAAATCAAATTTCAGCTTATCCCTTGAATTTGCTAGATTTAAATGGAATTACTCCAAACCTACTATTTAAAAGTTTCCAAGACAAAACAAGGCTCAAAAATCTGATTTGTTTCTGCCAGAAATTCATTTACATTTTCATTGGCTCCACCACAAAAAAAGTATACTTTTATTTTTTTAGGTGTAAAAAAATTAGTAAACACTTTATTTTACAGTGTCATTGTTACACATGTTACATGTAGTTACTGTAGTAATAACTATAAATTATGCATAATTACATGCAATTAACCCTCATCCTAACCCTATAGTAAGTACATGTAGTTAACTATTATTACTCAGTACTTAAATGTGTAATTGCACTGTAACACAGACACCTTAAAATAAAGTGTAACCAAAAATTATATTTTCTTAAATGTTTTTGTACAAAAAAAAAACAATTATATATATAAAAAAAACTGTGATTATATCTTAATATTTATATTTTTCAAACCATTCTAACTTATGCTTCCAAGACTATAACAAGTTAGTCTCAGCCTTAGACGTCAACGTTGGCTGAACATCTGATGCATAAGGCACACAAAATGGGAAACACTTCAGGAGTTTCAAAGTCATCATCTAATTGGTTGAATTCTATAGGATTTCCAGGAGACTTGTGTGTGGCGTTCTTTACCGGTCAGCCTGGAATCAAAGCAGCCGTGACGTAATCGGTGTTTGTTACTTTTAGATGATTTGAAATTCTCAGAACAAAATCTACACACATTTCCAACAGACTTCTTAGGTGTTTTGCAAACAGGTCTTTTTGGAGACTGATGCACCATTGTTGCAGTAGGTTGCACAAGGTTCTATCTTGAATGAGTGATTTATTATTCGCATGTCGCACTATTATTGTTGGGACATCGACTTCACGTTTTCACTCCCCTAAGCATGACGCAGAAAAAAACAATCTCTGATTGGTTGATTTACATGTCAGTCAGACAGCCTCTTGGGCAGTCCTTGTCCAATGAAAGCTGTGATGTAGTCCAGACCTTCTAGCTAGTCTAGCTAGGTACCTACATTTCCTTGGTGACATTTAATTAGCAGAATTCAACAGAATTAGAAAAACAATAATATTCAAAGCATCGCAGAAAACAAAAATTGTATGTTTACAAGCTATAAAAAAACATATCAAATTTTAGATGATCATGAACTTTGTTCCGTCAACTTCAACAATCTCTGACACCAGCCCCTGTTCATCTGTACATCTTTATTATTAGGCCCAGCTAAATCTCATCTTGCGTTTGGTCAAGCGGGTCAGAAGGAAATAGCAGTGAGGAGTTACTTGCATGCGTTTTAACAGCAAAAAGTCCATCACAACAGTACTGACTCAGCCGCTCTGCTTTCCTGCTAGTGAGACATAAAATTGTAAATAAAACTGGTGTGAGTCAGAGGACCTGAAAATGCTGCAGTCTACATTAAACATTCAACATAATATAAATCTATACGCTGCTTTCACAAAAATGCATAATTTTGTGTCAAGGGAACATTTTGTGCTAGACTGAAGGTTGCGTCTCGCATTACTCTCTCATTACTTTTTGCACTCACTTAATGCATTTTTTTTTTAAATCCAGTACACCGCAATGTTCTAATTTTACACTGCTAAATACTCTTATTAGGCCATGAGCTAGGACACTAAAATGTTGGATTATGCGCCATTCAGGGGAAGTTCTCTTTGACTTTCCCATTGTTCCCTTGAGTAAAGATTCACATTTTAACATTAGTGGAAGAACGCTTGTTCATAACTTTAAGAGAACCTTGACAGAATGTTAGCTAAAGTTCTGAGAACATTCTCTGTTAGCTGGGAAGTTAGTAGGGCTAGGCTAACATTAGCTTTTGTAGGTTCCTACACAAATGTTCACATCTGCAATGCTTGTTTCACTGTATATTATATTGTATGACAACAACAAAAAGAAAAACCAAGACATCCTGGGCTATAGTCCTTAGATTACGCCATATTGAATTTAACGCAGAAGAAAACAAGGCTGTGAGGAATAGACATACAGTTTTTACAATGGCACGCACTGCATAAAAGTCCTAGATCACAATTTTTTACAACTCACAACTTTCGAAACTGTTATATGGAGTTGTCTACTGACAGCTGAACAACTGAATTGTTGTTAAACAACAGTAAAATCCATTGAACGCACTATTCTATCCCTCACAGCCTCATTTACATTCCTGTCAAAAATTAAATATGGCTCTACCCTGACTAAGTTCTATACATCTTCTCGCGTAGAGATGAATTTGAGATCTGCAGCTTGGAAGCCATAGCACCTTTATCTTCCCCATGTGGCCGGGGAACAGATGTTCTTTTCAAAGCTTAGCTTTACACGCTGACTTGCGCTTGAGATTAAGGTGCTCCTCACTGCAGGGAACACAGTTTCTCTCTAATAAAGACCACCAGACAAGCTTCTACCGGAGATCACAAGCTGAGATGTCTGTTCTAGATGCAAAGGTGGACTACTTTCAGTTGTCTACCTGTTCTCATGATGATTTGCTCAATTACTTCATCCTGCCTTCACCTATTTTCAGCACAGGCCACAAGCAAACCACACCATGTGCTAGTTTTCCTGAGGAATAATGCCAGAAGAACCTTCAAAGCATATTTACAAACAACAAACTCTGACCTGAAGAGCAGACCGACATTTTTTTACCACATGTTCAAATGCTAAAATAGAATATACTGCAATCCACAGCACAAACAGCAATAGTTCACTCAAAAATGAACATTCTGTCATAGCAAACCTGTACTGTATGCAGCCATTTTTTCCATAAAATGCAAACAGAATATTTGAACCTGCTGTTCAGCCATGACGTTTTGTAGGCCAAAACTCGGAAACGAGTTAACATTTTAGCACTTCTGGTTCCATCGACCTGAAGTCGATAGGTTTTTTGAATGAGGTTTTGGGTTGAATGCCTGAAATAAGGTCTGTGGTGAACACAAGCTCAAGATATTTTATTCTACGACATAAAATACAGCAGTAATGCCCCCTTGTGATTTTTTTAAAACTTTTACTTGTGTTGAAAAGGGCAGTTGCTAACAAGTGGCTAAATGGGACTACAGAGGTTTTCAGGGAAATCAAACTTCTACTCACAAGTCTGCTTTTACAGCCTCGTTGTCATTGTGTATATAATCGTGCTTGTGCAAACTATTCTAAAACAAACTTTCAGGGAAAATGTTTTTTTTTTTTTTAAGTCATGACTGAAAGAGTTGTTGGAAGCTTGATGTTGAAGTCATGCGATTGTGGTGTAGTTCATTTATAGTCTATGTTAATTCATAAATGCTGTATTCATTTGTGAAGATTATCATGATAAAACTTCATGAACTTTTGTTGGTCACAAAGCTTATCTTCAGCAATAATCCAAAGCCAGTGGAAAAATCCTATTGGGTTTTTGTTGAGGGAAACTGGGTGATGCTAACTTCTAGGTTGGCCTACAAAAATACGCCAACACTGCAGCACTCTATTGCAATTTTCAAACAACCTTCCAGAACATTCCTCTCATCCTCCATTGGTCAGACACATAGTCCCACCTCCAACTCACACCATTGGTCAAGCCAATATCATTTTATTGGTTAGATACATTCAAACTGCAATGTTTTGATAGCACCACAAAGCTAGTATTTGATACTCTTCAGTGGACTCAACCTATAAATGGCTTACATATAGTTGTCTCTAAATATTAAAGGAACAGCTGACCGAAAAATAACAATTCTGGCATTATTTACTCACCATCATGTTGTTCACAACCTGTATGCATTTTTTTATTCTGAAGAACAAAAAAGCTATTTTGAAGAACGTTGGGATCCAAACAACACTGATTAGCCTTATTGACTTCCATTGAGTGGAATAAGAAAAAAGAAAGTCATAAAGGTTTGGAACAACATGAAGGTGAGTAAATGATGACAAAATTTTAATTTTGGGGGAAAACACCTCAAGAGTCTTGATATTAGTCAATCTTGACAGAAACCAATGTTTAACAAATGGTAAAGGATACTTCCATTCCACAAGGCTGATACAGGCCCGGCGGATGGGGTTGTTGAGGTTGAGGCAGAAGAGAGCTCTCTGCGGCCGCGTGTTGGCCGAACTGCCCTGTTTTTTACTCTTGGCATACTGCTGCCGCTTCTTCTGGGCTAGCGAGCCGACCGGTACCACCGAGGATACAGGCACGGAGGCTGCGGGGGGCGCGGCAGGAGTCGCAGCAGGCGGAGCAGGGCCGTTGGCGCTCATGGTGCGGGCGTGGACCTGAGCAGGGCGTCCACCAGCATGGGCCTGCCAGGGGAGAGGGCACAGGGGTGGGCGCTGGAGCGGAGGGTCTCACCAACAGGCTGGCACGTCACCAGAGAGAGGGACTCTGGTACTGCTGGCATAATTTGCCTCTGTAAAAGATAGAGAGGAGAGTAAGAGGATGCGTGTGGTCTGAAAGAGAGAACACGAGAAAGCGCAGAGAATATAGTGGGAGGCTGTGCAGCGACTTCCTTCACTGCTACATTATATTATGCAACAATGTGGGTGTAAGACTAAAAGATGCATACAGTATGTCTTTGGGTCTAAAGGCCAGTGTCTCAACCAAGGTTCACGAGCAGTCCAACGTGTGAAAGACGTGGGCCTAAAAAAACCTATATTTAAAGGAATAGCTTATCTAAATATGATAATTTTGTTATTATTTACTCACTTTCATGTCGAAAACCACCATAAAAGTGGCCCATAGGACTAATACATTTTAAGCTTTATGAACGAGGATTAGACCAAAATTTAGGTTGCTGCTATTCTTTATTTGATAACACATTATAATAAGTTAACATTAGTTAATGCATTAACTAACAATGAGCAATACATCTGTTAGAGTACTTATTAATCTTCGTTAATGTTAGTTAATAAAAAGAGAACTGTTCGTTAGTTCACGTTAGTTCAGGTCCATTAAAGGCACAATATGTAAGATTTTTGGATTAAAATATGCAAAAACCACTAGAACAATGTTATATATTTTGTTGACTTGTGTACTTAAATTATCCCAAACGTTTCCAAGAATTTTTAAATCCAGAGAAATAAGCAATTTTAACCAGGACATGGACCGTGTCCATGCATCGCCTATCAATGACATCATACCCGCATTACCCTCGGTTTCCAGTTTTATTTTGTAGAAACCATGGAAACACCAAAGATGCTTTAATATAGTCAGGTGAGCTACTGGATGGATACATTCATCGACAGAAAACTAATCATGTTATATAGCTCAACACAGTAAGTCTTACTGTTTAAATCTCGTTTTCTTGATTTACAGCGAATACCATGTTTTACCATGCCTAATATCGATCTAACTTACTGCAGTGTGCAACAAGTGTCTCAAAGTAGCCACCGAGTGAACGCAGAGTAGCATTAAAACAACTTTAAACACACAATTACATGTAATATGATAAAACAGTGTTGCTTTACCCCACATACGCTTGACCGGAAGAAGCAGAAGCGGCGACTGCGGCATAATAAAAGTTCCGCTGCTCTCGAGACGAGTGTCGCGCTCGTCTCTCACTAGCAATCGCTCCAGCGGCCTCGTTTCTGCTCACACAGTACTCGCCCTGCTCTGCTTCAGACTACAGTAACGTTAATAATCTCATCCACGAACATGATTTCTGGCCGAGTCCCATCCTGATTCTTTTCCACCAGCTGTGAGGTGAAGACGACAACTCCCAAGATTCCGCGCTCAATCTCGGCATCATCAAGCTAAGCCTTTGTTTCGAATAAGCGACCTCTAGTGGTGAAAATTTACATAGTGTGCCTTTAAATAATACTAACAAATATAACTTTTGATTTTAATAATGTATTAGTAAATGTTGAAATTAACATTTACTAAGATAAATAAATGCTTTAGAAGTAATTTTTTCTACATATCTGAAATGCTGCATCAATGTATTAGTAAATGTTGAAATTAACATTAAAGCATATTAATAAATGCTTTAGGAGTATTTTTCATTGTTAGTTTGTGTTAACTAATATTTAAAAATTGAACCTTACTGTAAAGTGTTAACCTTCATTCTACATATCTGAACTGCCGTATCATGACGCATGACAAAACAATGCATTTTCCATCAAAAACTTTTCACAATATGTAAATACTGACATAATTGTCATGTTTAATTGCTTTAAATCTAAAATAAAAACCATGAAACCAGAAGCATTTAATACTGAAAAGTCTGAGGTTGTGCAACAAGACTACGAGAGCCATATACAATGTGCCAGTGTAAACTAAAAATAACATACAATTTCTCAAAAAAGACAGCGTAAAACAAACCAGGGCAGCAAAAAAAAAAGAAACGCAAAACATGCCGCTTAAATGACAGAGGTATTATTAGGATAATGTCACAAAAAAGTTACAGCCTGTGGAAAAATCAATGCGTGTAGCGTGACCCAATGAAAACCAGCCTGCAAATAGATGCATTGTGGCAGAGAATCACACTACCAACATCCCCACACACAAACAGACATTATCCGCAAACAACAGCAAAGAAAAATCATCATCTACATTCAAATACAAGCAAAAAGCACACACGCAGGACTATGAGATCCACAAATGTCACTCATATACATCAGAGTCCTTGAACCACTAGGCCCCGCAGAGGAAATGAAGACATGCATGGAAAGGTCATATCGCCTGTATACATTTCCCTTTAAGCATTTGTCTTCTGTCATATCGTGAAAACCCAAGACATTGCATCCAAATGTGTCAAATGCTCTGCTGTCGTTGCATGTAAAATAAATGTTAATATTCACATTTATCATATAGGATATTAAGTGCAGTGTATCCTGTACTGGCTTATATATTAGATATATTTGTCATTCTAACACCATGCAAGACAATGATGCTCACTGGTAATGAAACAGTTCCTTAATGAACATTTCCTGTTTTGCTTCCATAGACACTAAGCGGTTGATGTTTAAACTATCATGAAGGACAATGACACACTGTCATTCTAACGTAGCACGGAAATTATGCATTTATATGCATATATTTGGTGCTGACACATGCTTAATGCGTATTGATAAAGAGGCTCGTGACTTTAAGGCAATAACTGTAGCGTTTCTTCAAAAAAAATTGCAATATTCCATATATATTGCAGCCAAATCTGTGTCTTTCTTTATGTGATGCCAATGATGCTCAGTTACAACAGCTGTGATGCGTCTTTATAGCCTCCGACTGTTCATTTCTTTAAAAAACGACTGATTATGACAAGCAGTGACAACATCAAAGGTCTAACGGGACCAAAACGAGCGCAAAATCCTCTGCATCAGCATCATCAGCATCTTTTCAGGTCTGACACGGATGCAAAATGATTGCACTCCGTCATTTGTTAAACAGAATCATTTTTAACCAGAAAGACGCCAGGCCGCTGCGTGAATATCTTACCTTTGATGAGGTCTTTCCTTTCAGATGATGATGATTCGGCTTATATCCAGAGATAAAACTCCGACATCGATTAAAACGCTCAGGTCCGATCTGACACGGTAAATTCAAATTCATCAGTATGCATTCGTTATTTTGCGCGTGAGAGAGCGCGAGAGCTTCCTCGCGTTCGGCGCGCGTTGTCCGTGTTTAAGCGTCACGCGGCGTCGGTGAACGGTGAAATGAGCTGAACTCCCCCTCTGGCTGTACACGCACGAACCGCGCTTACTTTAGTGACGAGGACTCTGAATCATTTAAAGAGTCGGTTCGCTCAAATGGATCATCTTACAGCTCACTTGAGTCATCGTTCAGTTGTTCCCAATGCGGGATTTAACTTTTCGATATTTGTTTGTAGTAAAATGCTGTTAATCGCTATGTTTTTTGATTAGGTGATATTTATTATTCCAACAATGTTGATAAAAAATGTTGTTAATATAGTTTGTAAAATTAAATTATTCGCATTCTCTATATTGTTCTTACATTATTTTACGCCTAAAAAGTAATATCGAGTGATTTATGATTCATTTCAATGAACGTTTACAAAATGATTCACCAGTTCACTTGAGTCATTATATATAATTTAATATAATTTTTTTTTCTTCATTCATAGTCGGAAGAAATATTAAAATAACGCAATGTCGTTTGCGTCCATCTAAAATGAGGCACAAGCCAATAACCAATCAAAATCAAAGATAACCTTTCAAGCCAATCAGCTTCCAGCGCCTCATGAGTGCGTCAACAAACCTGCTTGTGGTTAACTGGTGAAGATGGAAAAAAACAGGTGAAGAGGCACTTTCAAATTTAGCCAAAATGAAATATTAATGACTGAATGACAGGTCCATATATATATTTGCCATGATGAAGGATTGAAGGATAAAGTTCCTCTTCGCATAGGTGAGTTATTAGATGTTAAATGGGGTTGGGGCTCTGTATTCTTGTATTAATGTTTATTTTATTAAGGGGATATCGTTTGTGTACGTGAACATAATTAATAAGCAAATATATATTTGGCTCTATCAAAATTAATTCACACACCAGCCTTCCTGAATAATTCGATGTAATATTTGGATAGTAGTAGTAGCAAAGTAGCTGGTCTTTGGTAGTAAGTAGTCGTTTCGACCGAATCTTCAACAAGAATTGGTTCAAAAGAATGATTCATTCGCGAATCGGACATCAATTACTTGAATCAGTAAGAACGAACAAAATTCTGGCAGGTGTTTGGCAGTACTGGAACATGATATAGGAAAGTTTATTTCCTTATAGTGTGGTATTTAAATTATTTTCAGTGTATTGTGAACAAACGTGAATTTTTTTCCCTTTCACATCCAGGGTTTTTGTTTGCCAATTGCTCTAAACACACACACATAATAAGATCATATGACTGGAAATTATAACACAGTCATACTGTATTAAAACAGTGAATGTCGCTTATTGGTAATAATATGCAGATAATTTGATAATTCTCTTCACCTTTTTCTCTTTTCCAGTGTGGCATAAAACAGCAATGTATTGTAGTATATAAATAAGTTTGTATTGTACTTCATTGTAAAGCCATAATAATTTTATACTTGGGTATGGTTTGCATAAATGACAGCTGTGTCTGATTGAATAAGGAAGGCCGGCTTAAAGGGTGAATTCTAAATAATCATCACAGTTTTATTTAGATACAGTGTGTGTGTGGAGTTTAGAAATTACCTAATCAGGACAAGAAAATGTAAAGCTCACAGAACAGAGCAGAACTGACGGCCTTCAAGAACATGCAATTAAAGCTCAGAGTGTTAGGACTTCCCTTGAGTAATCATTTTCAAAGAGAAAATATGTAATCTGAATTATCAGAGGAAACCCATTTTATATACTGTGCATGGGAGAACAAATACAGTATATTATTTCAGCATTTCTGAGGAGGAGGTGAAGCTACTATTTCTGTAGACTAGCAAACATAAATGGCAAGAATATAACAATAATATAACACATATTCTTCTCTACTATTTGGGCATGTTCATGAATACATTGCTTCAAATTATTTCTGATCATCCTTGATCGAAGGATAACCCTGCAATGTTTCTTTCATGCAACACTTCAAAAGATCCATCAGGCATCTTTAGAAAAGACAACACCTGTTCACCAACTGCTCTACTCAGAAACTCATACCATCATCTCTCACATTACCAGTCATGTCTGGAATATTCTCTGCGCTCCCGTGCAAACAATACAACGTTCAATGTCATACTTGATCTCAAATTTGAAATTAGTGATTTTCAGTATTCATTGTTGATAGAAATTTGTGTTTTACTACATATAGATCTAAATGTCATTGCTCTATACAACATATCATTCAAAAAATACTCTTTATAGGTGTATTTCATTGTGGTGAAATCTTGTCTTCTATCTTTTACCAAATGCCTGTCAACAATCCATAAACTATGAGCAGAAAATATGAAAGAAATTTGATGTTAGCTCACCTTTGGAATGGTTGTTTTTATGAATCTGATAAAAAGCCATCATAAAAGCCATGATGAAGCTCTATAAATTCCATGTGTTTTTCTGAAGTGACCGGTGGTAGGGTCAGGCAGGCCTTGGGCTCACTGTGAGACTGGGATAGATTTACGGCTGGTGTCTGCTTACCTGTCTAACAGATATAATGGTTTCTCCCTGAAGCAACTTTAATAATTAAATATTGGGTATTTCAGCCAATCACCATTCACAACTGTCACTGTCACATGACATGACATGACTGTACAGTGAAGAACACAAAAATGTAAAAAAAAGAAAAAAAGTTTTATGTCCCAGGGTTGATTTTTATTTAAACTAACAGATTTCTTTTTTTCTTTGTTTTATGAAGGCCACAATCTTGGAAGATTTTTTGCAAGCGTTCATTGTTTATTTTTGTTACTTTTCAAATGGGTTTTAAGTATAGATTTTATTGTTTTTTTTCACACCCAGATCTTCAAATACGAAAATCCACCATAAAAATCCTAATTATCTATGATAATTAGACTATGATATGATATTATATAAAGACTGATAATCTAGCATGAAATAATCAAACATTTATTTATTGTGTGAAAATTATCGATAAAAGGCCGGCATAATTTCCAACATGATATGACATATTTCCCTTTATATCAAAGTTTTATCGAAGGTTAGTCTCCAATCACGCTATAGATTTGTCAAAATATGCGCAAAAAAATAAAAAAATAAATTTTGTTTAAGACATAAAAAGCAATGAAATTAGCCTTGGCAAGACAAAGAACATTTTATTCCAAACTAATTTTAAAATGTCATTTCCATCACAGAATGTAATCAAACATTTTTTGGTGCTGTCAAATTGATTAATCACATCTAACATAAAAGTTTGTGTGTGTGTATATATATATATATATATATATATATGGCACTAATTTAACACTGTTCAAATAAGGCCACTCAGCAAAACATTTGTCTTTGCCTTTACATTTCTGTCCTTCTCTCTTTCTCTCACTATCTGTCTCTCTGTTTCTACATACATTTCATCCCTGTTTGCCTCTCTAACTGCTGAAGTGAAGCTCATATAGCATCAGAGGTATCTGCTGACAGCAGTGAGAGCCACGTTTGTGTCATGGGGTTCTTTACCACTATCACTACCAATAGCATGCTGTGTTTTTTCTTCAGACAATTAACACTTACTTTGCGAGAGTCAGCAATATTAAAATTGTAACTTAAATTGTGTGTTTTTTTTTTTTTGAGGAGAGGTGTGCTTTTGCTTTTCTAATTGATCAGACTTAAATTACCGCTCAAAAGTTTGAGGTAAGATATTTTTTAAAGTCTCTTATGCTCACCAAGGCTGCATTTATTTGATGAAAAATACTGTAAAAACAGTAAAATTGCAAAATATTATTGCAATTTAAAATAGCTGTTTTCTATTTGAATATAATTTAAAGGAACACTCCACTTTTTTTGAAAATAGGCTCATTTTCCAACTCCCCTAGAGTTAAACAGCTGAGTTTTACCGTTTTCGAATCCATTCAGCCAATCTCCGGGTCTGGCGGTACCACTTTTAGCATAGCTTAGCATAGTTCATTGAATCTGATTAGACCGTTAGCATCTCGCTCAAAAAAGACCAAAGAGTTTCGATATTTTTTTCGATAGAAGAGTCAAGTTTTAAATAGGAAAAATATCGAAACTCTTTGGTCATTTTTGATGATCGGCTGAATGGATTCGAAAACGGTAAAACTCAACTGTTTAACTCTAGGTGAGTTGGAAAATGAGCCTATTTTCAAAAAAAGTGGAGTGTTCCTTTAAACTAATTTATTCATGTGATGCAAAGCTGAATTTTCAGCATCATTACTCCAGTCTTCAGTGTCACATGATTCTTCAGAAATCATTCTAATGCTGATTTGCTCCTCAAGAAACATTTATTATCATTATTAATTTTTAAAACAGTTGTGCTGCTTCATATTTTTGTGTAAACTGTGATACTTTTTTTAGGATTCAGGTAAACCCTACGTCGCAGGGACAATGTCCCCACAAAGATGGCAGTGTCCCTTGTGGGGACATTTTTTGGTCCCCATGAGGAAAACAGCTTATAATTCATACTAAGTGATGTTTTTTGAAAATCTAGAAATGAAGAAAGTTTTCTGTGATGGGTAGGTTTACGGGATAGAATATACAGATACAGCATAAAAATCATTTTGTATAGAATGTCCTCCATAAAACATGAAAACCCGTGGTGTGTGTGTGTTGAAGTGAGAAAAGATGTGGAGAGTCAGTTTTAGTATGTTGTCAGCTTCTTCCCCAGCATCCTCACAATAACCTAACCTTTAAATTCTCACTCACTCATGCTTATCTCTGTTTCATGCATCTGTTTATGTGTCCTTTATTTCTCATTAGTTAAATCACTTCCTTTTATTTCTGTGTATTTTCCTTCTAATGTCACTTTGTACACGTGATCCTTCCACATAGTTGGCTGCAATCTGAGTGACTGACAGCTGTAGATAACTGATAGCTGACCACCCCTCCCCCTTGGGTGCTGAGGCTAAGTGCTATGTCGCTGTAGCAACCACAGAGTGACTTATGGGTAATCGAGTGAGCACCAAGGAACCGACATATCCCTCAAGGAGCATCTGGCATTAAAATCAAGTCTATCTCAGTGACATCGGCTCTTTGTGTTTGTGAATCTCACAAAACTTGTCAAAAATATTGGTCACATTTCACCCTAAGGTCTACTACTTTTTTTTTTTTTGCACTGAGACATTAATTTCTTGTAAATTTCCAACTCAGTTGTCATTAAGGTAATACAAAAAACATTACTGAAAAACATATCATTTATTTCACATCTGACTTGTGTCCAATGTGTGTCCAGTCACCTAAAAACATTTACTCAAGATTGTATACTTGCTTTCAGTCTGTTTGCACTCTTTGAATCTTACAGTCACATTTGTATGTGTTGGAGCATGTGAATATTAGCATCTATGTCAGCAGGGTGGTGTTATTTAATATATCCCAAGGACTTCGCTCGCGTTGATTCAGTGCAGCTAACACCTAGGTCTCCCAAAGCACATTGTGTGGCACTAAGTTATGATTTTAACGGTTGTTGTAGTCTGCGCCGTTTGCTGCCAAAGAAAGTAAAAATAGAAACAGTCATGCACCCTGAATGTACATTCCCTTCAGGAGGTGAGGGACCACGGGCCTCCCTGATTGGCTGACATGTGTCACATGGGCATGGGTTCTCAGGCTAGGATTGGGTCACACATTTTGGAGCAGTTTGATGACAAGTGCTTCTGACTGGGATGGAAAGCCCAGAGGAGATACTGCTTACTCAGAGATAGAGCGACAGAGAATGGAAGGGGAAAAAAGGACAGCGGAGTGGGCGGAGACTAGCATTATGACATCAAAAAGGCTTTCTGAGAATTGATATTACACACTCTAAGATTTAAGCTGAACATTTCATATACCTGGCTGTGAATTTTGTTGACGGAAAAAAGAAACAATTTTGTATTTACTCAATATTATTGAGGAAGGATTTAGAAACCTATATTAGCTGAAAACTGAAGTGTATGATAGAAATTTGTGTATTTGATGTGATTTTTTATTTTCAGAATGACGTTTTGGAAAGTAAAATAACAATATATTATACATTTTTAATTATTTTATTAAGAAAATACCATATACAGTACATAAAAGAAGTAGGCTGGCTAGGCTCTTTGCTTTTTTACATTTTATAAATGAGATTAAATTATACTTGGAGCATTTTGGAACAAACTAAAAACAAACATGTAATGCTATAAAAGCATTGAAATTTATGTAATTTTTTTTCTGGCCGCTAATGTTATTAAACGTGACGTGCCTCTTGTTGTGACATTGAATAAAAAATGCTGCACAGTGTTAAAAAATAATTTTTGAAACTGGGATCAGTCAATGATGACTTTTAAGTGTCCCTATTATGCTTTTTCAGATATTATCTTTCATGTAGTGTGTAATATAGCCGTTTGTGAATGTAAAGATCAAAGTGCACGATCAATGGAGTTACTGTTTCCCAAAAGAAAGAATTGATTCTGAACTGCCTGAAATGAGTCGTCAGTAATTCCAGTCTCACTTCCTGTTCAAACGTACGGAGCCCCGCACATGACATGCAGGGAAAAAATATTAGGCTGAATCATGCGCATGATTTACTAATTTGTTCCTTTGATTTATAAATCGTGCACACGATTTAACAAATCGAGGGAACGGAATAGTAAGTTATCCGCATGATTTAACAAATCGAGGGAATGATATAGTAAATCGTCCGCACGATTTAGCGAATCGAGGGAGCGAAAAAGTAAGTCGTCTGTACGATTTAGCGAATCGAGGGAACGAAATAGTAAGTCGTCCGCACGATTTAGCAAATCGAAGGAACGAAAAAGTAAGTCGTCTGTACGATTTAGCGAATCGAGGGAACGAAATATTAAGTCGTCCGCACGATTTAGCAAATCGAAGGAACGAAATAGTAAGTCGTCCGCACGATTTAGCGAATCGAGGGAACGAAATAGTAAGTCGTCCGCACGATTTAGCGAATCGAGGGAACGAAAAAGTAAGTCGTCTGTATGATTTAGCGAATCGAGGGAACGAAAAAGTAAGTCGTCCGGACGATTTAGCGAATCGAGGGAACGAAATAGTAAGTCGTCCGCACGATTTAGCAAATCGAAAGAACGAAATAGTAAGTCGTCCGCACGATTTAGCGGATCGAGGGAATGAAAAAGTCGTCTGCACGATTTAGCGAATCGAGGGAACAAAATAGTAAGTCATCCACACGATTTAACAATTCAAGAGAATGAAATAGTAAGTCGTCCACACGATTTAACAAATCGAGGGAACGAAATAGTAAGTCATCCACACGATTTAACAAATCAAGGGAACGAAATAGTAAATCATGCGCACGATTTATTTATTTTTTTCTTGCATGTCGTGCGGGACTCCGTACAAACTTACTCAGGTTTGTAATAATGCCAGTCTGTGGTCTTCATTGGCTGCCCGCGAACAACGTCTACTTTGACCCGCCCTCAAACACTGTAGTTGTAGCTGAGGCCTGGGATGAAGACTCAGGCTCGAATTGATACGCTAAAACCGATGCCATCATTACTGTTCATATCACTGTGTATCAAGCGCTGAGGAAGCCTTTGGAGCTGAAATTCAGATATGGTAATGAGTGTTTACTTTCCAACACACAAGTGGTAGACCATTCACAACAGACTGGGCCATCTGACCAATCAGAGCAGAGAAGGCTCCCAGAAAGGAGGGGTTTAAAGTGAGTGAATCCTTTAACAAACTGTTTCAGACACTGACAAAAGAGGTGATGCTGCAATGGATATTATGATAAAATTAAAGTGTTTTTTGAAGTTGGGTACATGTAAACATATTGTAGGAGACCTCCAAAACAAAATTAGGAACCTTTAAAATAGCATAATAGGGGCACTTTAAGTTTTGTTCTGTTCAACATAGAAGTTTCAGAAATTTAGCATATGACTTTTTAATTATTTCCCCCCCCCCATCCTTTTTGATACTTGAAAACTCCAGTCCCCATTCATTGTAATTATTACATAAAATAAACTAATAAAATAAAACAATACTGAGATGGTTCTATAGGATTAAATAATCTATGATAATTACAGTTTGGATGCTAACACTGGATTTCATTCTTCCACACCTTCCCTCAAGACATTCTAGTCCTTGTCTGATTGTGAGTGACAGGGATGCAGTAAAATGACATCACAGCATTCAAAATCCAACACGTGGCATCAGATGGCAGAATTTGACACGTGACATAACTGGTCAACCTAAGCATGACATTGCAGAGGGGCGGCCGAGTCATGTGCTCATTGTGCAAACACTGCCAGCTGTGTTGATTCATGCCAAATGTATGCTCTGGACAGACACCACATGATATCATCAGCTAATTTCAGAAACACTTTTATTATTGTACGGCTATATATGGCTATAATTGTATTACTCTAAAAATGCAATTTTAAGGGAAAGTTCTCCAAAACAGGGGAATCATCTGTGCTTTTGCATGAATGGCTTCTAAAATGTCTTCATCATAGTGACAAATAACTTTTTTCAAGTTTCAGACAAAGAATTTTGGTTAAAATGTATATTAATATTAAATTACTTATTTGCCTTAAACTTTATATTCTATGTAATATTCTATACATAAAAACTGAATGAATAATCATTATAAAAGAATATAAAAATGTTTAAATTAGTTTTACATGCAGAATAATCATGTCACACTGCTTGACATGTCAAGAACTACCCAACAATATTCTTTATTTAATAAATAAAACATAACATTTTATTGCAGGGTTTCATTCAAACATAAAAGACTCATGATAGTGTGATCATAGTGTTTATTTCAAAAGAATCTGAGTTTTGTTAAAGAAAGCTGTTCCATATGTAGACGTCAATGGTGCAGCTTGAGTTTATGGTGCAGTGGCGTCCTCTAGTGGTGATATTTAGAAATAGCAGGTGTTTGTTGGCAGGTAGAAATGGTGTTCTCTGACAAATGGACACTAGACTGGACAGAGAATGAACAACATAGACATTCAGCAGTAAAAAATTTGTTTTTTGCACCATGACAGTACCACACTACCTTAAAAAACATTGTAAGAACATGGTTTACCGATATGGTAATCATTCTGTACCAGGATAGGTATATATCAGTATACCTTAAAGGGATAGTTCACCCAAAAATTAAAATTCTGTCATATTTATTCCGTCACAAGGTGTTCCAGACCTGTATAAATTTCTTTGTTCTGCTGTACACAAAGGAAGATATTTGGAAGAATGTTTCGTAACCAAGCAGATCTCGCCCCCCATTAACTACAATAGTATTTTTTTTTCCTACTATGGTAGTCAATGGGGGGTGAGATCTGCTTGGTTACAAACATTCTTCCAAATATCTTCCTTTGGAACAACTTGAGGGGGAGTAAATGATGACAGAATTTTCATTTTTGGGTGAACTATTCCTTTAAGCCCTGGGTATACTTCGTTCTTTTACAGTCGAACGCACAGCCTTGCGAAGTATACTTCATTTGACTCGTACGCATACACAGGCGTTCGACGCATGCGCAGTTTTTCGCCACGAGTTACAACCCATGTAAACATCTTTGCTATAGTTGTACAAATGAGGGTACTTGCTAACCTCTTCGCCAATCTCTCATCTATGTAGGCCTCCATCGTCACTGTAGCTTGCATGCGTTCCAGTCTGTTCTGTTTATGCAGTTTTTCATCGACTACCTTGTGAATCGACGCCCCCAGGGCACAGTTGCCACCTTGTGGATAAACTAATTACTAGAGTTTTTAAAATTACAAGTACGAACTGTTACAAAAATCCGGCGGTTCGCGTACAATACGCACGTACTCTTTTGATGATGAAATTCGCGTCACATGCACTGTACGCTGACCCTCGCGTAGGCATGAAAAAAGTGAAGTATACTTTGGGCTATATATAAGTACACTTTGAAGTATATACTCCTTTTGCAAAGGATTTATCAGCCTGCGCCCTCTAGAGTTTCATGACTGAACTAGATATTTAAGAAAGGGGTCCCATGGCAACATCGTAACATTTGAAAACCCCTGATCTGGGATGTTGTTATTCAGATTACTCTTTTTCAGAATACACCATTTCTTTTAATTTTATGTACCTTATGTATTTTCTTCATATTCCTGTGCTCTTTATATATTGAGCATGTATTTTATTCACGTGGACAATTTTGAGTTTTCTGCATTTATTTCTAATTCTGGACTCTTAGATTGCAGATTATCAAGGTCTATTTGTGCTTGTACAAAAACTCTTTTCCTCAAAAATGTTCCCCAACAGAAATGAGCGTCTAATATGAGTCAGTGGATTATTCTAGACTGTACCATGTAACAGCTGCAGATGGAAAGGTCTCTAATCCCTGAGCAGAGCCGCAACAGTCATTTGACGTCCATTAGACATGCTGTATCACACACAGCATAGTAGATTGCTCTCTCTCTCTCTTCCCAACCCATCCCACTTTTTTGCATTGTGATTTCTCCAAATTCCACTAGATGGCAATACAATTCTTCAACATTCAGCTTATTTCATCTTTAAACATCATTAATAGACTTATTTAGCAACCATCAGCATTGAACAATAAATTTAACAACATATTAACGATACATGTTTCTCTATCACCAGTTAAAGAGATCAGATCAAATCTTTCCAGTAGAAACCAGCCTCTGCGCATCAGTAGTGAGATATTTCTGTATCTTTTTAGCTGCCAGCTGCTTAAACAGATATAAATAATTGAACCACTGGAAAACAAAATGCTTAAAGTTTAATTGAGTGCACAGTTTTTATTTCTTAGATTTTATTTGAGTTCTGTTATTTCATATATTAAAATAAAAATATTTTAAAAAACTAATTCATCAAATACTTTACTGTTTGCAATTGTAAAAAAAAAAAAAAAAAAAGACTCAGAAACTCTTGTTATTAGCGACACCGGTGGCCGTTAAATGAACTGCAGCTAGCAATTTATTGCTCGTGTTTGCACTCGTGCACACGCAACGTACAAGAGACTGAACAATCAAGTTCTTTTTCGTTCTTTGCTTAGAAGTAAAAAGAAGCTGGAAATACTTTTACAGCAACGAACATCCCGACACCGTCGCGTCCATGCTGCTGAGAGCGACGTTTAGATGAATATGTAAATATGTGCTGTGCGCTTTCCCTTCAATAACAAAATAAACACAAAACAAAGACAGCGTGAGAAAACAGCGGTTAAGAAAGCATCTGATCATAGCGATGTGGAAATGTTTGCACCAGCTCTGCAATTCACCGGCATCGTGTCGACAGATGAGGTAATTAAAATTACACTGTTATTACAATTTGATGATAAAGTATATTTAAGACTATAGATCTGGCTATGTGTGACTATACTGTAGTTTGAATTAACCCATTTTCTTTGCATGACACATTGACATTACAGTACAGAACAGCTCTTTCGGCATTATCCTGGACATTGTATTTGTTTCGTGTGTCTAGAACGGAGGCTCTCGGAGCGCGCATAAACGTCACATCCTTTTGATTTTCCCGAGTCCTTCACATAAAAATCAATCTACAGGCTTTAGATTGGTCTCGTTTTTTTCATTCGTTTCATTTGTTAACTTTAGTTAACTACATTTGTTAACAAGAACTAACACTCACAACAGCATTTATTAATCTTCAACATTTACTAATACATTTTTAAAATAAAAAATTGTATTTGTTATCATTTGTTAATGCATTGTGAACTAATATGAACAAACAACAAAGAATTGATTTTTTTATTAACTAACATTAACAAAAGATTAATAAATGCTCTAAAATATATTGATAATTGATAAGATCATTTTAGCTAATGCATTAACATTAACAAATGCGACCTTATTGTAAAGTGTTTACCATAAATTTTAAACAAGTAATATAAAATTTAAGAAAATGCAAGAATTCTTGGTCTAAGTACATAAAACCCATCTGCATGTATTTTAATAATCCTAATTGAGGATACCATAGACTTCTATTGTTTTTATATAAAACTAATTATATTTATATTAACTAACCCCTACAAAAATCCCCTAAATAAAAACTTTTTTAGAATATATATATATATATATATAATTTTATTTATTTTATTGTCATAATTTGAGAGATTTGTCAGATTTAGAAGTCTTGTCAGATTTGGGCACAATTTTATCCCTAAACTATAGCTAATTAAACCCAAACACGCACACACATGTCCTTTACAATCTCAAATGACTGAGGCACATCTTTAATCTGGTAATGAGTTTAGATCCAGCAGCCAAAGGTCATAATGAGTGATTCCTCCTCTTTACTCTCTCTCTCTGTCTCTCTCAATCTCTCTCTTCTCGGCACACACCCACTTTCTCTGTCACAGCCAATGCACATTGCCTCTCGACCTGTGTTGCACACTATAAAGTGTGTGTATGTGCGCTGGCATAAAGCAGCCTCCCTCTCCTCTCCTCCTCCTTTTGCTGTCTCTCACAGACACGCAACCAGTGCTCTCCTCAACCTCATTCTCTCCTTTCATTCTGTGGTGCTATTAGGCTGAACCCATGGAGGACTACCACAAACCAGACCAGCAGACCGTGCAGGCGCTGAGAAACATTGCCAACCGCCTCCGAATCAACTCTATCAAAGCCACCACTGCAGTGGGCAACGGGTAAGAGTTGGTACACTTTCTGCAAATACCTGTCTTTTTAATGTGACGTATTTGAACAGACAGACAGACGGACAGATAGATAGATAGACTGTTGTGTGTGAGCAAACACTCTCTTGCATGCACACCCTTATGCAAGGCATAATCTTTGTCCTCAAAACCTTAGTAGACAGATGGTGAGATGATGCTGCTAGAAAAAGGACAAATTAAATTTTATTCTGGATTTTTGAGAGTTTTTTTTCTGTAATTTTTTTTGTAATAATATGTGCATTGCAGCCTATATAAAGTGAACTTAAAAATGCAATTTATTTGAACTATTTTACTTTATTTTACTCGTTTTTAACAACTATACTTCCTGTGGGGTTGATTTTACTATTAATAATAATAATAATATTAATAATAATTTTTTACAGCAATGCAATTGCAGCTAGTTCTTTTCAATTTGGTACAATTAAAAGGGTTGTTTTATAGAATACACCTATAATCAACTTTTGCAGTGTTTGAGAACAATACTAAATACATAATTTAATATTAGTAATTATATTTTACATTGCTATTTAATGAAGAAGTCTTCTTTTGTAATTTATGTGAAGCATACGTAATGCTTCATTGGAAAATCTTTTTTGCATTTTAGTTTGACTCATCTTTATTCAATGCTCTATTTTTATAAATAAAACATTAGCATCTGCTTTTTCACTCTTAAGAAGAGAAATCATCTGTAATTATTAAAAAAAACATCTAAATGTATGATTTGAAACTTCATTCATTTACAAGTTTATAAGACGAGTGCATGAAGATGATCATTGTTTTTCATGACCATTGTTTCAAATTGCATGTTCTTTCCTCTAGGCAAAGTATGTTTTCTAGTGGTACTGCTGAGCTGTTATGTAAACTGCCGCATGAATCCAAATGGTGCAGTTATTCATATCTGAAATGTGTAGATGATTGAGCATAACATTAAATTGCATTTTAAAACAGTGATTTGACAGGTGAAGATTTGATCTGATTCCGAGTCTGTCTCACAGCATGTGGTTTTTACTGCTGTCTGTGACCTAATCTTGAAGCAGATGGATGTTAGTGGGTGGTATGATTGCTCAAAGCTTTAGATTATGCCACAAGTGTGTTGCCAGTGGGGCATCCTGGATTAAACATCACCTTTGGCATCCTTTTGGATAGACAGTCACTAATTGTCTTATTCAAACCTGACAAGCTCAATTATTTGTCTTTTGTGTGTGTGTGCGAGTGAAATAATTCTTTTAAGTTAATGCTACATAATAAACCATAGTAAAAATGTCTATATGATTAGTTAAATATGAAACTACCTCCTCTTTACCTATCCTAACCTTCAGAGTCTTTCCACTTTTATTCGGCAGGCATCCAACATCATGCTGCAGTGTGGCAGAGATCATGTCTGTGCTCTTCTTCCATACTATGAAGTACAGGCCAGATGACCCCAAGAACCCCAACAATGACCGCTTCATCCTGTCCAAGGTGAGGTTACAAGAGAAGAGACTCAACTAACTAGGATTATTCAAGTGTCAGGTTTAATATTTCAAGTTTAAACCAAGATGACAGTAAGTCAGGAGAATTCCATTTATTTGGTGCTAAGTCTCCTTACAAAAAGTACTGTGCCAGTACCATGCTACAGTGATGGTAAAGCCATTGTACTTTAAAATAGTGCTACTGAATGATTAACATATCTATATACAAATGGAATTTTACATTATACTCCAAGGTACAGTAACGAATACCATGGTATTTTGATAGTAAATGCAGAAAATACATGGTACAAAAAACATGGCACTACAATTTTTTTAAATTTACCCTAAGGAAAATTGGGTGCAAAATGATGGACATGCTGGTCAGTTATGATGGTCAGAACTACGAGTTCCATGAAATATAAGCCTATAATATAATATAATATAAGAAAAATATAAGTAAATAATAAATATAAATAATATAAAATAAAAAATTAATAATAAAATAAAATAATAATATGCTATGCTACATATGTTTATCCGTTTTTAAACAGTTTTTATGTTGGTTAGTAATTGTTGGATAATTGCATTATGGTGGTAATATTAATTAAATAAAAGATAAATAATATAATAAAAAATAATAGTAAAATCCATATAATATAATAAAATAATACAGTGCTATACTAAATAGATTTATTAATTGTTGAACTGTTATTTTAAGTTTAAGTAGTTGTTTGATAATTGCATAATGGTGGTAATATAAATAAAATAAAATATAAATAATATAAAATAAAAAAATGATAAAATCCCCAAAAATATAATATAATATAATACAGGGCTATGCTAAATATGTTTATCAGTTGATAAACTTTTTTTAAATTAAGTAATTGTTTGATAATTGCATAATGATGGTAATATAAATGAATTAAAATATAAATAATATAATATAAAATAAAAAATAATATAATGTAATATATATTTTTAAGTTGTTAAGTAATTGTTGGATAATTGGTTAATGTGGTAATATAAATTAAATATAATAATATAATATAAAATAAAAATAATAATAAAATCAGTATAATATAATATAATATAATATAATGATTCAAGGCTATGCTAAATATGTTTATCAGTTAAATAAAATTAACAATTTAAAATTAACAAAATAATAATATAATATAAAATAATAATAAAATCCACATAATATAATATAATACAGGGCTAAATATTGTTATCAATTGTTAAACTGTTGTTAAATAATTGTTGGATAATTGCATAATGGTGGCATTGTGGTTGAGCCATAGATTTTTTTCCCCCCACAGGGTCATGCGGCTCCGGTCCTCTACTCTGTGTGGGTGGAGATCGGCTTCCTGAAAGAGTCTGAGCTCATGAGCATGTGTCAGGTCGACTCCACTCTGGAGGGACACCCCACACCCGTGAGTAACACACACACTCATCTAAGATCAGACGCTCTTCTTTTGACATATTCAATCAAAATGATATAAAAGTTGCCTGCTCTCAGAGCAGAAAATATTTAGGAGCACCGTGAGAAATATTGTAGTTTATCGGGTCATAATGATTGTTCAGGTTAAACTGGCTTCAAACGCATGAGCCATTAACCAATGACAGCTGTTATTTTATGTAACATCAACGTAAGTATGTGTGTGTGTTTGACAGAAGCAGCAATTTGTGGATGTGGCCACAGGCTCTCTGGGACAGGGGCTGGGCGTAGCCTGTGGAATGGCCTATACGGCTAAATACTTTGACAAATCCAGGTAAGAATGTTACCCATAAACCCACACGTTAATGATAACTGCATATATTAGCTCTACAGTAAAACAAACCGCTTTATAGCTTGCGATTTGCTGCAAACTCAATTTTAATGTTTATCTATTTTAAAGGGGACCTATTATGCCCTTTTTCAAAGTCTTGATTTAGTTTATGGGTCTATTAGAATAGGTTTTCATGCTTGAATGTTCAAAGAAACACATTATTTTGCACATATTGCAGCACCTCTATTCCCAGTCTGTCAGTAACACACTGTTTAGTTTCTGTCTCTATGAAGCCCCGCCTTCTGAAAAGCACAATGTGCTCTGATTGGTCGGCTGGACCAGTGTGTTGTGATTGGTCAACCGCTTCAAGCGCGTTTCACAAATGTCACGCCCCTTTCCCTACTAACACACACTACTAACACAAATCAATTTTTTTTGCATATGCTTTGGTTGGGAATTATTTCAGTGTGGAATATTGTGACGTGTTCGTTCCTGGAAGAAAACTTCAGACTACAATTGAGACATTTCAGAGTTCAGAAACAGTGCGCACTGATATAGAGAGTAACTGCTAAGAAGTGAATTTCTGCTTTGTAACTTTGCAGACCTTTTTCATGCTCAAACAGCAACATTACACACAAAGAAAGTTGCAAATGTTAAAAAGCATAATAGGTCATCTTTAAAAAATTTCCTAGTGCTCAGATGCTTAAAACTTGAATATAATATGCAAAGTTGCAGAAAATGTATTTATCTGAATGCTCACTATAATCTCAAGTCTGTATGTCCGTGTGGGAGTGTGCTGCAGATTTTAAGGGTGTGGAGTTTTCCTGTCAAGCTGTGCTTTCGCGATTCTTCTGCTCTAATAATCAAAGCCCCGGCGGCCATCACACGGTTATTTTTATATCTTGGATAGAATACAATTTAGGCATAAGCACACAAATTATTCCCAAATTGAAACCTAATTTTTGTGCAGTCCTTTCAAAACGTGGCCAACTCTCTATTTATAATGCATTGTAAAAGCCCATAAATACATAATCTGTATCTGTGTGAACGTTGCTGTGCAGAGAACGAGGAATCATGCCTGCTGTGTTGTGTAAGTGCAATTTCACTCAAATCCCAGCTGATTTCTAATCAATTGAATCTATCGCTTCTCATTTATGAAAGACAGTGGATCTGGTGTGACAGGAAGGTGTCAGGTGGTATTAAAAAGGGCGGCGGTGATTAGGTTTAACACATCAGTAAGCAAGCCAAAACAAAAAATATAGAGATGAAATAAACCAAATTAAAATATGTTCACCACCGTTTAAGTTTAGGGTCGGGAAGATTTTTTAAAATGTCTCTTATGCTCACAAAGGCTGCATTTATTTGATTAAAAATACAGTAAAAACTGTAATATTGTGAAATAGTATTACAATTTAAAATAGCTGTTTTCTATTTGAATATATTTAAAAAATAAAATTTATTCCTGTGATGCAAAGCTGAATTTTCAGCATCATTACTCCAGTCTTCAGTGTCACATGATCCTTCAGAAATCATTCTAATATGCTGATTTGCTGCTCAAGAAACATTTATTATTAACAATGTTGAAAACAGTTGTGCTTTTCAATATTTTTGTGGAAACCGTGATGAATAGAAAGTTCAAAAGAATAGCATTTATTTAAATTCTTTTTAGAGTCTGAAAGGCAAAAACCCTTTTAATAGATCAAAAAACAAAGTATATAAGGTTGAAAAGTTTTAAGAAGAGCTTGGAGACCAGAATACTGACATATACATAAATATATAAGTATACATAAGTGGGTAAAAGAAACAAATACACCAAGAAAAGAATAAATAATCCCCTAGCACTCAGAACACATTACCAACCACCTGAATCGTCCAAGCAACCGCATAACAATGTACTAAAACACTTCAAACAGCTTAGCTATACAGCAACCACTAACAACACTGTTGGCATGATGGCGAATTTGCACATGCAAGCACCACTGCATTGTCTTTACAAATGCAAAAAATGTAATTGTCCTTTCACTCTTTTGCAGTTACCATGTGTACTGTCTGCTGGGAGATGGAGAAATGTCGGAGGGGGCCGTATGGGAGGCCATGTCCTTCGCTTCCTACTACCAGCTGGACAATCTGTTGGCCATACTGGACATCAACCGTCTGGGCCAGAGTGATCCAGCACCACTGCAGCACCATGTGGAGAAGTACCAGAGACGCTGTGAAGCCTTTGGGTAGGTTGAATGGAGGTGGTTAACGGCATTTGCTCCTTCAACTCTGCTCCTGGAGACCCACTGCCCAGCAGAGTTTAGTTCCAACCCTAATCAAACACACATGAAGCAGATAATTAAACTCTTCAGGATTACTTGAAAATACACAGACAGGTGTGCTGGAGCAGGTTGGAAATAAACTTTGCAGGACAGTGGGTCCCCAGCAACAGGGTTGAAAACCTCTGAACTAAAACTTGTAGGTTCAAACCCCAGAAAGGATGATCCATGAGATTTCACCACTGTATCTTTGGGCAAGACACTTGTCCTCAAGTTGCTCCAGGAGAGCTTGGATACAGTAAATGACATACTGTATGGGTGAATTATGAAAAACATGTCAAGAACATGTCATATTTCAATCCTAAAAAAAAAAAAAAATTATATTTTCCTTGGATTTTTTTGCACTGTGACAAAATGCTCATTCAGTTATTCAGTCTTTAGTTCATTCTATTGTGTTTTTAGTGAGATATAAGTGTTATTTTAGTATTAATAGCACTATTGTAGTATTTATTAATATTTTGAATTCCCTTTTTATTTTTATAATTTCAGTTTTAATTAAAATTTTAGTTATTTTATTATGTGCTTTTGTCATTTTTATTAGCTTTTTTTTTTAATATTTCTATATAGCTTTAATTTCAGTTTTAGTAATTATTAGAAAATTACAAATGCTGCCTTGGCAACTGACTGAAATAAATACTTTTTTTTTCATCTAATATTTATATTTTATTTTATGCTATTTTACCTTCATTTCACTTACCAAAAACAATTTTTTACTAGCTTTATTTCTAGTTAACAATAACAACACTGGCAAATTAAAAATGTTGCCTTGGCAACTTACTGAAATAGTTTAATTAAAAGAGTAAATACGTTTACTTTTCTTTAAGTTTAAGTTTTTCATCTAATGTTATAATTTCTATTTTATTTCATTTTTTTTTAAATTACCACAAAACATTTTTTTTAGGTAGTATTAGTATTAGTTGACAATAACAACACTGGGATATACATGTGTATTACATGTGTATTTATATGTGTGTGTGTGTGTGTGTGTGTACTTGACGTACATTATTAGTACCCAAAGTCCTTATATTGTAGTGGGTATTTAGGTTGTAGGCCACACCCCCTTCATTATGAGGACATGCTGATGTCCTTAAAATTCAAATCATTAAATAAACATACTAAACAATTTTTAATCAAAAATGTAAAATTGCAGAAAGTTTTCTGTGATGGGTAGGTTTAGGGTTAGTGGCTAGAAAATGTCATTAGCTCAGTACATTACGCCTATGGAATGTCCTCATAATGATGGGTGTATCAACGTGTGTGCGTTTGTGGTACTGAAAATGTCCCCACAAAGATGGCAATATACAAAATCCTTGTCTTTGTGGGGACAGTTTTTGGTCCCCATGAGGAAAACAGCTTATAAATCACACTAAGTGATGTTTTTTGAAAATGTAAAAATGCAGATCATTATGAGTATCATTATGTATATGGAATGTCCCCATAAAATATGGAAACCTAACGTGTGTGTGTGTGTGTGTGCAGTGTAAATTCATCAATCAGTTTGTTGTTTGGTGTGTTTTCAGGTGGCATGCCATCATTGTGGACGGCCACAGTGTGGAGGAGCTGTGTAAAGCCATGAGCCAACCACGCCACCAGCCCACTGCCATCATCGCCAAGACCATTAAGGGCAAAGGCATTCCTGGTATATTTCTTCCTATAACGTCCTAATCTGTAAAGATTGATATAACTATTCTTTGTTTAAAAAAAAACAAAAAAAAATCTGTTGTCCTCAGTGGCAGAAGATAAGATGGGATGGCATGGCAAGGTGCTGTCAAAGGACATGGCGGAGAGCGTCATGAGAGACATCCAGAGCCGCATCCTCAACAGTAACAAGCGCATGTACCCGGCTTCCCCCATTGAAGATGCTCCACCCGTGAGTCTGCGCAATGTCCGCATGCCCAGCGCTCCCAACTACAAACCTGGAGAGAAGGTGAGAGGTCAAGGTATGAAAAAAAGATGGATGGATTATATATATGTTCTCTTCATCATGTTCTTTTTTCTAACAGATTGCCACCTGTAAGGCATATGGGATGGCCGTGGCCAAATTGGGACGTTACAATGAGCGAGTGGTGGCTATGGATGTCGACACCAAAAATTTCACCTACTCTGAAATCTTTAAAAATGAGCATCCCAACCGCTTCATTGAGTGCTACAGCGCAGAGCAGAACATGGTAGGAAACTATGAAGTATTATTATAAAAATATTTGAAAGATCCAAAAATGCCAAGTATTTCTTTTTAGGAAATCAGACTAAAAACTAGTCATGATTGTAAAAATGTCATATATATATATATATATATATATTTTCTTCTAGTACAAAAGATAAAAGTCTTTGGCTTGTCATGATTGTGTTGAATTAAATATACATTTCCATATTAATGTTAAAGTGTAACTTTGCCAATTTTCAACCCGCTTTGAATTGTTACAATATCTGTAGTATATGTAAATGAATAATGTTTACGCATTCTCTGTTACCTGTGTCAAGAAATTCCCGTGTATTTGTTATCAAAAGTCCGCTGGATGATGCAAAACGCATAATTTTGCGGACTTTTGACAGCTACAGGGGTTTCGTGAAAACTACAGATTATTTCCGCATTTGTCTATCCCTGCCCACAGACAGTCGGATCGACAGAGTGTTATTTACAAAACACGCTGGATCCTTTACTGAAAACCAAATGTAATTGACACCTGCTAAATGTTTACTCTTTGAACGTGCTGTACCGAGCCGAGCCGAGTAGTACCACGCAGTGGAAAAGCGCCATAAAAGTTTGCTAAGAAGTATTTCCTACTAAAGCAAGGCGGTATTTGACTGGTCAAGCGTATCCATAGCAGCCTGGTGGGAGTAGCCTTGGACGGCAACATGCCCAGTGCAGTATGGGTGTTGAAGTTTTCCTATCTATTTCGCAAAATATCGTCTGTAATTTAAACTCAAATTTCTGTGTTAATTGGCTTTTTTTTTTTTTTTTTTTTAATTAGGTTATAGTAACATAATGAAATTGTCTTGATAACTTCGGAAATTAGGCAGTGGATTTCTAGTTCCCAGCATGCTGTGCATAGGACTGGATAAGGAGAATAAATGTTGAAATTAAGTGTTAATTTATTTGTTTTTAGTGAAGGGAAAGACCTGTTAGTGTTTAATGCTGTTATGTTTGACATTTAAAGAAATAATGTTGTTTGTGGTTACCATTGTGCTGAAGAGTAGATACATAACGCTACATTGACTCTATAAGCAATGATTGTGCTAATGCCAATGACAAGTAATATCTTACTTGTTCATTAAATATACATGTTAAATAAGTTATGTTAGCATGTGCTATGATAGCTGTTGATTTGAACTGAAATAGATAAGATTAATCGGTTCCAGGGCTACAACTCTGGTAGTTGGAGCAACTTAATTTTTTTTGAGTAATCAACTTTTGCTACAAATTATTAAGTTCCTCTAACTCAATATAGCTTGTTGGTTGAATGTAAATTCACTCAAAGTTGTCATAACTCAAAACAATTGATGCAAACTGTTGCGTTAATTTTTTTTTGTTGTTGAGCCAACACATTATTCATTATTATAGTTATATTCATTATTCATTATAGTGTTTATAGACAGCCAAGTCTTATTGAAAGCCCATTTTGCCAGCTGTGAAGTGCCTCTTTAATTGCTACATTTTGGCTCCCTTGACAGTTTTGAAAGCCAAATCAAAGGTCTGCACATATGAATGACTAGCTTAGTGAATGAAACATCCCTAAACACTCCCTAGATTGTTCTGATAAAGTAGAGCTGTGGGATTGGCCACGTAAAATGCCCCTCAACGCATCTAAGTCGCTGTTTTATTAAATAATACATGTGCTCTATCCATAATGCAGCAGTGAAGATGTGACCCACTTACGCTCCATTTTGCACCACGCCCTGCTGCAGTGCCTTTCCCAGAGAAGCCATGCAGAAAACCTGCACTGCCTTCGTTTCATCTCATAAGCACATTCTTTATGATCTGTGCTGTAAGCCAAAATATTTCTGCTTTGTCTCTACATAGTAATTGTTCCCTTGTTACATGTGGTAGGTAAAATGTAGGTCACTCGTTTGTCATTTAGAGTTTTGGGACATGATTGTGATGGATGTGCTGAAAATCTAAATACTAATTAAATGGTCAGAGTTCATTTCTGTTCCACACAGTTAACCAATCAGAGGCAATACTAAGGCCAATTAGAGGACATATACTAATAGATCCTAGCATGCATACTAATGAGGGAGTCGTGCACTAAAAGGAAATATGAATTGATTTTGCTAGCTTAACGGTATAATACAGTGCCTTCAAGAAGTATTTGGATACTTAATCCACATTTTAAATGTATAAATTCAATTGCATTAGGTAAGAAAATATATGTATTTTAAAGAAAAATCAAGCAAATATATGTTTCAGGCAAAACTTAAAAAGAACATTTTTTTTATATATATATATATATATATATATATATATATATTTTTTGTATATACAGTATCTTAACCCTTATTGTGGCCGAGACTCTGTTATATTCTAGATGATGAGTCGCATGGAGAGGATTTGACACAGGAAACAGGAAATGATAGCGAGTGTGTGAGCTGCATGTTGATAATTCCTTTGAAATGAAGAATAAAATGGAGTTCTTGTTTAGCAGATTCCATGTGTCTCTTCTCTAGTATATTACAACCTACTAAAGAATGAGGGGGTATGACCTATTAAACTACCTATGTCTGATGCATCTACCTGTATATTACTAAATGTCATGCCTTTTGGTTTGGATATGCTCTTGGGTATCATTTTTTTTTTAAAGTATTTCAAAATAGAGTAGTTATAGCAGGGGTGTCCAATCCAGCTCCTGGAGGGCCAATGTCCTGCATAGTTTAGCTCCAACCCTAATTAAACACATCTGAACCAGCTAATCAAGGTCTTACTAGGCATACTAGAAACTTCCAGGCAGGTGTGTTGAGGCAAGTTGGAGCTAAACTCTACAGAACATTGGCTTTCCAGGATTGAGTTTGGTTGTTAGGGTTGCTTTTGTTCTGGCCCATGTTAAAAGAGCCAAAAGTTTTGGCTTACTACATTTTTTTTGCCTGTTATTATCCACCACATGAAAACCATATGTCCGATCAGTTAGAAAGTATGTTTTCTAAAGGGAATGTTGTGGGATCAGAATGTGATTTCATAGCATTATCCATCTCTCACAGGTCAGCGTTGCCACGGGCTGTGCCGCACGTGAGCGCAACATTGTGTTCGCCAGCAGCCTGGCCACTTTCTTCACCCGCGCCTATGACCAGCTCCGCATGGCCGCCATCTCAGACAGCAACATAAACCTCTGCGGTTCCCACTGCGGCCTGTCCGTCGGTAAGAAGTGCCTCCTTTTGTTTCACAGGCCACAATCTAAGCCCCACCCCCCCTTCTAACAGACAGGTTCACTCTCCAATCAAAATTCTTCCTTTTAAGCCATGCCCATTTCCAGCACCTCCCATGGAGTGCTTTAATCCCTGCCCACTTTTTCAGCGGCGTTGGTTCCGGAGGTATTATTTCCATTCATTTTTACCCATAGGGATTTTAAAAAAAGTTTTTGTTAAAGAGTTATAAGCCATGAACCAAACCAACCAGCTATACGGTGAACATTGCAAACTTTCATTTAAAGCAAGAAAGTATTTGAAAATGCGACAAAAAGACAAGACTTGTGTACGTAACTGCTTTAATGAGGGAAAGAACTACAATCCCATGAAGCACTGGGAATGACAAAATCAAATTAAAATCGATGGAGAAATATAAAACTGATCATTTAATGTTGTTAATTATATCTATATAAACTATATATTTTAAGTGTAATTCAAAAAGATATATATACATATATATTTTGGTGTGATTTGCTTACTCTGACTCTAATTGGTGGAATTGTGTACAGCATCATGGGTAATGTAGTTTCCCAGCACCAAATTCAGCTGTTAAACATGATTATTTTAAAAAATAATTCAGGCTGAAGGCAAACAAAAACATATACCATTGATTAACAACTTCAGAACTCACAGCAGGTTTGTCTTTAAAGATTATTGTTAAAAATCAATTTCCTTATGAAGAAAATGAATGAGTTTTTACTTCCGGAAGCCGACTGTCGCACTCTATTCTCCTCTCTCACACACTGCAGCTGTGACTCTAACTATGATGTTTTTGAATAGATTTGTCAGCAATTCACCCCTTCTTTTCCTGAAGCTGTCTTTCTAATGTGTGTTTTGTTCTCCTGGTCGTCTGGAGGTGGTGCGACTCTTAGCACAACCCCTTCTCCCTCTCTCCCTCCCCCTGTGTATCTCGGAGGCTGTCTCCGGGTGACCCGGCATCCCCTCCGTTAGCACAGGTACACTGCATGCCACTCCGTCTGTCTGTACACCTGCCTGACTGCCTGTCTGTCTGCTCGACTGTCGCATGTGTGTGCACCTGCCTCACATATCTGATGTGCAAATGCTGTTCAATCTAAATTAATAGTGGCAGTATGTGGCTGGTGTGTGTTTGTGTGCTTCAGGAGAGGACGGACCGGCCCACATGGGGCTAGAGGACATGGCTATTTTTAGAGCCATCCCCACTGCCACCATTTTCTACCCCAGTGATGCCATGTCCACTGAAAAGGCTGTGGAGCTTGCAGCCAACACAAAGGTTGGCATGTTATATTTGCTATTATGAGTGGTCGAACAATAGAGATTGTTTAATAACTGATGCCAATACACATTACTAAAAATATTTGCACACAGAAAATGTACAGTACATCATCTATTGATAAGGATGTTGGTGTATTCCGAATTGAATTGAAATAGACAGATAGATACTGTAAAGACTGTCAGATAGATAGATACTGTACATAGATTCCAACTCATTAATTGAAAGGGAGACAATTCTAATAATAATCCTATCAAAAACTATAAAAAAAAGTATTTATATTTTGTTTATTTCTTACTTTAGGGTGTTTGCTACATCAGGACCACTCGTCCAGAGACTGCGATCATTTACAACAGCAATGAGGACTTCCATGTTGGCCAAGCCAAGGTAAAGCATGTCCTTTTATCAACATTCAATATTTAAAATATGCTGTTTTGGTACATTTTACTACTAATAAATATATTGGAGTCTGATTAAGATATAAAATAGATTCCAATCAATCTGAACTCAATCATACATTTATATAGATTCACTGTGTTTAGCTGCATTATTAATATTTTATGAGGATGTATGATAATGTGCCACAAATGTATAAATTACCTGACCAGGTGGTGTGCCAGAGTAAGGAAGATCAGGTTACAGTGATCGGAGCTGGATTGACCCTCCATGAAGCTCTGGCTGCAGCTGAGTACCTCAAAAAAGGTAAAATCATGGGGAATATATATATATATATATATATTTAGTAGAGGCCAAAAGGGATGTCAAGGAGGGGATATTTGCTTTTTATGACCCTAGACGTTCGATTAAACGATCAAAATATGAGGAAAATATTTAAAATATTTTTTAAATGTTTTAAGTATGAAGGAAAAACAAAACACGAAACATAGTTAATGTATTTATCTTATTTGGCAAAAAAGTCAAACTACAGCTACAGGTTTTATTTTACTATGCAAAGAAAAAAATGCATAGAAAAAAAAAAAGATCATAGGAAAAAGCCTACATTGCCTACAACATAATCAGTTATTAATGTTTCATTGGTTCTCTCTTGTTTTTGCTGTCTTCATAATTTCTTAGAATAACAGCCCAGCCAAAAATTATGTCTGCACAATTTGGCATGTTTCATTGCATTATCACAAATAAAACAATTGACTCCAAGCACAACTATGTAATATTATTAAAAAAAAAAATTTGTAAGATTTAAATAAAGGGTGAAGATGTCAATTTTCCTAGGCCAGACATCACTTTTTGGGCACTACTGTATACCGTAGCCATGAATAAGAATTTGTTCCCTTGTTTTAGTTAAAGGGATAGTTCACCCAAAAATGAAAATTCTGTCATCATTTACTCACCCTCAAGTTGTTCCAAACCTGTATGAGTTTCTTTCATCTGTTGAACACAAAAGAAGATATTTTAAAGAATGTTTGTAACCAGACTGTTGACTTCCATAGTATTTTTTTTTCCTACTATGAAAGTCAATGGGGTCCATCAACTGTCTGGCTACCGACCTTCTTTAAAATATCTTCTTTTGTGTTCAACAGAAGAAAGAAACTCATACAGGTTTGAAACAACATGAGGGTGAGTAAATGGGTGAACTATCCCTTTAATTGTGGCCACGGAACAAATTCTTAATTGTTTTCCCACATGTCATGTCCATAGTCTATCTCCCATTCAACTTTTCTTTCATTTTTACTTGTTGTTATTGTGATGTTGCTATATATGAATTAAATATAGACTCTTCACCTGACATGTGCTGTGTGTGTCATTCTACAGAGAAGATTTACATCAGAGTGATCGATCCATTTACAATCAAACCCCTGGATGCCAAAACCATCATCGACCATGTGCGTGTCACCAGGGGTCGTGTCATCACGGTTGAGGATCACTATTATGAAGGTGGGTTTCAAGCTTAGAGCACAATATCCCTTGTCTCAGGCACACATTTCGGCATGGCTACACATCCAAGTGGCATGAACAGCACGTCCAACCGAGGAGGGTTGTATCGGTCAGAGAGGCCTTGAGTGAGGTTGTGGCAGTGTGCAATTGGCTGGCTGGAAGAAACATGATGTGTTGGCTAATTGTCATTGGATCAGGGAGCGAGAGGCATTGTGTTGTCATGATCGGTTGATTTTTTTTTTTTTTTGGCTGTGTCTCATTCTGTTCATTCAGGGGAAAAAAGACACAGAGAAGCGAAGGGCTGTCAGGTCTCCTTAAGCAAACGTACGCCCTCAGGGCTTGTTGTGACCTAGATAACACAGACGGCCCTGGACCTGGCATTACTGCCTGCGTGCCAGAGGAGGAGTGAGGCTGGGCGAGAGAGAGAGAGAATTTAACATCCAAAATCATTCTGAAAGCAAACATCCCCTCTGCCCCGCGGGAGAGAAAGAGGATAGAGATGGACAGAGAGAACATGTGATTGCAGCAAGGTTGAAAGCAGGGGCATGCAGGGATGAAGAAATTTGGATAGTCTATTAAGGCATGATGTCTGACATCTGAACATAACATCTGAATTTTAAAAGCAAAATATGGTGCAGAAGGTCAAACAGTGACCTTTATGCACAGGTGAATGCTAATTTAAAATGAGAGATCAATTCTAATATGCTTCATTGCTGATAAAAAGAGCTTAAAAGGATAGTTCACCCAAAAATGAAAATTATTCCATGATTTACTCACCCTCAAGTCATCCTAGGTGTATATGACACAATCGGAGATATATTTAAAAAATATCCTGGCTCTTCCAAGCTTTATAATGGCAGTGAATGGGGGGTCCGATTTTGAAGCAAAAAAAAATTGCATCCATCCATCGTAAAAGTACTCCACATGGCTTCGGGGAGTTAATAAAGGCCTTCTGAAGTGAAGCAATGGATTTTTGTGGAAAAAAAAAAAAAAAAAATCCATATTAAAACATTATTAACTATAATAACTAGCTTTAGGCAGACGGCTGGAAGAGTAACCCCTGACCCAACACATGACGTAATGACGAACGCGGAGGCTCAGAGGATAGAGCAAAACAAAACACCGGTCACGAATTAGACGTATAAAACGAGAAACGTCGGAGTATTTCGATATAAGAGAAGAGGAGCCTGAGTTTGTTACCCAGCCCTATTTGTTTAAATCGCGAGAGGCGTCTAAGCTTACGATACTCCTACATCCTATGTCATAAATCGCGTCAGGGGTTACTCTTGTTGCACAGTATGTGTACGGTTATCTGCCAGAGGCTAGTTATTTTAGATTATGAAGTTTTAAATATGGATATTTTTCTTACAAAAACCCATCGGTTCACTTCAGAAGACTTTTATTAACCCCCCGGAGCCGTGTGGAGTACTTTTACAATGGATGGATGCACTTTTTTTGGCTTCAAAATCGGACCCCCCATTCACTCCCATTATAAAGCTTGGAAGAGCCAGGATATTTTTAAATATATCTCCGATTATATTTGTCTGAAAGAAGAAAGTTATATAAACCTTGGATGGCTTGAGGGGTGAGTAAATCATGGGGTAATTTTCATTTTTGGGTGAACTATCCCTTTAAGCTGATCTATTTTGCTGGTTTTGGGCTATTGTCAACTGGCAACCAATTAACCAGCATGAGAGACCAGCTTAAACCAGATAAGATCAGCAAACAACCTCAGGCTCTTTTTTTTTATTTTAAAGAAATTAATACTTTAATTCAGCAGGGATAAATTAAATTGATCAAAAGTGACAGCGAAGACATTTATAATGATTTATGTTTCAAATAAATGCTGTTTTTGTTTTTTGTTTTTTAACTTTCTATTCATCAAAGAATCCTGAAGAAAATTAAGGTTTCCACAAAAATGTTTGCAACATTGAACATTTCTTGAGCACCAAATCAGCATATTAGAAATAAATGAGATGAGTACTTTTTTTACGTTACATCAAGAAATTACATTGTATAAAATTCTTAGGGCCAGATTTACTAACAGCTTTTGGCGTTAAAAAACTACTGTCAGGATTTACTAAAGACACGCAGTAAAAAATTAGCCACTGAAAAGGCATGGTCACAGTTATTTTTGCAGCTGACCTTATTGCATATGCATTTGTAGGAGTTTCCCTTTCAGACGCAAAATTTATGGGAGGAGAGTATTTAAATGAATCATGCAAGGTGATTTTACTAAGGTTTGTGCTAGTCAATTTACTGGTATTTGCGCCATTATTTACTGCCCAAAAAAAAGCATGTCTTAAACCAGACACTAATTTGCACTGCTCTTTGTAGATTGCGTTGGTCATTATTGAAATGATCCGGCTGCGTCTGTGTTCTTTAATTTGCACGTCGTCGGTATATCGCACACAGAACTTTCCACTCCTCTCTGCTCTTTTTTGGAATTGCACTTTCTTGCTAATTTGCCCTGTTTAGTAAGTCTGGCACTTAGTCCCTACACAACTGACATCACAAAGACAAGACATGATTTCCCAAGACACCTATTTCAATGATATCTGTCAGAAAGTGGGGTCATTTTATGTAGTATTCCTTAAAAATCGCTTACAGCCCTGTTATCATGTTTTCATGCTGTAATTGCACAGGTGGCCTGGGGGAGGCGGTGTGCTCCGCTATCGTGAATGAGCCTGGTTTCACTCTCCAGCGCCTGGCTGTCGCTCACATTCCCCGCAGCGGCAAAATGTCCGACCTGCTCAAAATCTACGGCATTGACCGCGACTCCATCGCACAGATGGTCAGGAAGATGCTCAGCAGCTCAGCCAACGCCAAGTGAACCTGTTCGCTTTGCCCCGCCCACTCCATCCAAATCAAGCGAATAACCAGCTCCACAAACACAGTCACATGACTCCTCCTCTTCAGATTGTGGCCCCTCCCTCCACCTCGTTCACTGTGAATGACCCTAATGTGAGTATAATAGTAATGTGAGATACGTGGTGTACATTTTGAAGTAACATTCACATTTCATTTTTTGTTTTTCTTGCTAACTCATCAAAAGTTTGGGGTAAGATATTTTTTTAAGAAATTAATGCTTTTATTCAGCAATGATGCATTCAATTGATCAAAAGTGACAGTAAAGACATTACAATGTTACAAAAGTTTTCTATTTCAAATAAATGCTGTTCTTTTCAACTTTCTATTCATCAAAGGATTCAGCAAATCAGCATATTAGAATGATTTCTGAACGATCATGTGACACTGAAGACTGAAGTAATGAAGCTTTGATATCACAGGAATAAATTACATTTTAAAATATAAAACAGTTATTTAAATTTTTTTAATAATATTTCACAATATTACTATTTATACTGTATTTTTGATCAAACAGATGCAGCCTTGGTGAGCATAAGAGATTTCTTTCAAAAACATTAAAAATCTTACCAACTTCACACTTTTGAACGCTAGTTTACATACAGATAAACATACAGGAGTCCTTTTTTAGCTCTGCTCCTGTACTAACAGTCACTGACAGTGTAAAATCAACATTTGCAACCATTTTTACTCACATAATGTGATGTATTTCAAGCAACACAGGTTTTTAAATGAGAAAAATATTGAAGTAGGGAATTTGATTTTGTCCATCTGGAATTAACTGGATTATGAAAGGAGTTAAAAGACACTTTCAATTTTTGTGTTGATTTGAAACTCGAAGGTTAGCGATGCTAAGACGTATTTTACACCATCACCTCAGAAAACGTCAATATGCTGTATAATGTGACACTTGTGTTTTTAACTGTCATTTGATAAGACCCAACAATAAAACTGTTTGCATATTTTAATACTTTTATATTGTTATGGTGTAGCTATGACAACGGGGCGGGGCTGGATTTCACGGGAACAGATATGTGTGTGAAAAATGGTTTGATGTTACATTAGTAGAGTGTAGTCTTAAGAAAAAAAGAAAAAGACAATCAAATGAGAATGTCAGTAGGGTGCTTTGATTCAAAGTGTTCAGTTAATGGTTGTCTTCTGTGAAACCGTTTGTAGTTTGGTCTCTATGTTTACAAAGATGGAGTAGCATTTTTGTGGTGTTATGAGCATGAAACTCGAGAAGATGAGAGATGGATGGAGCCATCAGCGTCCGGAACGTGCTGTTATATCTGAACTTTGAACCTACAACAAACACTTCCTCTGTTATTTTTCTATGTATCTCAACAAGTCATTGATTAAAGCCCTCTACATTTGAGTTTGAGAGTTCATGAATGTGTCGTCTGTTTTATTCACACTAATAGGAGAGACACCGGGGCTAGTTGTCACAAACTTCAGTTAATATTTCTCGGGGTGAGTTTATTTTTGAAAGTCAGTTTTGAGCATTTCCATTATGAATTTCCACAGCACAGGTCATTTAAGAACACATAAGCTACTATTGGGGCATGTTGTCACACTCTTTGGGGTAAGTTGTCTCAGTGGGAATCTGCTGTATATTAAAACAAATGAGAAGAATGCATTTGTTTGCAATATAAAATTCTTAGTATACTAAACTATACTTTTATATAAAGTAAAAAGGCATCTTCCTCAACATTTATGTAGAATGTATAGGCCTATTATAGTCCATTTAATAGGTTTTAAGAAAGAAAAAAAAAACTACTTATATATATATATATATATATAAACAACACATCTTCCACATTTATGTAGAATGTATTATAGGTTATTTAATAGGTTTTCAGAAAAAAAGAAGAAAAAAAAAATCAAAATAATTATTAAAAGGTACACTATGTAACTTCAAAATGAACAAAATTTAAATAATGCGTCAATACAGCATCATTCCTTCTTCCAAAACATGTTTTTGCCTTATCCTGATTCACTATGGTGAGCCTATTATAAGTGTTTCTATTTTAGACCTGATGGGATGGTTTTCATGGGGAATTGTGTACATACGTCACTCAAGTTGCTCCGGTGTAGTGACAAATAGAGTACCTCAGGGATGACGTGTTTTTGTAGGCCAACCCGGAAGTTAGCGGCGCACGGGTTCCCTCGATCGAAAGCCTATGCATTTTTCCCATAGACTTTTGGAAAATCGCAAAAAATAAGCTGTGTTTAACAAAGGGTTTTGACATTTACACATTTGTCTATCAAGATAATCTTTACAAGTTAACACAACATTTATACATTTTGAAGCCTAAATAAAGTCGTCAGATATAAAAAGCTAACAGTAGGCTATAAACGGACTACAGCACACCATGGTCGCGGATCAACGTCACCACCACCAAGCTTCCTCAAACTTTATTTAAAAAACAACTTTATTTAAAAACATGCTCGCTGATTATGATCTGTGCTGTGTATGAATACTTATCCACTTTTTCATGAGAAATGCTGTCCAAATGTCCTGTTTGTCATGATGACGTCTAAAGTCCCCACCAAAGAAAGTAGTCCCTTTTAGCAATTTGTTAGCAACCGCCGTTTTTAAGACACAATAAAGGTTTAAAAAATCACAAGCAGGTTATAACTGGTGTGTTTTATGTCATAGATCAAAACGTGAAAATATTTAGAGGCTTTGTTAACCACAGACCTTATTTTAGGCAATTTAGCAAAAACCCATTCAAAAAACCCATAGACTTAAGGGCGATGGAACTAAAATGCTAACTCGCTTCTGGGTTTTGCCTACAATCGATATAATTGGTTCAAATTGCTTTTAATAGGTAGGCTACTCTCTTTACCACCTGATTACAATTCCTACAAAATCATGTTACGGTAAATGCTGTTTGAACTACGTTATAATGACCATTTATGTTTGTATTAGTTAGCTTATGTACTAGCATAGCATACAGATACCCGATTAGCCTGATAGCTTAGTTTATACATGCATTTGCACTTACCCTACATGTATTCACAATCATCTTTAATGTAATTGTGTTAAATTAAGTGTTAAATGTCCAGATATTTCAGTTAATAAAACAAACGAATTCAATTATTCACTTAAAATGCTATTATTATTATTATTATTTATTAACAGTTAACCAAGTGTAAGAAAATACGTTCGATTTGTTTTATTATGCACTAATTTGTTTTCTTACGTATTATATAGTAAGCTATGTGTATTTTAAATTAATATCATTAGTATTTACTTAGGATAATCAGTTTGTGGATTTCGAGGGAGGACCCGATTTGTCATGACACCGGCTACTTTGACGGTGTGGGAGTGGCATGGGTTAGTTGTCACAACGAGTGAGAAAATTTGAAATGGAGCAGCTAAATCTCAAAATCACCCATTTTAAAAACAAACGCCAAACAGAGGAGAGTCTGCTGGCAAAAAGAAAGCGCAACAGGGCTCATAGTAAAACTTTGGCTTGCCTTCTCGGATATGGTGAGAACTGAGGGATTTGAAATGTAAAAGCGAAACGGCGTTTTCATTACTCAACAGGTGAGTAAGGTATTTTATTAAACATGAATTTTGCCGTAGCTCTCTAACAAGAGTTCATTGTAATGCATGCAGTTTTGTTTTTAACCACTAGAGGGACTAAAGTGACAGTGTACCTGTAAACACAACACGAAACAAAATGTAAAAGGTAACATAAATAATAAAACAATATTAATACATTGTTTTGGAGGCAGATATTGTAATTAGTACAAAATTAAATCACATTTGCTTTGATATAAATGTGGATGAATGCACAAGATGGACACCTGCAACAGACATTGACAATGATCATATTTTTGGTATAAAAAGTACTACTACTAATAATAATAAAATTAAATCAGATAAAAAAGAACATTTTAATTTTTCCTTTCTTACCTTTAGTGAACACTAATTTAATTTCAGTGACGGTAACGCCATCTCCTCCTATTTAAAAACCAGGATCAGTAAACTCTTTGTAGGGTGAACACAAGCTACCCCAATGCCACACATGATGAATCCCTGCAGTATAATTCATATAAGGTCCAATACATAATCAAGACAAAGTTCTCACCGTAGAGCCCTATATTTGCGTATTGCTCCACTTAAGGCAAACACAACAAGGCCCCAGCCACAAGACAGAGTATAAACTGAAAAAAAAGGTAAAAACTTAGATTATTTCATTATACACACTACTGTTCGAAAGTTTGTGGTCAGTAAGATTATTTGATGTTTTTGAAAGAAGTTTCTTATGCTCACCAAGGCTGCTTTTATTTAATCAAAAGTACAGTAAAACAGTAATATTGTGAAATATTACTACAATTTTAAATAACTGTTCTCTATTTTAATATATTTTAAAATTTAATTTATTCATGTGATTGAAGCTGAATTTTCAGTATCATGACTCCAGTCTTCAGTCTTCTTCTTTATATATATATATATATATATAATATATAAATAGAAAGTTCAAAAGAACAGCATTTATTTGAAAACAGAAATATATCCAGTATACAAATATGTTCAATTTAATGCATCTTACTGACCCCAAACTTTGTATTACTATTTACTGAATTTGTGAAATATACAGTAATTCCAAAATGCATAAGGGGCACCATCTAGAAGATGTGCTTTTGAAACTGTGAGCTGGAAGGAAGAGGTGTGGTGTGGTTTCAGGGCACTACAAAGAAACCTTGTTATGTCTCTGTTATAAAGATGTGTGGTTAACATACCATGATAAGATCTGAGATGGAGGATGGTCACAAAGAAAGCCATACAATAACCCCAGACAACATCTGAAGAAAATATTTTATAAAAAACGTTTTATTTATTTTTTTATTTATCAAATGGCCTGATAGAAGAATGGGCAACTTGTCTGAAGACAGTAAAGTTACCTTTCCAGTGGTAAGGTCGACCCTTACATCTTCTGGTATGTGCTGGCAAACCTGTTAAAAGTTAGTTAAATGTAATTTTAATTGCCTTTAAATCCATGTTGTGCATTTATTTATTTACATTAGATACATTTGACATCTTCCACTTTGCACTCTGATTCATTTTATAAGTTTTAATAACACATCTTACCAAAGGATGCACCCACACATTCAAACATTACCGTGAAGAACACACCAAGAACTGACGGCACCACAATGGCTAGAAAAGATGAACATTTTGATAAATTATCATGATTGACCCAAAGATACATGTTGATTTATCAAGTATGGAGGCACTTAAAAAAACAAACATTTTAAACACTTTTTTGTCATTAAAAACACTTTAAACAAACCTTTTGAAAGTGTGTTTTCTTCGTGTTTAAGACTTTGTGGACATTTAAGACGGTAACTGTAACAATAACGATAAATATATAGTTCTAAAATCGTTCTAAATATAAAAGAATAGCAAAGTCCACACCACAACTGTAACAATAGCTGCACAGAGTAACAATATCGTTCAGAACGAAAGTGATTCTAAAGTGAATTTTTTTAAACGATAAAAACATTGACAGCCAATCAGAATCCACCCTGCTTTAAAGAGCTCGAGCATTTAAAGCGACAGAAGACAAAACTGCAGCGCGCTTTTATAATAAACAAAGTTATCGTTCTTGGTGTGAACGGGCCTTTAATTGTGAAGAAAAAAAAAAGATTGTAAATGATAGTTTCAGTACACCACACCCTTCAGTTCAAAGTATGAAGAACTAGTGCACACTAGCCTACCTATAAAACAGGTTGACACATTGTGCTGTTCATAAGTAGCTATTGTATACTGGAACAAACAAAAAATACTTCTTACAGTAAAATGGCCTGTACAGTAATAGTCCACAGCCCAGGCCAAAGCAGATAGAGAAAAAATGGTAATATTTATCTGCGGGGAAAGTCAATAACATTAATAGATAATTATAAAACTTTCAGTTTTGATTTAAAATAGTTCTGTTCTAGCAAACTTACAGTGGTTGTAAACATCCGTAGCACCCTAAAGACAGAATTGAACAATCTTAACTGAGTCTGTAGCTTTGAATTACATCTTTCTTATACATAGTATGAAAAAGAACAAAACAGGAGCTTACCATTGGAATGATGGTTCACCTTGGACTCGTTAAACTGTCATTTTGCTTTGACTCACTGTTTCAAGTGTAAATTTATCTTCAACTGGCAGAGACTGTGACTTGGCATGAAAAAGATATTTTCACTTTCAGATTGCTGGGCAAAACCAGTTTTGAGGTTTGAATTTCCTTTTATCATGCTTTCTGTTCTATTATCACATGCAATTGTAGTGGCAACATGAAAGAAAAGCTGAATACAGAGAACATAATGACAGACAATTACAGTACATTTCAGGGGTTGAGCAGGGGATTTCAAGCCTTGAGGACAGTAAAGTTTAAGAGGAATTAAAATATTTATATATATATATATATATATATATATATATATATATATATATATATATATATATATATATTAAAACAAATTATAATCATAATAGCTACTTAAAGTGGTTAGAAAAAGAAAAAAAAACATCAATTATTAATACAAAATAAACATTTTCCAGACAATTTTCTAATAATTTGTTTTGATAGGCCTATATAATATAAAAGCCTATTGTTTACTTTTAGAAACGATGTGTTGTGTTTATATCATGCTTATTCAATATTATTGGAGGAACTTGCATCTGCAACACAAAAACAATATTCCCATCAGCAGATGGAAGCATTGAGCAACATTTTGGGTTGAGTTTGGCATTCAGTCAGTGAACCATCTGCGCGTCCTGTGTTGCCTTCGTGTACAAAACATGAAGCATTGTGGGTGTTGTAGTCAAGCACCTGCCCTATACGGCTCATAAATGGGTGAATGGAACTACATTACCCATAAAACAGGAGTGACAAAATCACTTCGTATTCCTTTTGGATGATCTCACAGCAGACTGAGTTCCCCTCCTAATCTCAGGAATGACATCAGAACAAGAGGAAATCATGGAGTTATACATTGAAACATGGGGAATAAGTTTATAAGATTGAATTTTATACTTTACTTGAAGAATAGTGCATCTAATAAACTGCATGCACCTCAGATTCAGATTGGGGATCAACTTCATGGTTGAGAAGGAGGAATTAACGGGCTCGGTCCGTTATCGCCTGTATTAGACTGTGCCGGGTGAGGGCAAACATGTCTGGGGATGAGGACGGGTGTCCCGAGGCGCAGCTTGTCACGGAGGCCGGGCCCAACTGGCTCCGCGCGGAGATCGAGCGCCTGACGCGGGAACTGAGCGAGACGAGCCGGGAGAAGATCCAGGCGGCGGAGTACGGGCTCGCGGTGCTGGAGGAAAACCAGCAGCTGAAACAACGCTTTGAAGATCTGGAGAGCGAATATGAGACCGTCAGACAAGAGCTGGATCAGCTCAGAGAGGTGAAACCAACTCATACAATAACCGTTTAAAATGTTGCTACTTGTTTTTTTTTTTGTTTTTTTTTTAAGTAACGGTTTTTTGTTGCGCGCAGCGGCGTACAAAAGAAAAGTGTATCAGTCTGTGTCTCCACCCATTGTTATATTCTCCACTCATTTTATGTCAATTTATTGTTCTTAACCGTGTACTTCACAAAATATGAAAAGTGTCTTTAATAATAAGGCCGTGTGCAGTAAGAAATATCGATAAATTTGCCGATATTTTGCCATTTTGAGATGATCGGTATCGGTCGATTGACAGCTTTGTGAATTGATGATGCAAAAATGATTTAGCCTACTGAGTTATGTGTAAATATTATGTAAAATAAGTGTTAATTTAATTATTTATGGACAGTTGTCTCAATTTTAAATTTTAATTTCATCATGCAGTTTTGAGAGAAATGAAGTCTGTACCTTGTATTAAAGTCTATTGTATTAAAAATGACAAAAAAATATCGTAGTTCATTTAAACGTCCGCAAAATTAACGTTTTGAATTGATATAGGATGATACAAATGACATCAACCGTCAAATTACAAAGGTCAAATGTTAATTGCTAGCTATAAAGATATAAAATAGGCATTCAGTTTAATGTGTGATCTGCTAATCTCCACCTCAAATTGTATTAAAATTATTGTGCATGCAGGTTTCAAATGAATTGACTAGATGGAAAATTTGTAGGTCTACTTTTGAAAATTAATTTTTCTCAGGTCATTTTTGTTAATTTTCTCAATGCATATGTGTATTTTGTTGTAGATTAGTCAGTGATTAGGTTGTTTACTGTGTTGGAAAGGAAAAATATTCAGTTATAAATGATATATCAGTTTTGCATATCTTTATTAGAGATAAAAAGTGATTTTATATAGACAATATATATATATTGCTGTACACAAAGGCTATAAGTTTAATAAAATTACATTTATTTTAGAATTTGAAGCAATCCTTGTTTGTTTTTACCACAGTAAACTTAAAAAAGACCACAGGATATCCTGCCTGCTATCTATGGAAAAGCAGGATATTCATTTATGAATGTATGTAAAATCACTAAATCTTTTCATTTATTTTATACCTTTATATATTTTACATTCAGCATTCTAGTATACTGTATAGTCTAGTGTAGATTAGTCATGTGATGTTTATCAGAGACCGATAATGAAACGATGACAAGAAGTGAGATATTGATGTGAGGCAAAAAGTCATTTCTTCTCGATATGACATCCTAAAATAAAACTAGACTGGGGTGTAGTTTGCAAGTGAATTGCTTTAGACCTGAATAGACTTAGGTTTCTTTATATTCAAGTCAACTTTTGAATGAGCAACTCTGCACAACTCTCTCTCTCCTTTTCCCCTACAACTTCCTGTCAACAACACAAACATGCAGCAAAGCTCAGCCTCAGACAATAATCCTGATTGTTAGAATTAAAGTTTATTTAGAGTTGTCTTGTCTTGTCTAGAGCGGTTCTTCTGTATATACTTCCTTCTACTGTAATCTTTTCTGCACGGCTCTAAATAAAGGACGGTCTTCGTCATGTAGTAAGAAGATCTGGGAAGAAATCAGGCTAAAAAAAGCGCCTTACTCATGTCCGCCGCCTAGACAGAGCTCACACTAGAGGTGTCGTTGAGGGTCTTCACCTGGAAGCTATTAAACTCTTGTTTATTAATGCTTTCGTGTATCATTCTAAGCTACTAAAATACTTCTGTAGGTCAGTGCATGAAATCAGATTAGTAGGCAGATTATCTTGCATGAGTCATTTTATTAACAAAAGCAATGCAAACTATATTAATAAACAAAATATTAATACAGTACAGATAGCTTAGATGTAGTCCAAAAAAATCGTAATTTTCAGTGCAGAATATGGTTATAAATTTTATCCTTGAACATTTTTCCTTTGTGTAACATTAAGGTTTTAGGTTAACGTTTACATTTTCATAAGTAGGTCTTGTTACTAGTCACTATTTATTTTAAATTTGTTTTTTTTTGTTGTTTTTTTAGATTTTAGGTTGACATTTACATAAAAGTATGCCCTGTTTAGTAGTCTTTATTCATTTATTTAAACATATTTATTTGTGTACTTATTTTTTTTACCTTCTGATTTACTTTAAATGGTCCTGTGTTGTGGCAATATATATATATATATATATTTTTTTTTAAAGTACAATTATTCCATGTCTCTCAAGTTATCTTGTATATGTTGTAGTAAGGTTTGTTATTCTATTTTCTGCTTTTTCTATTTAGTATTAAAGTGATAGTTCACCCAAAAATGAAAATTCTGTCATCATTTACTCATCATTTAGGTCTTTTGTAGAATGTCTGTAACCAAACAGTTGATGGACCCCATTGACTTGCATAGTATTTTTTTTTTTTTTCATACTATGGAAGTCAATGGGCTCTGTTTGGTTACCCATATTCTTAAAAATATCTTCTTTTGTGTCCAACAGAAGAAAGAAATTCATACAGGTTTGGAACAACTTGAAGGTGAGTAAATGATGACAGAATTTTCATTTTTGGGTGAACGATCCCTTTTAAATGCTGGGTGATCTCAGACCAGTGGAGTGAAATACATAATGTAAACCTTGGCCCTGTTTACACCTGGTATTGAGATGCATTTTGGTCGATCTGATCACAAGTAGACGATGCTGAATACAGGTATAAACGGGGTGTAGAACGTTTTGAGCTTGTCCACTTTCGACCACTTCCAGAGGTAGTTTAAAACGCATTCGACCGGATTGCTTTCGTAGTGTAAACGCTCATGTGGTCTAACAGCGCAAAAGTCCGTCTACTCTCCGCCTGCTAAACAAATGTGTAAACATAATGGGAAGCGCGCTAGCCAGATGGGATTTAAACTTTGTCAGCTGAAGACCCAAGTTTGGTTTGAAGACGAAAAACGTACCAAGCACAATGTTCTCTCACCATTTCTGATTTCTAACACATCCACTCACAGCGTTCGACGCGGTCTTGTGGGTATCAGACAGTGCTGCCCCTTTTGAGACTTCTTTCAAAAGCCTAGTTACAAATGTAGCAACTTCTTGGACAAACCTTATCTAGATTCTGTGACACGCCCACTGATCTATATTAATATATGTGACACGCCAGTATGATGTCATCTAGCGACATTTAGCGACCAGTTTTAGCTACTTTCAACTGAAAGCCATTGGCAAAACTGGTATCAGAGCAGAAACGAAAGCTGATGCTCTCCATATGTTTTTTAGAAATCAGGACAGAAGTGGTTGAAAATGGACAAAAGAAACAGATTAAAACCCAGTTGTAAACGGGAATGTGTCTCCCTCATTTACTTGTCATCCGATCGACCAAAACACATCTTAATACCAGGTGTAAACAGGGCCCATGAGAAAGTGCACATGCAGAACACATTAAAGGCTACGTTCACACTGTCCGTTTTGGGGATTGACAACCACACTTACTTGCAGGTGTGAGTCTCGAAATGTTCTGTTCACACAGCAACTTACAGTGGTGTCTTGAAAACAGTCTGTATGAACGTGCAACGGGAGTCAAGCTTGTATTCTCTTATTAGTAACCATTGCGACAGTGACCAAAGTGATATAAAAGATGGCGACATCCATAAAACTGAAAAGTCTTATCACTTTTGACACAACAAGATTCCAGTTGAGCCGCAAGTTCATCTGTCAAATCTTCACTAACCTACAGCAGCTTTTATATGTGGGTGGAGCATTTCAGTCGTGTGTGGAACACAAAACTGACGGGAGCAGCTTCGATCGGTGGAGAACGGTGACTGGATCTAAAACCTTCAGATGACACACAGCTCATATCTCCGCCGCTGTAAGTTACCGAAACCCACATGAAAGCCTGCAGCACACGGTAGACATGTGTTTGTGCAGCACAGAGTGACTCTGTTGCACTAGACATCTAGTTGTTCAGTCCGGTTCTGTTTTGTTCGCAGGTTTTCAAAGAATGCAGTCCTAAAAATTACAGGTGTGAGTTTGGTTATAGAATGCGGGTTTCACTCCTGTAAATAACTGAACTGTGTGTGAATGTAACCGTTTTACTGTAAAATACAGGACTGACAACCGTATTCTGCTGCTGTGTGAACATGGCCAAAGATAGGTGTAGCGATCAAGGCTCAGACACGCTGGATCAGACGGAGGGTGAGGTGAAAAGAGGAGACGAGTTAATCCCATTCAAGTATATCAGATCTGCTCTCTCACCTGTTTGAACTCCAACACACACACACACACACATACATTAACTCATTCTCAAAACACTCTCTAAGCACAGGAAGACGCAGTCTTGCCAAGATTAGCATCCTTATGCAAGATGACAGTAAGATCTGTTTCTAGGTTAAGTCAGTATGACCAAAGACACAGCTAGCAGGGATGCAGAGATATAGATATTTTGGCCAATAAAAATATTTTTGCCTGGTTTATCTTTAAGAAATGGCTCCAGTCTAGTGTATATATTCACTACAATTCAAATGTTTTTAAAGGAAGTCTCTTATACTTACCAAAACTATGTTTATTTGATCAAAAATAGAGTAAAAAGAGTAATATTTTGAAAGTGAGTGGCATTTAGATGAATATGTTAGTGCTGCGCGCCTTTGAAGAACAAACTAAACAACAAAAATGACAGCTGTGAGTACACAGTGGTTAAGAAAGCATCTGATCATAGTGATGCAGATTGTTTGCATGAGCTTTGCAATTTGGCACTCCAGTAAAGTCGTGTCACGTTTTACTCGCAGGCGTCCGACCTCGATGGACTGAACAGAAGAAATGAACCGGAGAAGATTTTCACGTCAAAGAAGGTGGAGCCTCAGAGCACACCTACCTATTACTAAAAAAGATGCTACGAATGGCCAATACCTATAACATCACCAATATATTGTTTCAAAGAAAGTGCAATGTTGAATTTATTGGGCATTTTCTGGGCTTGTTCGTTGTGCTGAAGGAGGTCTAAGCCCACCACAGTCATATGTCAAATAAACAGTGGCAATAGTATTTACACAACTGCTCAGATTTCTGTTCAGTTTGAATTTGTGTCCTAACCAGGATGAAATACTTTGTCAGCTGTGCAGTCCATCTGAAAGGGTTTAAAGTGTGAAAGAAGGGTAACATTTTACTCTCCTTCAACAAGGGGGGATCAGAATAGTCTCCATCAGTGTGGTCCACAGCTGTGCAGGGGTGGGACTCCCTCGCTATAGAGTTGATACAGCCTATCTACAGGTTGCTGTGGTTTATAGGGTTTGTGACTATTTAAAGAAGCAGAAGAGTAAATATTTGAGGTTTCTTAAGCCTAGCGATGGAAAAACGGCAGTTTTCCAAATGGAATGTTCTTTTTGATCAAGATTTGCGGTTTTATCTGATTTTACATGTATGATGTGGAGTTCTAGAGTGTAAATGCACATTTCTACCTAATAATAAAGTCTAGCGATAATGAGTGTATTTACACCAACAGATGGAGCTGTATTGTTAAGGAGTTTGACAACAGTTCTAGCTCTTGTAACTCTTCATAGTCTTTTAGATGAACAAAATTCTAATTACAAAGTCTACATTTCTGTTTTGTAAGTATTTTCTGTACAGCTGATTGTAGACTGATGCTGCAGAGTGTTTTCTGCGCCAATCTATTACTGTATTTTATGGAAAAAAATGAGTCACATCTGACTATGTTGCATCAGGTCAAAATGGCATTGTTTTGCAGTTTGACAGCATGACTTATATTCCCACTTATATTCTATTTTAGATAAACATCCCTAAATGGCACATAAAAACCAAACTTTTGCGTCAGATGCTTCTATTTGGCTATGTGAAGCTGGTTCCTTTCGCTTCCCCATAACTTCCTGTTTTCTGTAACTTGTGAGAAACATATTTGAAAAATTAAGACTTGCTCATGCAAACTTTTAGGAAGTAGGAGATATTTTTAATCTCCCCAGGCATGAACTGCTTGCTTATTTGTCATGTTTAATGCATTTGGCATTTAAAACAAGAAATGTAAACCTTATATAAACCAAATCATTGTCATTGTTAAACTATTTTCATGCGATATCAACAGTGATATGACTTAAATCTGAGTCACTCATCACTAGAGACGAGTCAGATCAAAGTCAGCAGAAATACTCAGGAAACCAAGATTCTGTCAAACTATGGGGAAAAATAAGGCTTTTTGGGACAAAAATGTGTTCTCTCACACAGAGCAAAGCTTGTCTGGATTCTGAATCAGCTGTCATTGCCAAGCGTTTTTGTTGTTGTTGGAGAAGATCAGTCGTGACGTCAATTTGTTGTCCAACACAGAAGGATAATTCACCATGGATTCCCAATGGAATTTCAAATGGGCTTTTAGATTACCGGTTTTGATTTATGAATAAGATCTGTAGTTAACATTACTTAAAGTCTACTTCTAGTTTTGTTAAACAATATAAATTGTTACTGAGCACTCCAACCATTGATTACTTGCCTGACCACTTTATCTCTTTATTCTCTTTAAGTACAGACCTTACTTCTGAAAACTGCTCTGCTAAGAGCTAAGAAAACAATGATGAAAAGTAGGAGCTCAAATGCTAATTCTCTTCTAGGTTGTAGGACTACAAACTGAACAGCTGTGTTTAGGGATTTGTTCAATGTAAAGGTCTGCGCAGGTGAGAAGTCTTGCAGCCTAACATCAAAGCTTAATCTTGCTGCTGAAGTCTCAATGGCAGCCTTATTTTACTACAGCAGTGGCATGGATAAATTTAACAAGGGCTTTTCTTGGTACTAGTTATATTGAGTACGCTCTGAGTGCAACTATGGTTGGGTTTAAGCAGAGCAATACTGAGAATTAAGTTGATTCTCAGATATACTAGGAATTAGTTTATGCTACACAGAAATCTTTTCGTCTTTGTTTATAAAATGATAATATCACAAAAACAGATCTTTGCAAATCAGTAGTTTAGGAATAGAGAGAAACAAACAGTGGAGGTCTGTATGTTAGCATGGCCTTTATCCACTGAATCTCTGTGCTGGAATCTGAATAAACTTCTAAAGAAATGTCTTGGCAACCCAGAGTGACAGGTGGACAGTTGCCAGATCTTAGCAGCAGCTGCTGTGGCAGGAGGAGGACTTAGTGCTGACACCATTTCCACCTCTCTTTCGGTCTCACATGCATTCTGATATTATTACGATGGGCCAGTGTCGCTAATGGATGTTTCTTCAATTTACAGGCACTTTTATTTCCCATGGGTTGATTTGAATTGAAACTGGTGTCTGCGTTTTTCTGTACCTTGATATATATTTTTACTGCTTTATTTTACTCAAATGCCCTTTATGTTTAAATGTTATTGTTTTACTCTTGTCCCAGACTCAGATTATCAATTATAAGCCAATATATATTACATAAAAAAACTATTTTAAATATTATTACATTTAAAACTATGATGATCATTGTTGAAAATAATCTTTTTTTTTTTTAATTAATTGATTTATTTTAGAAATTACAATTAACCCACAGTTGTGGCATCATTTTCAACACAACAAACAATTTTGCTCCTAATAATGCTTGGTATTAAACAATGTAAAATGAGGAAAATACTACTTTGTCAAATTTAATTGTGTGTATTTATGATGCATAAAATGCTAGCTATGAAACTGGACTTTGCGAGACAAAAGTGTCTGCCATTTTATTCCATTAATTTTCAAAATGTCATTTCCTCAACAATCATTTCCATCTCACAATGCTATTAATACATAATTTGAGGTGTGTTGGAAATGGCACTGTGGTGACAATGTTCATGACTTTTATAAATTGACAGAATTCTCCTGAAATTTATGTTGTCACATTGGTAGTGGATAAATTAAACCATTGAGAGTGTGAAAAGTTTAAGAGGGTTTATTTTCTAAAAGTCTAATGGAGCTGTTAACATTTATGGCTTGTGCTGCCATGGTTTTGTGTGTGTGTGGCAACTCAGGCTGTAGCATGCCAATGACATCATTCAGACTGGCACACAGATTTAGGAGGGAGAAAAAGAGATGTAGTGTTTGATAAAAAGAGCTCTTGAACAGAATTCAGCTAGCTTTGTCTCTAGCCAGTTACATCATCAATTTCAGGAAATGAGTTTTACAAAATGATTAACATACATCAAACTTTAACTGTCTGTGGGAATCCCGAGATTTGGGGCAAATCTGCGGAACGGATTTAAAAACGGTAAAATGTATTAAGCAGAGCTGAGAGAATCATTGCAGATGTGTGTTAAAGAATTTCGGCTGAAAAATAGTGAAGATGGCTGTCAACCAATATAAACTACACATAGACGTTGCATGAGATAAGACGTTGTTAGCATGTCTTCAAATAAATCTTATTGATTTCCATCAACAGTCAAAATGTACAGTTCTTGGGTCTTGATTACATTTAGCCATTTAACTTCTGCCCCATATATCCCATGGTGTTTCTTTAGTACAGTTAAGATTAATATGAACCATTAATTTCAAGTCTCCCCTCCCTCATCCAGCCTCCACCCTACAAAACAATGAGTTTGTTTGTAGCATAGCGCTAGACCTTGATAGATTTTATAATTTTAACAACAATCTCTCCTTGATCATGTTCACACAGGCATATGGCCAGGTTCACTCCACCCATAAAAAGGTGGCTGCAGACGGGGAAAGCAGGGAGGAGTCCCTCATCCTTGAGTCGGCATCTAAAGAGGCGTACTATGAGCAGAGAGTGCAGGATCTGCAGACTGACCTACGACAAACAAAAAACACTCTCACCAGCACACAGGCGGAGAACGAACGTCTGGCCACCCTCGCCCTCGAACTGAGAGAGGTTTGTGCAGTAGAGGGTTTTGTTAAGTGTTTGCAACTTAAATATTTATAAATGTTGTTCACATAATAATGTACTCAGCAAAGGTTGCAAGGTTAAATAGACTAATATTAAACTATGTGTCTAATTTGTGGGCAGTTGTGGGTTCAAGTCTCAGTAGCGGCAGGAAATGTAGGTGGGGGGAGTAAATGAACAGCGCTCTTCCACTCTCATTACCCACAACTGAGTTGCCCTTGAGAAAGGCACCTAACCCCCCAATCGCTCCCTGGGTGCCGCACAAAAAATGGCTGCCCACTGCTCTGGGTGTGTGTTCACTGGGTGTGTGTGTGTTCAGTACTCACTGCTGTTGTGTGTGCACTTGGATGGGTGAAATGCAGAGCACAAATTCCGAGACTTGGCCACACGTCACTTTCACTTTTACTAATATCTATGCGTTCATACAAAACCCAACAAACCCAATGACTTGTTCCCCCAGTTATGCTCTATATGTGCATATAGATTCATTGATTTTTCCATAAATGTTTGTTCCATTCTTAAGAATAATGAGATTGTGGAGCTGCAGCGCAGTCGTCTGCGTGATGACATTCGAGAGTACAAGATCCGAGAGTCTCGTCTGCTGCAAGACTACACTGAACTGGAGGAGGAGAACATCAGCCTGCAGAAACAAGTCTCCACCCTTAAACAGGGTCAGGTTAGTAGTATTGACCATTGATCACATTTGGGTGTGGAAGAGTAGCCAATAATCAAATTAATAATCAAAAGGTTGATGGATCCAGTCCCACAAGGAGCAAAACAAGCACCATCACTGTGGAGGCACTTTGGATGAAAGTGTCTGCTCAATGATGACTACTACTTCAACATAGTTACATGTGTACATGATTTGTTTATCTTACAATCTTGTATATCTCTGACCTCTTCTAAAGGTGGAGTTTGAGGGACTCAAGCATGAGAATCGGCGTTTGGAAGAGGAAGTACAGTACCTAAACAGCCAGCTAGAGGACGCTGTTCGGTTACGCGAAATAGCCGAGCGTCAGCTAACGGAGGCTCTAGAAACCGTAAAGACCGAGCGGGAGCAGAAAGCAGCGCTTCGAAAAGAATTGACACATCACATGACCCTGGGAGACTCCCTCCTTGCCAGCTCATTGGACGGGCTTAAACTGAGTGCAGACGAACCTAATAACGACGATGCCATTCTGACATTAGAAAATGGATTTGCTAAAGTCAGTGAGGGTATCGATGAAGATAACAGATTGTCTTCACCCAAGAGAGGTGAAAACTTCCGTCCCGCACCAAGTCTGGTGGATGACTTGTTGACCGAGCTGAACATCTCTGAGATCCAGAAACTCAAGCAACAGCTCTTACAGGTATAGCAATCATTGTGTATACTGTTTGGTCAACTTAATTGAAATACTCTACTCACCTTGTTTGTTTCAAACTGCTAAAAATGTAGCATTCTTTCCTTCTGTTTCACCTTGCAGGTGGAGCGAGAGAAGGTAGCTCTTCTCACCACTTTACAGGACTCTCAGAAGCAGTTAGAGCATGCTCGCGGAGCATTAGCTGAACAGCAGGAAGCTATGACGAGACTTAGCGATGATTTGGGAGCAATGAGAAGACTGCAGGCAGGCAAGGAGCGGCAGTCGGCACTGGACAGTGAGCGAGAGCGGGACAGTCGAGAGGACAATGATGTGGACTATTATGAGCTGGATATCAATGGGCCAGAGATACTTCGCTGCAAGTATGAGGTAGCCATAGCAGAGGCAGGTGAACTGAGGGGGGAGCTTAAGGGACTGAAGTCGGAGCATGATGAGGTGAGTGGGACTGAGAAGTTGAGTTTTGTTCAATATTATTTGTGTTTAGTTAATGGGTTGATGGAACATTGTGTGGCAACATTTTTGTATGATTCTAGATGAAGGCTGAGCATGAGGAGGTACGGGCACGACTGGAGGGACAGGTGCGTGACCTCAGTGTTCAAGTGTCTCAGTTGGAGAGCAGCAGCCGTGCAGACCGCGATCAAGTCGCTCGGTTGGAAAAGGAGCTAAAGGAAGTGAGTGCAGTCGCGGGCGAGACGGAGGGCAGTCTCAGTGTTGCCCAGGATGAACTTGTTGCCTTTAGTGAAGAGCTTGCAAACCTCTACCACCATGTCTGCATGTGCAACAATGAAACCCCGAATCGTGTCATGCTTGATTTCTACAAAGAGGGTAAAGGAAGCAAGACTGAAGGTAAAGATCGGCAGTCTACATTGACGCAAACCAGCGACAGCACAGCCCAGGCACCCAGGTCCAACTCCACTACTGTTGGCAGCTCAACTTCTGGGATGGTAGTCAGAGAAGAGCCACGTCCTGAACCAATGGACATCTACAACCTGGTAGCAATAATTCGGGATCAGATCCGCCACTTGCAGAAGGCAGTGGACCGTACCACAGAATTATCCAGGCAAAGAGTTGCTTCTCTAGAGTTGGCCGCAGTGGCAGATAAAGACCAAGCTGCTTGCATGGAGGAGATTTTGAAGCTCAAGTCCCTGCTGAGCACTAAGCGAGAACAGATTGCCACGCTGAGGACTGTGCTCAAGGCCAACAAACAGGTGAGAATAAAACAGATTAGCTTGGCATGAATGTATATGACGCCAGAATATTGAGCTTGTTGTTGATCATTCAAATGGATTGACTGAGATCTTCTGGTTGCACTTCTTTACAGTACGTGCACGTGTACTTACAGTGTACTTGCCTAAGAAAGTACAGGGTAATATAAGGTAATTACATGGGTTAAGGTTAGGTTCAGGGTTAGTACCTACGTAGTTATTGCCCAGTTATTGTAATACATAGGGAACAGGACTGTAAAATAAAGTGCTACCAATCTTCTTAGTACATTAAGAGCTTTTTCTGAACTGTGGTGTGGTTCTGTCCCTCTTTAGACAGCTGAGGTTGCCCTGGCAAACTTGAAGAGCAAATATGAGAATGAAAAGGCCATGGTCACCGAAACCATGATGAAGTTAAGAAACGAGCTGAAGGCTCTTAAAGAAGATGCTGCCACTTTCTCCTCTCTCAGGGCAATGTTCGCCACCAGGTAGTACAAGAACACAACTGAAAGTTGTTTCTCTTCCAGCTTTTTTTGTCTGGCTCACCTTAAAGGGTAAGTTCACCCAAAAGTGAAATTTATCCCATAATTTATTCACCCTAAAGCCATCCTAGATGTGTAAGACTTTATTCTTTCAGCCAAACACAGTCGGAGTTATATTAAATAATATCCTGGCTCTTCCAAGCTTTATAATGGGAGTGAATAGTACCATTTTTTTGAAGCCCAACAAGTGCATCCAGCCATCATAAAAGTAATCCATTCCATATTTATAAATTTTTAAACTATAATCACTGGCTTTTGGTAACGGTCGTACGCGAGTCTGGTTCCGGCGGAAGCGTAAACTCTGACCCGACACATGACATATTGGCGAATGCGGAAGAAGTTTTTTTCTTACAAAAACGGATTGCTTCGCTTCAGAAGGCCTTTATTAACCCCCTGGAGTGGATTCATTTTATGATGGATGTATGGGATAATTTTCATTTTTGGCTGAACTGTCCTTTTAACCAAGTAACTCCACCATTATCCCTGCTACTGTCCAGAAAACAATAGGGTTACTTAATTCAGGAACTAAATCTCTCTTTCACTTTTTCTTCTTTAGGTGTGATGAGTATGTAACACAATTAGACGACATGCAGAGGCAGCTGGCTGCAGCAGAAGATGAGAAGAAGACTCTGAACTCCCTCCTGCGTATGGCCATCCAGCAGAAACTGGCCCTCACTCAGCGACTGGAGGATCTGGAGTTTGACCACGAGCAATCCCGAAGAGGATCCGGTGCTGGGCCAGGTGGCCGTGGGAAGGCTCCATCTGGGCGTGGCAGAGGACCCTTGTCTTTTTCCAGCCCCCATGTAAGTCCTAGACTTCCCTGTAAGAACAGGCCGCAACCACACGGCCTCATTGGAAGTCCTGCGGTTTTCTGCAGCGAGAAGTATAAAATTCTGTGTGACGCTGGATCCGATTAACACCTGTGTGTAACTGTCACTCATCAGCATCCTCATACTAACTAACATTCCTTACACTGTATGTGTGCTTGGGACAAAACGACACTAGCATGATTGTGCTAACAGTTCTGATGGCTTCATTAATACTTGTTGGGGCTCAGTCCTTCTCCTGTAGATCTACATGGAGAGAATAGATGTGTTGCTGCTAATGCCATTCTACCTACTAGGTTTATCACGATCACTATAAGGCTTGCCAGTTCACTAAAAAAAATATTGTTCTTGGAGTTTTCCAAAAATCTAATAAGTGAACTCCAATATTTGGGTACTGCAACTTTTAGTATCGATGAGTGCCGGTATTTTTAACATCCATACTACCTACTATTTTTTTTAATAGAAAGCAGTCTGTATAATGTACAATACAATGCATTAGTTCCATTTCCAGTGTCTTTGTACTTAAGCAGATACTGTATATTGTGTTGGAACTAAACTACATGAACGTCAATATCTAAGACAATGTCTAGCCATGTTAAAATACCGTACATCTACGTCCGTATCTAAATTTGTCTTTTCTGTCTGAACGTTTGACCCCAATGTTTCTACTTGAACACAGCCAGCACTGAGAATACTGAATGTCATTGAGTTAAACCCAGTTTCACAAAGCTAGTCTGTTAATCTCTGTGTCAGTGGGAATAAATCTGTGTAATCCCAACAGAGACGCACCTTACTGAGCCTTCTGGGAGCTTTGCAATCCAGGTTGCAACCCTAAAGGACATAATTGATGCTGCAGATATCTTTGCTAAAAATATTACAAAAATGAAAGGTCATTTGTTAAAGATGATGTCTAGATTAGTGTAAAGATTTCTTAAAGATGATGTCAGCATAAAAGGCATTAACTTTCTCCAAGATGAATTTGAGAAGTTGGTTTCAACTGTGATTTTGTTATCATCATGTCGTTTCATGTCTTTGTTGATTTTGTTCTTACTATTTCATCTAGCCATTCAGCCAGCATAACATACATTGTCCATGTTGTCTTTCACAGTGGTGACTCTGTCTGAACCACTGTAGCATGCATGATCTGCTCTCAGTCTCAACACTTTGTATTAGTTTGCATGTTGTCTGTTGCATGTGAGTCTGCTGTCCATTGCATCAGGGAAAAGTGAGTCTTCTGTTTTGCTGTGTACTAATGGGTCTAACTGGTCTCGTTGTTGACGGTAACATTCACTTTGTCTACGTCCATGTGAACTTGACTTATTAGGATATATTATCTTTTTAAGTTACGTTGATCATTTATGATGTGATAATTCTGATGATTGTTTTGTTTCTCAATTTTGCAGTAATTTTATTAGCTCTGGAGTTTAGCCGCAAATGGCTATTTCCCTCTTCCTTCACTCTACACTATACGTCCAGAATACACATGCCTGGTTCAAAACAAGAAATTTGTCCCTGGATGTGGCTGCAAGAAAACACAGGCTCACATGTAAAGCAAACCGGTCTATGTAATCATTATTCTGACTCTTACTGTGGTATTTTTTTTTTCCTGCTTTGTTTTTTAATGTAACTGTGCACTTTTAGTGCATTAGTTAATATTATGTAAGAGATGCACATTTCAGTATACTTAGCACATTTTTTTTTTTTTTTTTTTTTTTTTTGTTCTTGCAAATTTTATGTATTTAACTGAAAAAATAATATAAAAACTATTTGTTTGTTTTATAGTATTTTAAGTGCTTAACTGCCAGGTTCTAAGCATATTCCAGGGAGGAAAATGATGTTAAATAGGCCCATATATGTTTCTTGTTCTGTTCTATTCTAACTGAACATTATCTTGCAAGTCATGTAGTGTAACTCCACTAAAAGAACAACTTGACTTTGACTTGCTCCTGAAAAGATTGGAGTCAATTTTCATAGTGGGTCACGGAAATGTTAAATTCAAGACATTTTATAAAAAACAAAATCAATTCCAAATTGGAATACTTTCTACATTTTATTGCCAAATACTGCATTAAGGTCAGCATTTTGTATTTTATAATGCAATACATATTTGTTTTTAGACATTATCTGTTTTGTATAACCCTCTCCTAAGACCTCCTGTGCCTTTTATTGGTTTTTGTTTTCATGAACAATTCTAAGAGCCATAGTCTTCAGTATTTCTGTCAGTCTCGCTGGACAGTAATTAAACACTCCTTTTGAAAGTCAACTCAGATTGCTTGTTTAGGAGATTTTAAATGTTAGTAAGGACTAGGTGTGTTAAAATCATACATTCCTTTTGAGGAAGAAATGATTTCTGATGGCGGTCATGATGGCTGTCTGTTGGCATTGTTAGTCATTATTTTCCTATGTGTAACCTTGATAATATTTTGTTTGTATTTCAGCAAGCAGAAAACTTTGCCTCAGAATGAACATTTGTGCCATTTCAAATTTAAGACATTGCAAGTTTTAAATTACCTGTTTCCTTTCCTTTTTTTTTCTTTTGACTACAAATTAAGTGCAATTTTGTGCTGTTTCTGGAGTGTTTGCAATAGTTTTCTATTTGCTGAAAACCGCTTCATCAGCCATGTCATAGCTTTGTGTGACATTTTGAGTTTATTTTTACACATTTGTATGGAATGACCTCGCGTGTTTGTTCATATTTATTCATAACCTTGGGTATCGTTCAGTATTAATGACTAGGATTATATGCATTATAACTGGCACATGCGCTGCCTCTCTTTGCATTTCTACTTGAAATCTTACAGGTACAGTGTACTGCATATACTGCATCACCTGTGTTTTTTTTTTTTTTTTTTACAGTACTGATGTTAAAGTTGTGCTTTTTTTCTAAACATTTGAGCTTCCCTGTAGTTTATCAAGAGGAACACATTATAGGCCCATGTCTGTCTTAACATTTCTCATTTGACAACGAGCAAAAAAATAAAAAACTAATGTAAAATATTGCATTTGTGTGTAACTTAATGTCTGTATAGATAGATAGTGTGTATGCTTATACATGTATATGTATGTATGTATTAGCTATGTATATATATTATTTATTTATAGGTTATAAATTCTATTTATTTATACATTACATACGTTTGTGTTTATTATACTTTTCGGTCAACTACTAATATTCAGTTTTGTTTCATCTATGGTACTAAGAGACTCGAATCTATGATTTTATATATAATCTGTATTTTGCGCAAAGTTCCGTATGTAACGTTAACATTTTTCCCATTTTGATCGGAACTTCCGGTAATTTTCACCATGGTCTCCGCCCTTCCAATGCCATGGGCGTTTCCAAACAAAAGACAACAGAGGGCACTTCAGAATGGGAGGTCAGTCAAACTTTGTTACTGCTGTTTTGTTTGATGTGAACTATAAATATGAACTCTAAATAGTCATTTTACTGTATAAAGTGTGCTTTGTAGGATCCCTATACACACTGCTCACAAACTTGAGCTGCTTCGACTAGTTTTGCTTCGACAGTTGTCGTTGCTCGATTACGTGTCTTAAGGTCTACTTTGCTTAATAAGTTGCATTTCAGAACCTGTTAATATTGTCCTACTGAACTTATAAGGCGCCTTGTTGGCTAAAAGGCATACAAAACCCTCAATTTACCTCAAAAGTATGTTTGACAGTGTTGCTCTTGCATTCCCCGTGTCTTTGCTCAATATAATATTATTCATGAGATCGCGACACCTTCTGGCCGAAATGTGCACTGCATCCATTTTAATTGAATGGATTATTTAAAGGATTAGTTAATACAAAAAAAGTTATTTACTCTTGCCCATGTTGTTCTAAACCTATATGACTTTATTCTTTGTAAATGACAGAGAGCTTCCATGAACAGCTGCAAATAGACAGCCGGTTCCTGAAATCGGACCGACGTCTGGATACAGAATTGGTGGATAAACTCATCCTGCAGCTGAACAGAATCTACCCACAGATCCTGACTGACAAGGAGGCCTCCAAAGTAAGAGTTCCACCTTCAGATACACATAAATAAATAAATACAGGTCCAGCTGTCTTTTCGGTAAGATCTGTAAAATAATAATGATTTTCCCAAACGTTAGTTCAGGGATTTGGATGTTCCCACCTGTATCAGGCTGGCGGAGCTGCTGTCTCATCTACAGGAGAAAGGAGAGGAGGCATGTCGAGAGTTTTACCGTGCTCTTCACCTCCACGTGGAAGACGTTTACTTCAGCTTACCCACACGTCTCAAACTCAGAGGTTGGCAGAATCATCATTTTCCACTCATAACCACGTCATTCTTTTGAGGATATTCATTTCGTTTTGTCATGCATATAATTTCTTATTCGCAGTGGTTGTAGAAAAGTATTTAAGCCTGTTATTAAGCCTCATTTAGGGGCTACACTCACACTCCTCTCGGACAAAAGTGGCCAAACACTTTTGTCCGAGAGGCAAAAGTTGCTGCTTCTTTTTTTCCAGTAAAATCAGTATATCTTTCAGTTAACCCCTTCATTGCTGTGTGCCCTTTTTCCAGCATCATGGCTGATTTGTAGATCGTACAAATTTTTTTTTCCTTTTTGTAGAGTCTGGTGATCCAATCAGCCCAATCCCGATTCCCACAGAGAGACACGTATTGAATGACCATAGTAAGTGAGCCTTTTCTGTGACCACACACTAGTAAACGCAAACAATTTACATAAATGATGTTCCATCATGTTTTTTTTGTCATTGCACAGGTCCATTTTTCTTCCTCAGTTGTTTCAGTGTGGCTGTAGGAGCAGCTCTGCTGTATTACTATGGTGGTAAGTGCACAAACTTGCCAATATCTTCATACCCACATCAAAAATACATTCCCTAGACTGAAAGTGTCAAAATGTTTTTATCTGCAGAGTCCAAGCAGGTGTCAGGCTCCAGCAGCGCTCTGGGTCTGGCCGCGATGGGTCTCGGTAGAAAAGTGCGAGACGTTCTCATCTGGTACACAGAAGATGGAAAATAATGGATTTTTTGCTGCCTTAAAAAAAAACACTGCAATCGATTCAGAAATACTCAAATATCCATGTCAAACATATAAAAAAAATTTTAATTCAGGTTTAAAAAAATATGTACATACTTTGTATATGTATATTCAGAAATTATTGCCATGAGGCAAAATTCCAAAGATTTAATGTTAAGATTTCATGCCTAAATCTGGAATCTCTTGTTACAATTTTAAATATAACAGTATAGTGATTAATATAACCACATAGCATACAGTTATGCATTTGAAATAACAGCTATTTACATGCAATAACAAGAGCAGGAACTCATTACTATTAAACAAACTCTCTTACACTAAAGTATTCCAATTAAGTTGACATGCAGAGCTGCTGTTAATATTGCAACACTTATATTGCAAACTTATATATTATGTATAGTCAATAACTTTTAATTCTCACAGACTGTCTAAAATTATATTAGAAAAATGTGGACACAAAGGGTTCCACATTTCCAAATTCACTACACTATTTAGTACATACAAAACTGGATAAACATGACAAATCATATAGACACTAAAGACTACAGGTAAATCTGATCTTCAGAGTATTGGGAGTTTGTTACTTTGTAATACATTTTTTTTGGGCTAAGATTTAAACAGATATTTTATTTAAGCATGTTTATATAGCTTACTTTTATACTGGCAGCATGTTTGCACTGGTTTGTGTACTAATAATTGATGTTGTCAATTTGAACTCTTGTGGCCTTGTTTCTGCAGTGTGATTGTAAGACAACTATTTTGTAAATCTGATATTTTCAGCCTAGAAACATTCACAATAGTTATCTAAAAAACTGTATTTTTGTCAGGGTTTAATAAAACTTTTATTAGACTAAATAAAATGATGCTTTGGAAGTATTACTAATGTATTTAGAGATTAATTTGATTTTCATGTCTTGATATACCAAAATAAACTTTTTTTTTTTTTCTTTTTTTTTTATTGATGCCAGAATGAATGTTTTGCCCTTAAATACAGCAGCAGCATTATTTAATACGACCAGTGTGCAATATGAACATAGAGACTACTGTAATTAGGTCTACAATTTATCTCTGCACTGAAATAATGACTAAATGCACTTATTTTTTATGATTTGTTTTTCTTTTATGATACAATGTTATCAAGAGAATGAAAAACATCTTTGGTAATTTATACAAACGATATCCATATAAAATGTACAGAAAGTTCAAGAAATATATAAACATTGGATCGTAAATAATCACATATGAAAACACTAAACAACATTAAAATTTAAAAGTCAAAAACATTTGAAAGAAAAAGACATGTAGCTCCTAGACAGTAGAGGGCGCTCTTATATCAGTCTTTACTGCGCCGTATATAGGCTACAAATTCGAAACAAAAAAAGCTCAATTTATGATCTTTTTGGTCGGCTAATAAAATAAAATATACTATATTTAATATAATTTATAATCACGTGTAGTGAAGTTACTGAGTTTTGTGAGAAAAGATCCTTTATGGACAAATTACATAGATTAATAATCAGCTTGAACTGCAAGTCCCTGGTTTTCTGACCTGGTAAGTAGTTTATCCTTCATTTGTCTTATTCATGCAACAAGACCTCTAAATATGACTTGACTAAAAACAAACACAAACGTGCAGTGCAAATGAGTTACAATGTTTTGAACCCATAGACTGGAACCACACATAAATGAATCTATACATTTCCTCCCTATAGGCCGCTAATACAGTGATCGGAGACTATCAGGTAGGCGGTATGAAGGTCACATGATGTGAGGTGAGGTGTTATTGTTCATTTCAGCCTTGAAGGTATCACATGGACCATTGTTTGTCTTTTCTTTGGGACTTAAATTAAGTCAGAAAGTAATGGTTCTAGTTGAATGTTCCAATTTCACCATTATTGTGCATTATATAATTAAACAATTACCCATATAACAATTATATGTAATTGCCATTTTTAAATTAAATTTGTGTTCATCAGAATTCATGATTCACAAGTTATATTTTCTAACCTGTTGTCGCCTCTTTTTTGGGACTAAAAACAAAGTTTCTCCATGTAAAACATAAGGCATATTTACATAGAGGCACATTTCATTTTTGATAATAAATGTCCAGCTATAGATACCTGTAGGAAACCCTGACCAGCATTGCCGGTTATGATTTCTTTTCTTCTGGTCTTTGGACGCCAAATGCTGTGATGAAAACATTCACAACTACGATGACAAACACAAGAGCTGTGACAATGTTTTCCAGAAGGTTCAGTATGAAGTGTTTCCTTGAGTCATTCAGATTCCACTTTACTGTAGAACAAAAGCAATAACAGCAGCTCATTATGTAATTCAGAACATTTACATAAAAGAAAAGGCTATTATACTGATTAACAGCTTCTTAAATTAAATGAAAGGGCAAAATATGACAAATTCGGGTCTAGAAAATAATTGTATGGTGTCAAAATGTCCAACATCACACACTTTACTCACTGCTCAAGTTTAAAAGAACTTTCATGATTACTATAAAACCTTTAATATTAAAAATGAAACCTATTTTCCCCAAATTACAGCATGATTGTGTTAACAATGGATTCCAGGGGAAAGCACAGAGTTGTGTTTGAGGAAATACCAGAGTTAATGATGGCTAGAAACATGAGACTTTTAAGTTGAAAAGAGAGGAAGTAACATTTATCAAATTATGTCAGAACCTCTTAATATGATTGAAACCTTACTCCAAATTTAGAGTGATTCATCTGCTCTTACTCTTATTATATGGACAAAAGTAAAAGTAAAAGCATTCCTGGTGGAAAACACCAAAATGTTGCAGGACTGACTTGGACCACCTGATACAAGCATCATGAAATACTAAATGTATAACAAACTTTCTGCTATTTCTATACTACTAGTACTATTTTATCTGTTTTATTATATTGTTTTATTATGCAGTACTGTATGTGTACTGTGCACATTAAGGACGTTTTCTGTATGCGTGAAATTCTATTTTTAATGAAACTGACTCACTGTAATCTCCTTTTAGACATTATTATTTGATCAAATGGCCAAATGTTAAAAGAACAGTTCACCTGAAACCCTGTATAACTTTTCTTTCTTAGAAATAGAACTCAAATGAACAAATATTAAAATTTCGATTTAATACAATGAACTGTAACCAAGATTCCCTTTCGAAAGGGAACTCAACTCTGCGTTTACCGCTATGGGGAACCGTCACTCGTGACAGGTGTCCGATTGCCAAAGAATCACATCACTCCAATCCTATTGGCCGACGACAGCCTATGACGTCATTATAGCGCAAACCCGGAAGTATAAAGAGAGCGCCTGGGGAAACAGTCAGCATCTTCTCATCTTTCGGGACTGTTCTGTCTATGCCATTCTTTTCTACACCGGTAAGGAATTACTCTCAACATGTCTGACAAACGTTTCAGGAGGTGTGCTGATCCTTGTCCTAGGTTTTTAACACCGGAGGACACACACAACCTGTGCGTGGCGTATGCAGAGTTATTGGAGGTTATGGAGCGCGCTTCGGGCAGGCTGCAGCTGCCTTGGGAGCGCGTCAGGAAAGAGACCGTGCGCGGTAGGCTTGACGAACGTTTTCTTTCAGACCATAACCCAATAACTCCAGTGAGCCTTCCATTCCTTCCCGATCTACACGTTGAGATCGAGAGGGCATGGAAGAACCCGTACTCGGCTCGGATCCATCGACATCAGCGGGCTAGTTTCACTGATGTCGAGGGATTAAGCCAGCATGGGTATGTGTCGATGCCCCCTATTGACGAGACGTTTGCGAACTATCTCACCACAGGGAGTGCACCGACACTAAGAGCTCCGGTCCTGCCATCCAAACCGTTGAAGGTGACATCACGTTTGAATGGTAGGGCATACGCCACTGCGGGTCAGGCTGGTGCAGCGTTGCACACGATGGCAGTGCTGCAAGCATACCAGGCTGATCTGCTTAGGGATCTGGATCAGGGGCAGGGTTTGTCCCCTGAAGCGGTGGAGGAGCTGCGCCGCACCACGGATCTTGCTCTGAGGGCCACCAAGCAGACGGCCACCTCGATCGGCAGGTCGATGGCGGCCATGGTGGCCACAGAGCGACATCTATGGCTGAACTGTGCGGACATCGGGGAGAAAGAAAAGAACTTTTTCCTCGATGCCCCGGTCTCGCCCACTGAACTTTTCGGTACCTCTGTCGAGGCGGTGGTTGAAAAGTTCAGGGAGGCGAGGGCGCACTCCGCAGCATTTAGATCATGCATCCCGCTCAGATCCGAATCTGGGCCCAAACAGCCGGGAGGTCCGGGGCCGTCTCGAGTCGAGGCTCAGAGACAGGCCCAGAGGTCCAGTGTCGCCGCTCGTGCGCCTCCTCCTCCCCGGAGTAAGTCGCAGAAGCGGCGGGACACAAGGAGGAAGAAGCAGGACCTGAGGGAGGTGATCGAGCATAGGCGCCAGCAGCGCCGGTGATCGATCTCCTCTCTCTCGCGGGGACTTAGTTTGCCCTCACTCTTTTCCTTCTTCCTCCACCTCCCGGGAGCATTGAAAACATCTATGTGCTCAGGCTTTTACAGTCAGGCTGACGGTTGGGCCCATGATGAATATTTTTCTGAAGGTCCGCCTTCTGGCTTGATAGTGAAAGTACTTTTAGGCTTAAAAGAACTTTGGATTTCATCCTTCTTCATCCAAGAGAATAAGGAGGAGAAATCTTCATTCTACGAGCCGCAGGAGGTAAGCTGGGTCTATATTTTTATTCTTTTTAAAAAGCATAGACCTTGTTTTTCCTGTATAGTTTTCCTGAGCATGTAGTCAGTAAAATTAGAAGGGGTTCTTTTGGGCAAAATAACTGAGTTGCTAGGTTGGCTAGTTTTCATGCAGGCCACATTGTGGCCGCTAGGTTTTAGCCTCCTGTGTTAGAGTAGCTTCTCAGCTAAATACTGTTAAGTCTAGTTTGAGTTTGCACTCGTCACTTCAGTTATTTGTGTGCAGGTCGGCCTTTATCGGCCGCCTGGCACTGTTAGCTTGTAGTGCTTCATTTTCTCCTCATATCTGAAGGATTTAAAATGAAGCCCAGGCTTTGCTTGGCCCAGTAGGCCTTAGCTAGCGGCTAGGCTAGAGCTAGGTTTAGGTGTTTGTTTGTCACATCACCTTTATTATTACTATCCCTTGTAAGGTTGTATAGTTCCTAGTTCTGGCCTCCTCCTGAGGGAGTTGTTGGCCGTATGCCCATTTCCCCTTTGTTAGTATGTAGGTGCTATGGTGAGATTAACAGCTAGGGTTATAGGCTGTTATTAGCCTTCCTGGTGCTGTTTTTCCCAGGTGGTAGGCCCTTATCTTTGAGGAGATAAGTTATGCAGTGTTGCTAGGCCCCACTTTCTAGAACTTTGTCATGCCTTATAATGTCTTCCCGTGAGCCCCTTGAATTATATTCAAGTTTGAGCTACGGTGATGGTTTTTAGCCTCCGTTCTCAAGGGTTCAGCACAGATCCACAGATCTGTCTGGTGAAAGCATTTATCCTGTTTGGATGGCATGAATCACAAAGCATTTATTTTGCTTTGGGTTCTAAGCCTTGGCCCTACATACATAGATATATGTGAGCTTACTCTAGTGCTGCCACAGGTTAGCACCTGTTTCTGTGATAGCAGGCTGTGATTAGCCTCTATCTAAGAACGTGGTGTTTTGTTGTACTCCCCGGGTAGGGTTTGTGTTTCACTGAGTGCATCACCTGTTGGATTGCACACTCAGATTGAGTGTAGAGAGTCTTATTCTGGTTAGAATAGAAATGATCTCTGATAGCTCCCAGTCGATCATGACCACAGCAGCTGTTTTACATATACTGTTAAGATTGTTGGCTCTTTATTGGTAGCCTCTTTCTAAGTACAGCTTGTATCTCGGGCGCTGTTGGTTTACGATTGCGACTTTGCTCACATATCTTAGCACTGCCTCAGGCTTATGCTCATGTTTGTTTGAGGTGGTAGGCCTTGTAGGCCTCCCTTAGACCATGGTAGCATATTTATTTGTACCATGTACATTGCCTGTTGGAATGTGTAGGCTTAGCTCAGGTTGTGTAGCTAGTTATCCACAATTAGCTTGTTGGGTCTAGAGCTGGTCCCTATTTATGACCACTGGCTGGTGCCACATGGTGCTAAAAGTAGTAGGCCCTGCCAGGCCTCCTTTTTAGTTTTCATGTTGGCACAACTGGGTTGGTTATATTTGAGACTCATCTCCATGGTTGAGTCTTGTTTGCGGACTCAACCATCGGCCACACCCACCTCTGTAGAGTAGGCCCTAGGTCAGGCCTCTCATAGAGTACCTTGGCGGAGTGTGTACTCCTCTTATCCAAGTGTTAAGGTGTCTTGTCGAGTACTTGGCCTACTGGCTGGTTTAGTCATGAAGCTACCACTGGCTGATGCCATGTGTTCATGGAGGTTGAAGGCCCTACCAGGGCCTCCTTTCAGTTTGCATGTTGGCACAGTTTTGTGTTGGTTTCTATGTGACTCATCACCATGGATGGGTCGTGATTGCCACTAGCTGACGCCACATGTTTACGAGTCGTAGGCCTTTTTTAGGCCTCCTATGTATCATGCTGGAGTTTCGGCTGTGTACTCCTCTCGCTTAGAGAGTAAAAGGTGCTTTTACTGAGTACGTTTTCTGAGTGGCTTGCCTCTCAGGGTGAGTTCTTGTGTTAAACCGATTGGTTTTTCGGTTTTATGCATTTACTTCCCTGAGCATGGTCTCCTTTAGCTCTAGTTGAGCTAAGTAGTTACCTTGTTTTTAACTCGGTTCCATTTTGCTCCTAGAACTTTAGTGGCCGCTAGCTGGCGCCGCGTGTGACAGGTAGGCCCTCTGGGCCTCCTTTGGGAACATGCTGGCATGTACCTTTTACATTTCTTTTTTAAGAGAGTAAAGGGGATTTTATGTCGCTGGCTGGCCAGGGCTCCGGGTGACTTATTAACCGCCTTTGCAGTTCGGTTATTTGTCCCGCCTGGAGCTTGATAACATTGCCACGAGCTGATGCCACGTGTCTGCTGAGGTTATAGGCCCCTCGGGGCCTTCTTTAGCGCGTGATGGCGTATGTTGTACTCCTCTTGCTTAAAGAGTAAAAGGTTCTTTTACAGAGTACACTGCTCGTTGGATTGTGTTGGATAGACTGTTTTGTGGGCATTCACAGTTACTTAATCACATGTCGGTCTTGCGTCCAGCATGTTAGGTTTCAGGTGAGTGGCCTTATAGGCCACCCTTGGAATACCACCATGTGATTTGAGTTCTGGTGTGACATGTAGTTCTTTATCTAGAACTTTAGATATGTTGAAGGCCCCTTTCTGGCCTCCATGACTATGTGCCTACAGTATGGTCTGTCTGTTAGGTTGAGCTTCGTACTTCCCTTTGGGTTGTCTGTGTAATTGTGCTTAGCTCCCTAAGCTGGTCATTGGTCGTAGACTTCTATGAAGTCTCCCGTTGAGATCAGCCCCAGGCTGGTTTGTGCTCCCCTGTATCAGGGTTCCCTAGCGCACAGCCTCCTCAGTGCATTTAGTCAGACACTGAGTAGATCCTAGGATGAGCGGATTATACTCCCCTCAATACGAGGGTTTATAGCACTCAGCTGAGTTCTGCTCTCCAGGATGCCCATCTCTACGCGTGGGTTTGAGTTGCTTACTGTTCTTTCACAGTCGCTCTTACCTGCTCTCTTCTCTGAAGGATGCGTTATGGAGATTCTGTGTAACAGACGGGGTTGGCCTAGACTAGGTTTGTCTTTCGTCAAATCAGTTCGGCCTCCCTGGTGGCGCTGAGGGTGACCTTGTTCCCCTCTAGTGACTGGCCGGGGTTCCTTTCGGTTTCCTGGCCACATTCCCTTTAAGGGACCACTTTTCTGCGGAAATGTTGGTCCCAGAAGCTCTGAGCAGCCTTGGAAGGCTTTCTGCGGAAGGCCTCTTCTAGGCTCAGCTTGGGCTGTTGGCCGTAGGGAATGCTGTCACTGACAGCCTTGCGTGACCCGAGAGTGAGTCGCTCCCAGCGTTTCCCTGAAACTGCTGGACGTTTGTCTAGTCATTTGGCATGCACTCTCCTTCAGCATGGCAGAGTGGGTATTTCGTTCCCCATAGCGGTAAACGCAGAGTTGAGTTCCCTTTCGAAAGGGAACGTCTCAGGTTACGTATGTAACCATGGTTCCCTGAGAACAGGGAACGAGACTCTGCGTTGCCTTGCCAGGCTTCAGGCTGCCTGCTGAACAGTCCCTCAAGACGAGTAGGTGCTGACTGTTTCCCCAGGCGCTCTCTTTATACTTCCGGGTTCGCGCTATAATGACGTCATAGGCTGTCGCCGGCCAATAGGATTGGAGTGGTGTGATTCTTTGGCATTCGGACACCTGTCACGAGTGACGGTTCCCCATAGCGGTAAACGCAGAGTCTCGTTCCCTGTTCTCAGGGAACCATGGTTACATATGTAACCTGAGACGTTTTCAAGGCAAGATTTTCACTGAATAATGACTTCAATTTCAAACTTTTCCTCATACAAACTTAATGGTCTCAAAAGACTTGGAATATAGTGTCTAAATTGTACTGACTACTTTTATACTTTTTTAAAATTTTTCTATTTGTCCTATATATATTATTCCCATTTTATAGTTTAATATAAAATAAATTTTGTTTCATGCAGTAGAGTTCATATGCAATACAAAGTACTATATGCTACAGTAGTAATGATGATATGTTAGTACTAACAGCAATATGCTTTGTCTTATAGAATTGATCAAATTCCTTAAGCTTTTATCCACCTCATTTTGAAACATGGAAGTGAGCTATTTTCTTCGAATGTGCAAGACTTCCACTTCTTTAGTGTCTATAAATTACTAGAAGAATAACAAAGTGCAGTGAATGGTAACACTACTTGCGTTACAAATCAGTGTGTTTATGATTATGATAATGAAATTAAAACAATATGATAACAAAAGTTTGCAATATAAAGCAGCATAACAGAGTGATTTTGTACAGGTAAAATAACTGGAAGCGAATGACACTGGAAGGCAGACACATTCAAGTTACAAATGCCTGCGCCTGCTCTTTTGTTAAAAATAAGGTGGATATCCAATCCTGTATTAATTCATTCTTGTCTCTATATTTTGAAGCCTGTGAACATGGGTTCTCTGCTTGGATGAGCTTCTCTTACCTATGAAGATGAGCAAGATCCCCACGATGATCTGTAAGATGAGGGAGATGCTGATGAGGCTGATAATAGGAATGTAGAAGGAGAACGTGGGTCCCAGCTCCAGGACGGTCTTCAGCTGGGATGCGTTGGCCATCAGCAGCGCTACATCCAGCATGCTCTCCGCTGCACTCTTCTTATTGGCGTAATGGTTCATGTTAAGTTGGGTGTTTCTTGACCAGTGGCCCTGCCGAGGATGCTGAACACAACCATGAAAATCAACACATGATGTTACTTATTACATCCATAAGGTAATGGATCATGCAACGTTTACAGAGGAAGATGGGCACAAATTCTGCAATATGTTTGCAAACAGTGTTATTTATATACTATTAATATTTTTATTTATTTATACTATTAATATTTGGCTTTTATTTTTATATTTTCTTTTTTTATTTTTAATTAAAGCTGCTGTCCATAACTTTTTTTGGTTAAAAATGATCTAAAATCAATTTTTGAGCATGTACATAACCAGCCATGTTCAAAACTATCTCCTTACCTTAGCCCAATTCACAACGGTAAGCTTGTAAAAATGTTTTATAATTCGGGTAGTACTGGTGAGTTTTCGCGGGAAATTCGAGCGTGTCGCCGTTCGTCTTTGCGTCATTACATCACGTCTGTTTACATAAAGAACGAGTCCCAGCTAGTAGGCTATATCGCATGTGAGGTCGATCATTTATAGCCTTTTCTCACAGCAGCTGCAATAATTAAACTTATCATTTTGATGGCGGATTGTATGGTATGACAAATTAACGTTAGTGATTAGACTGTACATAAATTGAAATCTACAGGTAACGCTAATACACACTAGTACACATAGTCACGCAATGCTGATGTTGTTAACATTAACAATTTGAGAACAAAATATAATAATAATTTGCCGGGTTTGACGTGATATGAGCTAAGCGATCGTTAGATTTAATCACCATTGGTAGCGCGATTTACTGTAATGCTTTTTTTTCCTGTCAGAACAAAAGTGGCAGACATGTTACTTATTTGTTCAAATGACATTCTCCGGTGAAAATTCTTACTTTGGTCATACTTCAAGACTACAATCTGTGATTCCGAAGTACAGTATCCACAATGGTGCGGTGACTGACAGCAAACATTAGATTCATCCGCGCTGAGGAACCGTGCCGAGGCACAACGCATGTAAAGATAATAATTCTGCAAACAACTGCCATTGCAGGTTTCAAACAGAGATGGCGACAAAGAGGCAAAAATACAGACTGCAGCTTTAAATTTGTGTTGTTTATTATATTAATATTTTAGTTTTTATTTATTTCCATTTTCCCATTTATTTACAGTAATTTTAGTGCTTCAACTTTAACTACTTATTTCAGTTCACTTCCAATGCATTATTTTTTTTTTTTCCAATTTTTTTTTTTTTTCATTTAACAATATTTTTTAGTTAATGATATTAACCCTGTTTGCAAACAGTTTAATATGATTTACCCAAGTGGGAAAAGGATCCTTTTTGGAACAACAACCGGATTTTAGGGTTTGGGTTATTAAACATTATTATCAAATTATGTTGCTTATATTTTTCTCTGATTAAAGGGGTAGAATAAGGGTTAAGACTGGTTTTGATTAAGCAACATGCCCCTACTTGGGTAGATCGCTGTATGTTTAATTCGATTATGGCTCTTGTAGACTTACAATTTGCATAGAATTTGACTTCTGCACAACGGTTGTTCTCTCCCCAGCAATTACCCCATCTGTTCTTTAGATGGATTGGACAAATGGGTCATCTACGGTCATATTGCTCAGTTTTAGAAGGAACTGAAAGTCACTTGTTTTTTTCTCTTTAGGATATGAAATGTTTGTGGCATGCGTGAAAGGAAGGGGTGAGTGGATAGTTGACCCTGACATGATTTCCTTCCTTCTGTTTTAAACACAAGTGTAGTTTGGGTCATTGGGGATCACTGTTAGGGCTACAGAAACCACTGCACCAAAGAAACTTATCAAATGTCAAATTAATTCCCTAAAGCTTTCATTCCAGTAGAATTTTCTATTTATGACTGATCTTTAAATGAAAGCTTAAGAATTCTTATCCAGTTAAAGCTGATTTTGGTAGATTAGAATTCCTCACTGTGATGTTCTGAAAACAACTGCACTATGAAGCACTGGACTAACTGGTCACATTAACAAGATACAAATAATAAGTGTTGCAAAAGTTCTATTATTAAGCAGTAAGACATGAGAGGCTTTGCAATACAATTATTTTACCATCGGTAAAGGTTGTTCTCAAACACAAAGGCACAAAGTGGCAAAAAATGTCTTTAAGTTGGTAGTAAACCCAATTTAGTAAATGCATGGTATAGATTTTTTTTTTTACCTTGTAATGTGAAAAAAAAAAAACATTTGATCTTCCAGTGAAAACAACGGACTTCTCTCTGGTGCCGTATGCCTGACTTCTCCAATCATTTAATCCACTTAAATCCCGCCCCTCCACAATCGATTACTTTCTTTTTCCAACTCAACGCCCACATCTCAAAATTCAATCAACAACCATTGGATAGAACCAAGCCTCCGCCCTACATTTTTTTATAATGCGTTTCACGGTATAACACAATATGGAAGAAAAGATCGGTTGCAACTTCTATTTCACTGCGATTTTAACAGTAGTAAAAAACAGCCTATTAGGATACTTTCAGACTGCACGCAACTTTCAGACTGCACGCAAAAGTGGCCCAAACCCAATTTTTTTTTGCTCATATGCGACTCAGATCTGTTTTTTTACAGTGTGAACAGCACAAACCACATGGAATCTGATATTTTCGATTCCAATTTTGCCACTTCCATATGTGGTCCTAAATCAGATAGAGGTTGAGAGAGTGACTCCCATCAGCACAGAATTGTGATGAATGTTGATCTAGAGCAGGGGTGTCCAACCCTGCTCCTGGAGGGCTAACGTCCTGCAGATTTCAGTTCCAACCCTGCTCCAACACACCTGTCTGTAATTATCAAGCAGCCCTGAACACCATGATTAGTTGGTTTAGGTATGTTTGATTCAGGTTGGAGCTAAAATCAGCAGGGCGGTAGCCCTCCAGGACCAGGGTTGGACACCCCTGATCTAGAGTGACGTAAAAGTTGCATAAATTTCGATATGATTGTTCAGACTGAGGTCATATCTGATTTAGGACTACATATCAGAATTGAAAAGATCAGATTCCATGTGGTTTGTGCTGTTCACGCTGTTATGAGAAAAACAGATCCGAGTCGCATTGGATTTCAAATAGGATTGGCCCACTTTTGCTTGTAGTCTCAACTTAGCCAAAGGCACTGCTGTTCGTAGCATATTGCTTTTATTAAATGGTGGCAATAGCAATTAAAAAAAAAATAAATAAAGGACACCAATGTTATCATTTATTAATAATAATCGTTATCAGAACCGGAAATCTATTTGACAAGAGTTCTAGAATTCTATGGGCCAGATTCACTAACAGCTTGCACCAGTGCAAACCCACTTTTGGAGTTAAAAAACTACTGTCTGGATTTACTACAGACACACAGTGAAAAATCAGCGCTGAAAAGGCATGGACAGGGTTATTTTTGCGGCTGACCATATTGCATATGCATTTGTAGGAGTTTCCCTTTCAGACGCAAAATTTATGGGAGGAGAGTATTCAAATGAATCATGCAAGGTGATTTACTAAGGTTTGCGCTAGTCACTTTACAGGTATTATTTACCGCACAAAAAGAGCATGTCTTAAACCAGACGCTAATTTGCGCTGCTCTTGGTAGATTGCGTTGGTCATTGTTGAAATGATCCGGCTGTGTCTGTGTTCTTTAATAATTTGCGCATCTTCAACAGATCTCGCGCAGAACTTTCCACTCCCATCTGCGCTTTTTTGGAATTGCGCTCTGACGCTAATTTGCCTGTTCGGTAAATCTGACCTTACATCTTCTGTATTTAAATTTCAGTAGTTTGGAGTTGTATTGAATTCTTAATGAATTCAAAGTAATACACTTTTGAGTAATTTGAGTTTTTATAGTCCATGAGCTGTTGAACTCACAATGTACTTTTGCTGCACATGAAAAAGCTAACTTTCTTTTTAAACCAGATAATATACAGCTGGTCATGTGATCCGTGAGATTTACCTTTCTGAGAATACTAAGAGAAAGAGCTCTGTATGCCTCTTGCTAATGTGGCTCTGTGAACACAAAAGCATTATTCTTCTTTATTACGGGGAAGGAGAGGTCAGGCTGCAGGTGTGAGCATGCTCTGATGTCATTTTGTGTCACATTATTACATCTGCTTTGTGTCAGCAAACTTTGTTTGTGTTAAAGTGTGAGTCTTAAGTGTTAACCAAAAATGTAAGAAAAAATGTCAGACTAAGTTTATGAGATGGCAGAAAATGTCTCATCGTTGGATAAGACTGACTGGATATACCCAAACATTCTCCAGGCTTTTCATTGGAGGGCTGGACAGGTGTTGACTTTGGGAATGGTTCAGTCCAGCTGCTCAACAGAAAGACTCTTGTGCCTACGCTGAGAGCGCAAAGAAAGTAGAAAAACTCCCTCTTTTCATGACATCCTTAACACTCAGAGGCTGACACTTATACAACACCCTTCCTGTAGAAAACTGAACCAATAATCTAAAAGTAGCAGCCTGGGGTCTCTTCCTCTTTCTCTGTCCTGCTATGGATACATGCAGCTCTGTTAAAAAACCAAAAGATTATGTAAGATGTTAAACCGGACATGCCAGAAAAGTTCTTCTGGCTACACTTAAATTAAACAAATGCATACACATAAATAATGCTATCATAAACATAAAGACATTGCAACCCTGGCAGATTATAACGACTTACATGGGCTGCCTAAGTTCAGCACTTTTCAAAACCCTTTTCATAGTTTCTAATGTTAATATGCTATATATGTAATATATTCATTCTGTAACTATTATTGAAAATTAATGCACAGCTGAGGTGTTAAAAACCAATTTGCACATATTTTAATTAAGTTAGCAGTCCAAAGTAAATGACTGCAGTTACCACATGTATGTGTCTATCTTGTTTTCCAGACTGTATTTAGAACCACTTCACTATGTCATATGATGTATTTTGCTTAAAACAGCACAGCTGCCATTACCAGTTCAGAAACAATGTGGGATATTGATATGTAACTGTAATGCAATCAAAAATCCTAGAACTACAGTACTTCAGAATTATATTTTTAACCTTTAACTGTGCTCATTCCTTCATGTGTTGAATGTAATTTCTTTTTTTCTTCTTTGCAGGTAGGACCTGTGGCACTAGAATTAGTATCAGTGGTGCAGTTGACCTTAATATTACACAAATATTACATCATGCCAAAGGTGGAGACATCTTTTCCACTTGGCATTGAAATTAGCCACATAGAAATCGCTGCCCTTTCAGTCTGCCTAAACACACAATATCTTAAACATTGGTGTTGCCCACAGGAATGATGATATGTTTGATTTTGTGTGTCTCGGGATGTTTATTGGACGAAAAAACCACTGGTAGTAAGTATGTTGCTCTAGTCTTTCTAACCACTCCACCTCAGCTTTTTCTGTTTTTTTTTTTTTTTTTTTTTTTCAATGCAAACATTAATGTAAGTGTAAGAACAACACATTAAAATTATTTAAAAAGTTTAAATTAGTGAAAAGCATTAATTAATTGTAACATTAGAGACTTCGAATGAGAAATGGTGATCTGTCACAGCACTTAAAATACTCACTTTCATATATATATATATATATATACACACACACACACACACACTTTATATATATACAACCCAAGTTGGGTTAAAAATGGACAAACCCAGCGGTTGGGTTAAATATTTGCACAACCTGCTGGGCAGTTTTATTTAACCCAACTATTGTTTAAAAATGACTATATGGCTGGCTTAAAATGAACCCAAAATAGGTTGGAAATTAAATATCAGACACATAATTACTAGAGGCAACAATAGTAATCAAAATGTGAACATTTATTAATAAGCAATTTAATAAATGTTTAATTATTATTCATTAAACTTATGAATAAATGTTTATTTATGAAATATATAAATAAATGTTAATTTCCATTTTAAGCGAGCAATACAGTAATTTTTAAACAATAGTTGAGTTAAATAAAAACTACCCAGCGGTTGGGCAAACATTTAACCCAACCGCTGGGTTTGTCCATTTTCAACCCAACTTAGGTTGTTTTTAACCCAGCATATTTTAGAGTGTAGTTATCACTTGTAACGTTTAAGTAACTTAAGTTGCATGTTGTGTTATTTTGTTAATATTTAGGCTATATAATTATTTTCGTGTCATGTGCTGTACATTGCATTTTATACCGCGTTATAAATGCGAGTTATTTATGTATCGCCTCAACTGACAGAGTTTATTAGTGTCTTTCAGAGCCTATTGTTGAGGGTTACACGGTCGGTGATCTCATCATCAGTCTGGAAGCGGTGGAGCCGAACACTATAGTAATGAATAAGAGGTTTGTTCCTAAACTTTAAACCGCTTTTGTGCCTTCACCGCTTCATGTTGACCAGCGAATACTCGTTGCCACTTACAACCTTCCGTTACTGGAAACAAACATCCCGGACAGTCGAAAGCAACTTCGAAGATCTGTAATTATATAAGATTTACCCAGCGGGACACACCATAACATCCCTTCAGTTAGACTCATCCATACAAGTGCTTTCATAGCATTACAGTATGGACGAGGAAAATGTAGGACATATGAGCAGCCTCATTCCTATAGTGATCTTCAAAAAACACAAACTCTAACAGACTCCTCAAACACAACTCTTTGACATAAGAGTGTTATTTAGTCACTGTATTTTTGTTTAACCCGATTGGATTTCATAGACACCAATAGGTTAAACTTTCACACTAACATCCCATTGGCGGGTGCGTTTGTGATCGTTTATATTGATCTGTTCAGAATCACTCACCTCTGCCGAATCACCTCTGCTAGCACCTCCATTCAATTCTATCTCTTCTGAAGCCATAATCCGTCCTTTGATTATATCTAACAGTCCGTAAATAGCTGGGTTTCAGCGTGTTTGTGGTGCATTATGATCTCATGGTCGATGAAAGGAAAAGGGGCTGGACAAACGACTGCCAATCACTGCAGTGGAGATGTCTGATTCATTCTTTTGAGTCGGATCTTTTCAATCATTCAGTTGAATCGATTCATAAGCATTTTACTAAACGAACAAAAACGTTTTCAGTTGGAAGATGTAAAGGAATTTTAGAAGCGTTTAATGTAAATGCAAATTTGTTAGTTTCTAAATGTTTATTGTTTACCAGCAGGATCATGGCTGCAACAAAACACAATTATTAATCGAAAAAACGTAATAAACAGTAATATATGCTATATATCATCAGAAATATTTAGAGTACATAAAATGCCATTTCTGGATATAGGGCCCAGTCTTTATGTAAAAGAATGGCTGTTTTCATACGGTTCTTTTAAATGAATTGTTCGAAAGAACCGACTCTCGGAAATGAGTTGGACTTCAAATCACTTCACATCAGGCTCGATACTTTGTCAACAAAGTTAGCCGCCGATTGCCGACAGTCTAATACCAAGGTTCGTGCTCTTATCAGTGTAGAAATTATTAGTAGTAGGCCTGTATGATCACTCCCAACGTTTTGCCACATTTTAAGTTGTGGAGGCCTAATAGCCTATTCCATTTAGAGATGTGTTGGACATGACTGTGTGAGCCCTAAAACTGACCTTCAGATCGTTGATTCGGTGCTAAAAGATATGCAAAGGAGGGGGAAAAGATCGGACTTTGAATGTACATATAACCGGATATCTGTCTTTGTGCTGCCATCTAGTGGTGGTTAAAACACACCCATAATTCATATGTATTGGTTGCTCAAAAAATGTAGTTTAATAATAATAATAATAATTCTAATTCTCATTATTATTATTATTATTACAATTACTAATATCAGCTATATTAGCTACATGGTGTAGCTAAAGTATATTAAAATCCAAAGACATCTCTCCTTCTGACTTAAGTCTGACTTCACAAGTTCACTCTGATAACTTAACAGATTTTGTGCAAGAAAAGTTAGTTGATTTAGGGTGCTGTCTATGACTAATTGGAAGTTAGCAGTTATGAAAAGTTGCTGAATTCAGCAACATCTATACAAGTGTAATCAGTCAGAAATGCCAAGTTGCTATGGAATATCTTGCAGGTAAAAAAAAAAAAAAAAGGTTGTAGCATCCAAGTATTGTTTTTAGATTGGGAGGAAATTCTGATTAATCATCTGTCCACTAAAGTGGACGTCATGCATCACTAGCTATATTTCAGCTACAATTCATACTATTACTGTGACTGTTTTTTTTTTGTTTGTTTTTAAAAAAAAAAATACTTAATCTGCAGTAACTTTTTTGACTGTAAATAAATGTATTTGTGTTATTAGAATGTAATTTGCATTAACATAAAAAAGTAATGTGATTACATACTTAATATACAAGTAATGTATGATACTTGTGATGCAATACTTGTTACATCAAAAAAGTAATCTGATTACGCAATGCACGTTACTTGTAATGCATTACTTGTAACATTGAAAAGTAATCTGATTACATATTGCATGTTACATGTAATGCGTTACTTTACTCCTTACATCAAAAAGTAATCTGATTACGCAATGCACATTGCTTTTAATGCATTACTTTACTCGATACATCAAAAGTAATCTGATTACGTAATGCACGTTACTTGTAATGCATTACTTTACTCGTAACATCAAAAAAGTAATCTGATTACGTAATGCGTTACATGTAATATTACTTTACTCCTTACATCAAAAAGTGATGCACGTTACTTGTAATGCATTACTCGTAACATTGAAAAGTAATCTGATTACGTGTTGCATGTTACATGTAATGCGTTACTTTACTCCTTACATCAAAAAGTAATCTGATTACGCAATACACGATACTTGTAATTCATTACTTTACTCGATACATCAAAAGTAATCTAATTACATAATGCACGTTACTTGTAATGCATTACTCGTAACATTGAAAAAGTAATCTGATTACGTAATGCGTTACATGTAATGCATTACTTTACTCCTTACATCAAAAAGTAATCTAAATACTTAATGCACGTTACTTGTAATGCATTACTCCTTACGTCAAAAAGTAATCTGATTGCATAATGCACGTTACTTGTAATGCTTTACTTGTAACATCAAAAAAGTAATCTGATTACGTTATGTATGTTACTTGTAATGCATTATTCCAACACTGCTCATTTCAGATGAAATTGAAAACACCTAGCTAATGCTACCTAGCTAACAGCTAGGTTTTCTCAGAGGAGAGCTATGTTAGAAATGTGTCCATCTTGAACATAATCAGAATTATCAGCTAATAAGGGTAAATCAACATACTCCGGTAGACTGGAGGGAGCATGAGCGTTTTCTACATAATCTGACTTGGGTTTCCACAGTTGTACCTTCAGCTGTAATCACGTCCTCATGTTCTGATATCAAAGGCACATGAAGTTATTATTATGTTTAATACAGTATATCTTCAGTTAAAACCATAAATGCATACTGTCCACTCAAGTGGACATCGAAAATCTCTTTAAAAAAATATGTGTAAAAAAATTCATTTCAAATCTTGTTTTTCATGCCCTAAGAGCAATAAAAACATAGGGGAAAAAATCCTGACTGAGGTTATAATTCATGCATGAAAGATTTAAATTGGCTATATAAGAGTTTTCTCTCTGCTTTTATATTTTCTGTACTGTATCTTTTGTATCTGAATATTCTTTAAACTATTGTAAAACACCTTTTTACAGTTTTCCTTTTTAATTTTTTTATTATTATTTATTTATTTTTTAAATGCAGGTCCTATTCAGTAGGCTATTCGTGGAATGTGCCTACTATCTTGGGACAGAGCAGAATAATTTAATTGTAGTTTAAGAGAGAACACTGACAACAGTTCAATGTGTCAAGTTCTTAAAGTACAGACTCATGACAGACTAATTAATTGCATTAGCCTATTACCGAAAAAGTGCAGTTTCTATAAATACCATAGGCGATGTGTAGGATTTCTGACCCTCACTGCACATTTGTCTTTTAAAATCTCTAAATGATAAAGATTATCCTTTTACTGTATAATAATTCGTCCATACACTTTCCATTACTGAACAGAGCACTAAGTGATTTTGTCTACAATACAGGCCTGAATAGAAGAGACCACAAAGTGTTGTAACACATTTTTCAGTCTAAATTTATGTGACTCACTTTGAGTAGCTTAATATATATCCATATTTGCCTCTAATCTCAAGCACAAAAAGTGCTGTTGTTACAACCTACCCCATTACTAGAGTGAGTTGTTACACTAATGGAATACATTAACATTTTATCCCACATCTTATAAAAAACGGTCATTACTGTACAACTTTTACAATCTAATCAGGAAGGTGTTGAGGATGTTTAATTCACCCCTGTAACATTTCTAACTGGTTAAAAGATGCTGTTGCAACTCTCAGCTATAATAATGTAAACGTTACTGTACATGTTATTGCAGAGGGAATAAACAGCTTTCTCCAGTAGGTGGAACATTCTCTTTCAGCAAGAGAGGATGAAGAGGAGGGGAGGGGTGAGAGAATAAAAAAAGCATCGTCATACAACATTCATTCATTCACATTAAATATTCAGCAGTCTTAACCAAGTCACGTGGCGAGAATAGGGGATATATTAAGCATACTAGTAAAGGGATGTTGTATGCGAAGTTGCTATAAACTATTTCAAACTTAGTTATACGATCATATTAGTTCAGTTATATCTGACGATTAGTTTTGTGTCTGCAGGACAGTGACGTGCCCTGTTCCGTCCTTCAATCGAGCTAATGGTCACGTCACGTAGGTTTGGGCGGACCCAGCGTTCCGTGTGGTCCACGACGACCCGTGTAGAGGAGGATAAGGGTACCGCCTAAAAACAGACGCTTTTATTGGACACACAATGTGTTGCTAGGCGCTGCAGGATGTCCGTAACAGCGCATCAGCACTGTAAGAGAAGCTAACTATGAATGCTATAACATAACGAGGGAGGAATCTTTAGGGAGGTGTCGGTGCCGTATTATCCGAGATGAGGAGAGCATTGCCGCAGTGAGCAAATAATCTCATCAACGGGCTATGGATTTCATGTCCCTTACAGACGCTGACATTTATTAAGAAGCAAGGGTACTCAGGTTTGAAGCGGCTATGTGGTTGCTTGGTGAAAGTAGATGTCTGAGAGATCATTCATTAAAATCTTTTTTCAAGGGACAGCTACGCACTTTATAGTTTTGTGGCGGATTAAACAACGTGACAGCCTCTGTCAGCTGCCCAGCATGGTGAGTTAGATACTGATATTAGTTTTACACTGAGTCAGATTATTTTAAAATTGTTTTACACATTTAAAGTATATTTGTGGCATGAATTTCTGATTTAAGGGAGCTTGCCTTGTACTTGAAACATAAGTTAATGCCATTAGTAACTATATATTTTTTGTTTTGCTCTTTTAACTAATTGTATAAATATTTGATTATAATTAATATTAGCTATTATATGTAAACGAGGAGTCTGGCAGTCGGTCCTCAAAGGATGCCGAACTGCGTCAGTACAGACTGGCATTGCAGGTATGGCAAACCGTTTTAACATTTATTCCTTTAAAACTAACTAGTGTCTATTCTGTTTCTAGTTCTTATTTTGTTTATTACTAGTAAGTAATCCAATAGAAAATAGTATATTTTCAGTTTCACTAACTATTTACTAGTCACTAATTGTTACTAGTGCCATTTCAAATCTAAGAATTTTAATATAAAATAACTAGCCATTCTGACTACTCACTGTATGGCAAGTAAAAAAGCTATTTTAACTGGTGAGATTAGAAATGTTACTAGTAACGACTGAGATTTGATATTTTTATTGATATTTTTGTTATGTAAATATGAACTAGTATATAATTATAATTATATACTAGTAAATATGGAATAGATACTAGTAATTATTGTGATGGTGTTCTCGCAGCTAGAAAAAGAATAAGTGCTAGCATGTAATGGAAAATTTGCTAACTAAATAGATACTTGTGATTTCTGGGATAAGTGAAATTAAAATTGAATCAGATACTAGTTATTATTGAATTATTTACTAGTAGGGACATGCTAGGAACACAAAAAGTTAAAGGAATAAATGTTAAAACTACTTGCCATATTGCAGGTGCATTCATTCAAGGATGTCCACACAAACGACTGAAAGTCACAGATGAGTGTCCAGCGATTCACTGGTCATGGAAAACCTGACTGGATCCAACTCTGAGCCACAGCCTGGTGGCTTCACAGTTTCTTCTGTCCCCTCAAAAAAGACTGGAATTTATGAAAATGGTCACGAACATCCCTCTCATACGGACCCCTCAGCTGCAGCACTCAGAGGGGCGAGCGATCCAACCACATACCCCATATTAGATTACCGAGGTCTGGTCCGGCAGCGATTTATACGCAGAAGTTTGTGGTTCTCTGAGTCAGAGGATCAAGAACTGGAGGTTTCAGAGTGCGACACCACCAGCAGTCCTGTTAAAAGTGCACATATTGTGGTCCAGAGGAGTTTTAATGTGGAGAGTCAGGTGGGACAGGGAGATGGTGTAAATGAGAACCTCAGCAAAGAGCCAGAGACAAGTGAGGCTGAGGAAAAACATGATGCTGAACCATTTGAAACTTCCAAAAGCGTGGAGAAAGCTGGGAGTGACGAGAATGAGGAAGAGGCTGAAATGAAGGCAGTGTCCACCTCTCCTAGTGGACGCTTTCTTAAGTTTGATATTGAGCTTGGCAGAGGGTCCTTCAAAACAGTCTATAAGGGCCTGGACACTGAGACATGGGTGGAGGTGGCCTGGTGTGAACTTCAGGTAAGCAAAAAAAACAATTACAACAGATACACATTCTCAATTTTAACCACTGGCATTTCAATTCTTGCAATGTTTGCATAGTAGGACTCCTGTTGGCCTCCTCTCAGTTTTTTTCATTAAGGCTTTTACTTTGGTCTTCCTAGATTTGTCGATACGTTGTATTTAATATTCACTGTAGAAAAAAAGTGTGGGATAACCAACAGATCCACTTAATTTGTTGGGTGTAATGACTTGGCCAAGCTCTAGATTTGTAGGACATCAATGATCTAGAAGTAAAAACTGAACTGTAGTTTGTTTAAGTTTGTTAATAAGAACAAAGATTATTTTTTCTGATTGATCCTGTTGCCATTCTAAATGCTTCCTCCTTGTACAAGTTTGCCGGGTCATCTGATATGGCTTCTTTCTTTTATCAGCACTATTGATTGTAAAATGGGGAGATTGAATCACCATGACCACTTCTATATCAGATTTCCTATGTTTAATAGTGTTTGTGTTGTTGTCTAGAATCATTTGAGGTTCAGCTGAGTTCAACTAAGAATGCTGAGTGTTAAAAAAATTTCTGAAATATTTAGAAAGCCCTTTTATGTTGAGTAAGAGAGTGATTTTGACTGCGCCGTAATACCTCCTGCAAACAGCTTTGTTCAGCTTAGCCTGTGCTAAAACGTTTAATATATGTCAGAGCTCACTCAAATATCCCAGTAGACATTTACAGTAGAAATGCTGTAGGGTGTGGACACAAACAAACTCTGGAGAGCAGCAATGCACATCCCTGGAGGATCAGTCCCCTCTGCATAGGGGTCATGTGACAAAGTCTGGTCATGTGAACTTACCTGCTGATATGATGCAACTGCAGTTATCACAGTTTCTCATAGTATTCTCCTTCTCTCTCTTTCTCTTTCTATACACACACACACACACACATATATATATATATATATATATGACATATATAATGCACATTTGCCCTTTATAATATAACCCTACTACTTTTTACTGTACACAACCTACACGCTCTTTCATTGAGAAACACTTTACTTGCTAAGCTTATTTTCATTTTGAGTAAAAAAGACAAATTCTGCATTCACTGTCCATGGGAGGATGACTAGGCAGTTATGATCTCTGAAGTTCTGATGTTATACATGAGGATGGTCTGGATTTGTTTCTATGTGTGGGCGGTAGAACAGTATTATAAGAAAGGGGACTCCCTTTCAGACTATAGAGTAATATTTGTAGGATTTTTGCTTTGTTTCTCTAAATGAGTGACTGCGTTTTTCTATTTTATTTAATCTGAGAGTGTTACTGTATGTACTACTACAGCCATTGTTTGGGGCATAGTCAGTTTTGGTTAGAATTCATCCTGCTTATGAATCTTAAAATCACATGGATGGAATTAGGGAAGCATATAGTTAGTCTGCTCTGTGCATAGCAGCCTCAGCAAGCCAAAAATTGCTGAGGCTCCCAAATTTGCAAGGAGAGAGGAGAGCGAGCAAGGAAAAGACAGAAGAACAGGTCATATGAGGTGAAGATGGCTGTGCACTAAGGAACATGGCTACCCTCACATCAAGCAGTAGCGTTCTCAAGACAATATATTCCTAATGGACCATTTTATGTACAGCTGAACGCCCAACCTGATTTATCCTTCATTTGTCTGATAGGGCTGCATCAGGAGCTGAAAGTATGCATGAACAAAACTGTTATCTGTCTGTGATGGAGTCTTCATCCGAGACACATCTCAGGAAAAGATCTTAGTGCCACACCCTGGCCATGCATAAAAGCAAAAAGCTCATTTCCTTTTGTGAGAGCTTTTGATTTAGCACACCTCTGAAAATAATCAATGTCACAGTGTTTAATTTGCGTTTAAATTATATTAGAAATGTAATGAAAGTTTGGGATAATATTACTTCCTAGGCCTATTTAACTATAAAATTCTGTTTCACAGCATTGCATATAAATTGCTTCTGTTTTTTCTTATTTGTAAGTCACTCTGATAGAAACGACCTGGGAATCTGGTAACATGTTTGGTCTGAAATGCTTGTAGTCTACAGAGTAAATTGGATGGAAAATTAAGAATAGGGGGAGGTCGAATGAAATATATGACTCTCTGTGTGTCCCTGAGTTCATGTGAGGTGTTAGATGGCGCAGTGTGGGGGTGAGTCTCAGAGGTTTTATGGGGTTGCACATTGCTTGATTGTGAGGGACAGAGATGTTACAGATACTCCCTGTCAGCGTTTAGCAAATTTAGAAGCAGGAAGAGGGCAGATGCAAAGGTATTGATTTGGTCAGCTTCTTGACCATAAATACACTGTAGCATTTTCAAGCCTAGCACAACTGTACCTCTCTAACACAGTTATATTTTGGGTCAATTTCATGTTGTTTCAGTTGACAAACCCCAATACAAAATGTTTGGGTGAGTTTTTTGAATTATGCTGTTTGTGTTAATTATATTTTCTGCATTGTACTCCATATCAAAGGGCTACAATATGTTAATCACACATCTCTCACAATGAGGAGCATGCATATTTTGCCTTTCATGTTGCATCAATATGCTTTAATAACTGTAGTTTAGTTGTTGTTTTTTAATCTCTTGCCTGAGTTTGATCTTCTTCTTGACTTTCTTAGTCATATCATGTTCAGATATATATCAGATCCCCAGCCCCACAACCACACAAACTCAAAAATACAATAAAACAGATATATTGTCTATCCTTGGAAAGCTAATACAGGGAATGTGCGCTTTAAATCAATAAAGATTGACCTAAATGTCTTCAGAGCGCACGTCTTCCACTGGTCAAGAGTTATTTCATATAGCTGTCTTTTCACTGAAAGGAGGATAATTGAGTTTTCAGTGTGGCAGTTTGGTAAATTTAGTTCAGTAAACCAACCTCTTGTTACAATTATTACCATATGTTTGTTTAGCAGTCCGTCTCTCTTCCCACCTGTTCACCTTGCTGTTCCAGGATCGTAAGCTGTCTAAAGTGGAACGTCAGAGGTTTAAAGAGGAGGCAGAGATGCTAAAAGGTCTTCAGCATCCAAACATTGTGCGCTTCTATGACTTTTGGGAATCTCCTCTTAAGGGGAAGAAGTGCATTGTTTTAGTCACCGAACTGATGACATCTGGAACACTGAAAACGTGAGTCACTTAAAACAAAGACATGCAACAACTGATGCTATCACACCTGGGAAAGTAACTTAGTTGATATACAGTATAATGTAGTATTGAAATCTTGGTTAAGTTTTGAGTCGTTTGCTATGGGACACCAAGGAATGTACAGTAGATCTGCCCTTATGACAACTTGTATTCCTTTTCTCAAGCCCAAAATGACATGCTCCTGAGATTTTGAGATGCTGAGATATCTACCTGTTTCTACCCTCTAGATATTGAGATATCTAACCCTGTTTCTGTTATATGTAGGTATCTGAAGCGATTCAAGGTGATGAAACCAAAAGTCTTACGAAGCTGGTGCAGACAGATCCTAAAAGGTCTTCACTTCCTCCATACGAGGACCCCTCCCATTATCCATCGGGATCTGAAGTGTGACAATATCTTCATCACTGGTCCTACAGGCTCAGTCAAGATTGGAGATCTTGGCCTGGCCACACTAAAGAGAGCTTCCTTTGCCAAAAGTGTAATAGGTAAAAGTCAGGAGGGTGACGGGGTTTTGAGATTTATCAGATTAGACTATACTGAATACAACATTTAAACAGCAAGTTTAGATGATGGAGATTGTAGCTTGCTATGTGGAATTTTAAAGACTACATTATCAATTTAGTTATTGATTTTTTTTCTCTCCTTTTTTCTTCCTTATTTAGGCACTCCAGAGTTTATGGCCCCTGAGATGTACGAGGAGCACTATGATGAAGCCGTAGATGTGTATGCATTTGGGATGTGTATGCTAGAAATGGCCACATCTGAGTATCCATACTCAGAGTGCCAAAATGCAGCACAAATCTATCGCAAAGTCACTAGCGTAAGTTTGAGCAAACTGCTTCTCACTGACCCAACATTTTATTTTCAGAATGGAAAATTATTTGTTAAAATGCTGTATCAGGTCTAACATAGAGGGCCGTATTCATGATTTTTCTCATTCAGTTCAATGGCATAATGTATGTACAACTGATTTTACATTAAATTTACGTAGAAGATAATTCTGTGGTATATCTGTAATGCCACGTTTTGTAATTGCAGTCAGGTATAAAGGAATTTTTGCTGTAAATTTTCTTTTCACTCTCTAAGAGTTTCCAATGAAACAACATTGTGTGTGTGTTGTGGGTTCCTTATTAATTTACTTCACAGGGTGTGAAGCCAGCCAGTTTCAGTAAGGTGGCCATGCCTGAAATAAAAGAAATCATTGGAGAGTGTATCTGCCATCGCTGGGAGGAAAGGTGAGTCCATCAGCTGAACAGTCTCCTGTTACATAATAATAAAGGTCAAAAGGCCCCTGCTCCTGTCAGACATGGCACTTGTTGTATGATCAGACAACCTTTTCCTGGATAGCTGCGAATTTATTTAACTGATATGATTTACAGTAATTTGCCTTTGCAGTAATTTGAACCCTGCTAATGACATCTATTCTCGCCTGGTTATTAGATGTGTCTGATTGTAAATTGCCTGCATGAATCGTCAATCAGTTAAATAGATCATACCATTTGCTACAGCAACATCATAGCATTGTTGATTGTCCTTCAGATGCCAGACTTGTTCTTTTTCAGCTCTTTACAAAACAAATCACATCTTTCTCTCCTCAAAGGTACTCCATAAAGGACTTACTAAACCATGCATTCTTTGCGGAGGACACAGGTGTGAGAGTAGAGCTGGCTGAAGAGGATGACGGCAAGAAGTCTTCCATTGCTCTCAGGCTTTGGGTTGAAGACCAGAAAAAACTTAAGGGAAAGTATAAAGACAGTGGTGCTATCGAGTTCACCTTTGACCTGGAGACAGAAGTCCCGGAAACAGTTGCCCAGGAAATGGTAAAAAAAATCTTTGCAAATCTTTTAGACACATACATAGACATGCATAACATACTTTGAAAGTTTGGAATAGTATTTAGAATGAATTCACTACTTCAGTGTTGTTCAATGATCTGTTCTGGCAGGTGGAATCTGGCTTCTTTTTAGAGATTGATGTGAAGATTGTGGGAAAGTCTATCCGCGACCGTGTGTCTCTAATAAAGTGGAGACGGCAGCGGATTGTCTCAGGCCGTAATGGAAAAACAGAAGAGAGCAGCACCAAGACTGAGACACAGAATCTCCTTCAGGTGCCCTCCACAGGGCCACCATTGGGTGGAACACCCAGTCTTCCATCTGAAACAGAGGAACTACAGACTGAAGCAGTCAGCTTGGTCTGCAGCGCCCCGACTAGTGCGACTACAGCTACACGTGAGAGACAACTAGATGTTGTGTGATTAAAAAGACCCAGCCTCAGATAAATCTAAGATGAAACTGGGGGTTCAAAGATATCTTCACAAAAGATGATAAAACATTTTTTTCAATGACTTTAAATTAGTCATTGTAAGTAGGTCTAATAGCAATATCCACAGAACCAATAAGATGTAACCAATAAGATGTAATGTACAGTATTTCACTTGATTATATTATATTATGTTAATTATTTAGTTTAATCATTTCTTTTGTACAACTTACATAATGCAGGTATGCCAAAATTCCACTTTCTTGAATAACTTGTCTATGCACTTTGTGTTGTTTGTCCCAACTAATGCAGCAGACAGCAGTGCAGGCTCAACAATGATAACAGGTGCTTCAGGCAACCAAGACAGCACCTCTCAGCAGTCCCTTTCGGAGTCCATTTCCACTGCCCAAAGGATCTTAAGCCCTCCAGCACAGCTTCTGGCTCAGTTGCCACAGGGTACCCAACAGCCATCTACTGCACACCCGCCTCTGGGGACTCAACAACAACCTGCTCTACAAATGCATCAAGGTGTCCCACAACAAACCATAGGCCAGTTACTCCATGGGGCCCAGCAACAACCTAGTCCTCAGCAACCCCAGGGAGCCCAACAACAGCCAGGTGGTCCCCTGCACCAGGTTACACAAGCACAGGCCCATGGTTTGGTGCCTCAAGCACCCCAGCAACAACCTACCATTCAGCTGCACCAGCAATATCAGCAGTCAGCTCATCAGCTACATCAAGGGGCTTTTCAGCAGTCTTCGGTACACCTGCATCAGAGCTCTTACCAGCCATCACCTGTAAGTTTATACTTAAATTCACTTCATCATTGCAGTTGAGCTGTACTTTGTAGGAAAACTCCAAGACCACCATCTTAATACCCATTCCTTTCTTCCCTTAGCACTATGTTTTTTTTATGACTGTCTGAATTTAAAAAATGTGTCTTTTTCTCAAACTGTGACTGAATGAGCAGCGACATGGCAGTATTCCTGATGACTTCCAAAGACCTTTGCCATTCTCTGATAACTTGGCGGGGACCAGGCGTAGCAGCACTTCATTCCTTGACACATTACAGAGGAGAACTGAACTACACGATTTGTTAGAGCAACTGCGTCATCAGACTTATAGCTGTCCCAAACCTGAAGCAAGTTCTAGGGATGAAATGAATCAGTCGCTGTCTACAAGTGACTTTACAAGGTCATTCACAAATGATGATCAGGCACCAAATAATGTTTCTAAAGACATTGGAGCCTCTAAATATAGTTCACAGCAGGTAAAAATTAATTCTCAGTCCCAGACAATGTCATTCAGTCAGAGGAACTCTGATGCCCACCCACATTACTGCCAGGCTTGTATGGCAGTGTTGCTGGCTATAAAATCAGGGAGTCGAAGATCTCTCGGGCATGCCTCTTCACAATCTTCCTCCCATATCCACCAAAATATGCCACCTGTTTCCTCATTAAAACCATCATTCTCAACTGATCTGGCTAATCCAGACTCTAGCTCACCAATTTACATGACCCCACAGTCTCCATATATATCTACACTGCCTGCAAAGCAAGTTTCTGTTCTTGAGAACATATCAAGTTCAATACCAGTTCAAGTCACCCCACCCTCTCCAGTCCATAAAAGCCATTCTCCTGCACAGATTCCTGTGACAGCTCTGCCTAACAACATGTCACCACTAAAGCATACCATTGCTGTTTCCCCTGTTTATATATCTATACCCTCACCAGTTTACACATCTCCCAGACATATGTCCATATCTTCACCAGTTAATTCAACTTCCCTACTCAAGTCATCATCTCCAGTTTCCCCTATCTCCTTGATTGGGCCACATTCCCCTAGTTTGGGAGACAGCTCAGATTTGTCTCACCTCGATCGCTGTCTACATCATATCATCAATCGGCGTACCAGTTCCCCTGTCTTGACTGACAAGTCACAGCCTGGAGATGGCCACAGTGATGCTTGTGTTAACAGGTTCCATGTACCTCAATTCCAAAGCGTAAGCTCTTTGTGTGTACCCCCATCACATCTGGAGCAAGGGTCTTTTTCTGTGCAGGACAGTGAAGTTGGACCAGGTCTCGTGGTAGGTGAAAAATAAAATGTACTAGCTATGATCCCGGCAGAGAAATCTAGAACAAGAGAATTGCTTTTGCCTCACCCATGCTTTCCAAGCTTCCAAACCTTCTTTGAAAAATGTTGCTTCCAGAATACAGTATGTTGTATTGCTCATAAATCCCAGTCCCTCCTAGTTTTATGCTTTTGTAGGCCTACTTAGTGCTTAGTTTCTGAAAATAAACTGAATGAATTTTCTCTAATCACTGCTATTTACACAAGAATAAGAAATTGGGCCATCTTCAAGGGACTATTATGTCCTTTTGAAGGGCACAGTCTCTTGAAAGACTGCTAGAGGAAAGCACAGCAAGCTGACTGTACAATAAATGACTGCTACTGCAACACCGCAAATTATCCCTGTCACCCTCTACGTGGGCTCTTTTAAAGCAACATCCCCTGTGTGTAGAGCAAATCACTGCTCTGTTGTTTGATGTCACACATTTTCCCCTTTTGTTCCCTGTCAGTAGCTGGTAATTTACCCGTCACATCAAACTATATGCTGCTGGAGATACTGTCCTGCAAATTTCTTAAAGAACTGCCATTGGCTGTTAAATCCTTAATTGCAAATGTTCCTTTATTAATATTTGTTTTTGTGCATGTGTTTTTCAGCCTTCCACACAATTGGTTCCATCTAAGACCGTCTCTGCTCCAGCTACTCCAGTACCACATGCTTGTCCACAAAGCATTCATGCCTCTACCCTCGTAGCACAGCAAAACCAAAAGACTGTACCACTAGCACAGGAGGTAAGGCTGCTATAGGTTTGTCTTCCCTTAAATGAGGATGGATGCATGCCTGTGTGCTAGCAAAGTGATAGTTTACTAGATTAATTTAGAATTTTGTTCTTCCTTGTGTTTGTATTTCTCTCAGTTTCGTCTTTATTTCCATCCTGAAGCTTTCCAGCCTCAGGTAGACTCAATCTGTATAAGCATCCTCACATTCTGTTTTAAATGTTGTGGTCAATTTTGGATTTCGGTTTCAGTCATGCCATAAATTTATCAGATTATTAAACGTCTACTAAACAATGAATAAATTCAGTTTTACCACAGATTTATTTGGAGATAAAGATATTTGTCAGTGTAATCTGTGGGAACTGTTGAGTAAGTGTTCCTTTAAATTAGTTTTACTGATGATGCTAGGAGACAATCTGAGATGATTGCTACTGTTTTAATGCATTGTGTAGTATTTGGTACTATAAGCAGGCCAGATACACCCAGTGTAAATGATATAATTAAAGAATTACACGATGGCTGAATTCATTTAGGCGTTCAGTTCTCATAAGTTTAGTATTTAGCATCATTCTTTATTTCTTTTTTCTCTCTTTGTCTTTCCCAGACTTTATCATCTCTTCAGCCCATAGTGCAGGCATCTTCAGATGCTCAGTATATTTCACAACATCTATTACAGTCAACATCTTCAATGATCAGCACCGCTGCTCTTCCTCCACAACCACAGCTAAATGTTCAGACACCCCTTCTCCAGCCTCTACAAATCGCCACACAGGTCAGTTCATGAACCTGAAACTAGGCATATGTGTGCAACACCTTTACTCGGTTATCGCAACAAGTGCATTCTTTAGCAAGGGTGAAATTTACTTAACTCTAACTCTAGATGGTAGAAGTCAAGGGATTTTCTTAATTCTACATGCAAATGTGTAGCTTTATAGTTTACCTTTGGCTGTTTACGTTTTTATTTTGCTCTTTGTTCTTTAGTTTCCTTCAGCATATCCTCTTTTGCCAGAAGGGGGCACATCTGCAGGGACAGAGCCAATACCTTTCTCCTCAGTCTCTTATTCTTCTTCCTACCCCACAAATGCTCATCCTGTATCCTCTCCCTACTACTCACCAAGCCCTATCAATGCTCCTCCCACACTATCCATGCAGAATGTACCCTGCATACTAGGAGCAGGCACTCCTGTCTCCACCCCTCTGAATGTTCCTACACCTATACCTCTCCTGGCTATGGCCCTGTCCCCACCCATGCTTCCTCCCGAGCAACATCTGCAGCAGATGTATTCCCCAGGTCCACCACCAGAAGGTGCCATTTTGCAACCTCAACCCCAGCCAACACAACCCTCGCTTCCCCTCCCTAATCCTGCCTCCCTCCCTCAGCAAGACCCATCTATTTCTGAACCTTTTACAGAGGTAAATGCTGTGGTTTCTTTCCTGCTTTGTGCAAGGATTGATTTATGTATTGGGAATGTGAATCAGAATAATTTCTATGATCACACAAGTGTTGAAGCTCAGTAATTATTTTGAGAGGGACAGCAGAATGGCAGTACATTAATCAGAATTGGTACCTTGTCATAGCAATAACGCAGGATAATTAATGTTATTCAGTCAGCGTTACAACTGAGGTCTAAAATGTTTTCAACAGGAGTACCCTCGCCATGAGGAATTGCAGATCCTGGCCCCATCTCACACCATTCTGTCGCAGATCCAGTCTCCTCCACAGGACAGGCAGTCAGAGACAAAGTTTACCACTGTCCAAGCCCTACCTGAGACCATGCAGCCTCCTCTGCAGCCTGCTGGCATACAGACAGGATATGCTGTTCCTGAGAGTACTGGCATACTCAGTACAACTCAGCAAATAGCAGACACTGCTTCAATGCCCATTCCTTCTGCGCTAGAGCCCAGCCCATTTCAACCTAACACTGAGGTAACAGTAAGCATAAGCAACATCCTTTATCTTACTATAATACTTATTCTTCAAAGTCCCACATAGATCATTGAAATAATTATGTTTCCTCACAGGCACCTGTTTCTATTCCACTCCATAGTTTTGTATGTGACAAGTAGGTATAAGTTGTTTTTCTCTGAAAAATATATGAGAATTGCATGCCTAAATGAAGTCAGCCATCATGTAACTCTTTAATTATATAATTTATAATGTATATATCTGGACTGCTTATAGTGGCAGACACAATACAATGCATTAAAACAGTAGCAATCATCTCGATTTGTCTCCTAGCATGCTTTTTTTTTTAAAACTTCAGGTTATTCTGTCTTGTTTGTCTAGCCTAAACCAAGATGCATCTGGTAAAGAAATAAGTGACAGCTATGAAGGACCCACAGGTGGAGGAAAGAGTGATGGCAAACCCAGAAAACACCACCGCAAATCTGCTCGAACACGCTCACGCCAGGAAAAAATTAACAAGCCAAAGCTAAGCATGCTAAATGTAAGGATTAAACATGTCTTCTTTTTAAAGTATAATTGTTTTTTGCAATTGCCTTTTAAAATGTCCTTATACATTCAGGTTAGTGATACAGGTGACAAGATGGTGGAATGCCAGCTGGAGACACACAATCATAAAATGGTGACTTTCAAATTTGACCTAGACGGAGATGCACCTGAAGAAATAGCCACTTATATGGTGAGATTAATGTTCTGCATGGAAATTCAGAGTAGGAAACAATGTTGTGGTGCAAAAGATTTAAAATTTAGCTTAAAATGTATATTTGTATAATCTAACATCAGATTGTTTTAAAGGCATAAAGCTGTTTTATTTGATCCTATTACCTGTTTACATACAATTCCTTTTCTGTGCAACCTTTCAGATTTTGTTTCTCTTATTTGTATACCAGGTGGAAAATGGCTTTATTCTACCAATAGAAAAGGAGATTTTTATAGATCAACTTAAAGACATTGTCGACAAGGCAGAAGACATTCTAAGCGAGGACATGGATGGAGAGAAGACATCAGATCTTGGGAAAAATCATTTGCAAGGACAATCTCCTGGAGATGAAGGGAGAGAGGTAATACAGAGAGTCATTTAAAAAATGTAACATCTTAAATATGACTATCACTAATGTCACTAAATTGAATTATACTTACAATCTTCTTCTGTTACTCTCCAGGGAATAAAAGGACAGCAACCTGGGGCTCCCCAGCCGGTTTATCAGCAAAATGGTAAACTTTCTTCCTCCTATAATTGTCGAATTTAAAATTCATGCTCGCCAAATCTTTGCTAAACCATGAATGTATCAATGTTCTTGTGCATTGCTTAGTTCTGCACACGGGTAAGAGGTGGTTCATCATCTGCCCTGTGGAAGAGGCTCCTGCTGCCAGTCAGGACGCATCCTCAGATGGAGGTCCATCTACACAATCTCCATCCACAACAACAATAACTGATGGGACAACCACTGCTCAGCCTGGTGAGAGTGCTTCAGCCCATCCTCCTGAACCCAGCACAGGATCTGCTTCTGCATCCATGGGTAATGTCAGGCTATGACATAACTTAGTGTAACTGATACAGATATAAGGAAATATTGGAAGAAGGAATGAACTCCCTTTAGAAATAGGGTTGGGTATTGCAAACTACCTCACAAAAAGATTCACTGATTCAGTGATCTTGATGCATCACAATATCATAATCAGACTGGGATTGAGCAAGAGAGAGCCAGCATGTTCCTGTGAAGAGTGTGAAACTGTGGAATCAGTTGTGGTTTGCTTCACATCTCATAAAAGTATCTCTAATCATGCCGCTTTCAGAGTTTTGTGCTTATGAGACAAATGATAGATTTTAAAAAGTCTCTGCAATATTGTGATTTGTGATCTTCACAGTCCTACTCCTATCAAAAAGAGTAAAATAGATGTCTGTTCATCTTTTTTAGGATATGGTTTGTTACATTTTCTGTTTTGTTTGTTTTTCATTCCACAGATTCAGAAGCCTGTGGCACAGCGCCTCCATCAGGAGGAAGTGATCCCTGTGGGGTTTGGAGCCCCCTCTCTTTGACCACTACTGATCCTCTTTCTCTGGCTGCTCTTTCCCAAGCTCCCCCTGCCCCGCAAGCCGCTGCAATGCCAGCTCAGTCTGCTTCCCATGCAGAGGAAGGGCCAAATTTAGGCTCCACCCAGGTCAATGTGCAGCAATCTCAGCCATACATGGATCCTCAAAGTTCTCTTTTTGTGGATGAGACCCAGAGTGGCAGATTAGGCTCGGTCTCCCCCATGCACACTGCTCAGCAGATGGCTGAAATTGCATGTGCTGTCTCCATGGTGGAGGACGTGCCCTGCTGTCCCTTGGTCATGCCACTGTCTCTAGAAGTGAGCAGTGGGGCTCAGAGGTCATCCTCTGTGATGCCACCACCATCACAAGACACTACTTCTGCTCGCGAACAACTTCACTCCATTACATCTAGTCGAGTGGAACGTGTCCAGCAGCCTGTGGTGTTGCAGCAGCCTGTGTCCACTGTGAGTGGAACTAAGGCACCTTCCCTGCCCCAAAGCCCCGCCCCTTCACAGCACCACTTTGTTCCTAGTGAATCAGATGGAGAGGGGCGTAGCAGAGGAGGGTTTGTAGACAGCACTATCAAGACACTGGATGAGAAACTGAGGAATTTACTGTATCAAGAGTATGCTCCCATGTACCCATCGGGAAGTGCTGCTGAAACACCAGGATCTGGAACAGAGTATATCCAGTCCCCACCAGGACCAGAGTGTGCGTTGGGAGGGTCAGGAACCAGCACACCTAGTCTTATGGGAGAGGGACGATTCAGAGCAGGAGAGCAGTTGGTAAGTTTAAGCTCCATCTGTCATTCTTATGGTTTTTTCATAGATAGTCCCAGGTTTTTTTTAAATAAAATCTAGTTATTAGGTATGGGGCAAGGGTAAGTATTTACATTTATTTACATCCCTAATTTTCATTGTCTTAAATTGTCTTAATTTTCTTAATTGTCTTAATCTTTGTCTTTTTTTTTTAAATTTGAGGCTATTTTGAACTCAGATAAGATTGTATTGGATGAATCACCACCTAAATCATTGGCTTTTTGCCTTTTAGCCACAGATTCCAGAGCGTGTGGACAGTTTAAGTGCTCTCAGTGACTCTGCGGTTGGAGGTTAGATGATAGTTCTTTTTTATCTTATTTTTTTTTCAAGAGAAACTTTCTTCAAGAAACATTCATTTAAAACAATAAGAAACACTTGTTTAAAGCCTTCTTTATCCACAGTTCCTGTGTCAAGGAGACATGCGATGCCACACTCTACCTCTTGCTCTGGATCTAGAAGTCGATATAAGGTACATCATGTACAGCTGATTTCTGCAGGACAATACAGGTTTAAAGATTGTTGATTTCCAGTTTAATAATCTAGGTGCCCACTTTGAGTTGGTCAATTTTTTTTTCCCAAATATTTCATTTTTATGATGAGGTAATGTTGTAATATATGAAATAATTCATCATATCAGTATTTTGTATTCTTATTTTGTGTGATTACTTTGGATTAGATGATGCCTAGCGCCACTGACATCCTGTCAGGTCAAGGTCGAAAGCAGCGCAGCCTGAGTAGCACAGCATCTCCAGCACACCCTGGTGGCTTTTTGGGAGAATGTGCCATGTACGAAGAGCCGACTGTTTCAGCCACCACTGTCGGCAGGTTCTCAGTGGTCAGCACAGAAGATGAAGTCACACGCAGAAAGAACACCAGCAGATATTCTGCCCCACCTGACTTTTATCTGGACGCCCCACCTCCCCTGACCAAACGAGGCTCTCTGCCAAGGACACAGACCTCAGTCTCAGCGGATGTCACTGTTCACACCCGTTTCATGTCTTCTGACTCTGGGGCAGAGAGCAGCCCTGCCAAAATGGCACCTACAACCCCATCCCGCCATGGGAGGTCTGAAAGGAGAGGAAGTGACCTCATGAAAAGGGCGGTGGCTTTTCTAAGGCGCTCCGGCCGCAGCAGTAGTGTGCAAAGCTCTGATTCGCCAAGTAGAAAGGGAGGGGTGTATGGATCCTGTGTCAGCAGTGACAATGACTCAGAGATGGAGGACTACGATATAAAGAGGGAGCTTCAGAGACTAAGAGAAAAGTGAGTTTATCATGTATCTGTGTGTATTTTTGATTTTGATTTATTTTTATCAACAAAAAGTAATCAGAGCAAAACTTAAAATTCTTACTATTGTTCACTTTATCTTTGTACAGGCACATGAAAGAGATAACCGAATTGGAGGCCCACCACAGAGAAGAGGTTGAGCTTCTCTATATCAGATTAGGGAAACCACCCCCTCCAGGTCTTTACATCCCACCCACAGCACCCCCTGCTGGACGCAAGCGCAAGACCAGCAGGCACAAACTAAAAGCTGGCAAACTGCTCAGTCCTCTAGTACAACAGCTGAGAAATGTTGCCTCTAAAACTAGCGACTCCAGCAAACCTAATGATTTAACAAAATCAGGTTAGAGTTATAGGGTTATACTGTAATACTACATTGAGTTATACTGTTATAGGACTTTACTTTAACATTTGGATTCTACCCAAGAGCATTATGAAATGTAATTTTCTCTTTCAGCTGAAGCGACCCTGAGCTTGAATGGGTCTCCTGCCAGGGCTTCCAACTTGTCAGATGGCAGGACTTATTCTGGGACCGGGACTCTGCCTTGTTCTGTGTCTGAGCCGGTTCAGACCCAACAACCATGCTCTCTTAAAGGATCTCTCTCTTCCGACAACATCTACTCTGGTCTACAGGGAGAAGGACCTGGGCCACGCATCCAGCCTGGCCAAGGTGGCTTTAACTCTGATTTCCCAGCATGCACAAGCAAGTCCTACTGCCAGAAAATAGTCTGGCTTTGTAGCAAACCTTGAATGATCGATTTCAGAACATTATCCCGTCAATATAAATTGATCACCCACCTGCATAGAAAGAAAAATATTTGGTGAAATTGGCATTCAGTTGATAACATTATGACATTTTAGACATGCATATGTAAAATTTTCTATGAAAACTTTTTCTTTAAGTGGTTTATATATAATCCTCAATGCAAAAATTTAAGTCAAGCAAATCAACCGGGGCTTTTACATGGATTCTTTGACATTAACAAGTTGAATTAAAGCCAGATTTATGATTCCATTCAAATCCATTCATTTTTCTGTTTTACCCTGGATACTGGTTGTTTAAAGTTGTGGATCTGACTCTTTCTCTCACCTCTGTATTTCTGTCCGCAGGCTGGCCTCCTTCTCCCCAGGCGTCTGCACAGGTCACCTATAAATCCAGCAGTAAACCACGCGCTAGATTCCTCAGTGGGCCTGTTTCTCTGTCCATCTGTTTGTATCTCTCTCCTTTCCACCATTTTCCATGTCATATCTTGGGAGCCCCCGCTATCTTTCTCCCACTCTGTTCTTCTCTTCAATCAATTATTTATCAGTATTCATGCTTCATCTTTGATCATCCTGCATTTCCTTCGTTTTTTTCTTTCCTGATTATTTCTATCCTGTTTATCCCCACAAAATTCTGTTTTATTCAATTGTCTGTTATGCTTTTAGATAGTATTTCAGTATTAATCTCACTTTAATCATCCTCACTTTAATTTTACTTTTGCAAGCTTAAAACCAACACTTAAAACCTTGTTCACAACATCAATTCCTTTGTATTTTCAGTGTTTTAATACTTTGATTTGTAATAGCTTACCTCTAATGCAGATTTTATTGCAGTTAAACAATAAACAACTTTTAAACGATAAATTACATCTTCCACCTCTTTATGTCTCTCTATGTGCAGTGATTTTCTACAGAAAACTAATTTTAACTTTTCTTTCTGTAGGGTCAACACTTAAACGCCTGTGTCTGGGTAAAGAACGTGGCAGCAGTAAGTATTGTCTTTTCTTAATTTCAACACGTTTGACTTTTAAAATAGAATTTGTCTCAGGTAAAACCTTGACACTGTTACTCCAACTGTAATAGCTGTGATATTAAAATCTAAATTTCACTCTATGGACATATTTCAACCACCATCACTAGCATCGTTACTGCAGTTGTCAGCTTTGTATAATTGGTAAAGCATTTGGTATTTGTTGGCCAAGCATTTGCATCTGCGTACTTGTCTTGGTTTTGACACAGTTGACTAATTATACTTAATTTTAGAGGTGTATTAATAATCTAATTATAGTTTAATAAATTATTTAATATAATCAAAGATGGTGTGGATTGTATTTCAGCTCATTTTGTGCTATTCATACGTCTCAAACCAACTTGTTTCATAGGATCTGGAGCAGCGTCAGCTGCCTCTAATCAGTCCCCAATGCCTCCTGGATCAACTCCTCCTCCTCACCAGCCAATTGGTCTCGCTCAAGCACAGACTAACAACAGCAACAACAAGACAGATGCATTCACACAGCAGCTTCAGAGATTTGTAGATAACTGGGCAGAAGAAGAAGAGAGGGCTCCTTCACGCTCACAATCCCTCAGTCTAAGACCACAGCAACTGACCCGATCCAGGATCTGGAGCTCTATAGAGGTGACATTATTAAAAAATACCCCCTTATTAAATATAAAGGGTATGTTCACCTGAAAATGAACATTCTGACATCATTTACTCACCCTCGTGATGCCATAAAATTCAAATTCAAATGAATTCATACAGGTTTGGAATGACAAGAGGATGAGTAAATTGAATGATGACCAGTGTTTCACAATTCCTTTAAAATGTGATGATGATTTTATGCCTCGTTTATGCTCAGGTTAAAAATACTATTATTCTCAAATATACTGTGATGTCTTTTCTTTAGGCTCCAGTTTCAACAGAAAGATTGAATGCTTCCCAACTGCCTCTTTCATGGCCGCAGATTGATTTCCATGCCTCTGTGATGGCAACTGACACTTCACAAGTACTTCAGCACAGTTTTTTGGTGCCCGGTAATCCTTACGGAAAGATGCTGAATGCCCAACACTTAGACATGGACCACTGGCCAGCAATGACTGGCAATCTTAACCAAGAAGTCTTTGCTTACCCTGCTTTGCACTCTCCCTCTTGGACAGCACCTTCTTCTCCCAGCGAGGTTCCTAATTCTAGAAATAGGACCATGTAGCTTTACATCACTGTACTTATACTTCTTACTCTGTCACCAAAAATACTTTAGAGATTCTTTAGAGTGCTGGTTAGGCCTTTCAGTGTGCAATTCTATCTGTTGCAGTTGCTAGCATGTATTCGTTTACAATGCACATGTAGTAATCCCACATGAACATGTAAATATTCAGGCCAACAATGTAGGCATATGTGATGAATAATTTATGTAAATTGAGTATTATTGTACATATTCATATAGCCTATGTAGCATAACTGAATTTTAGCATAGGCATATGTACAGAATGTATATTTTTCATCAAAATCTGTTGAGCTTGCTTGTGTTTGTGCAGAATCAACTTCCTTAACACCTTGAGCTATACACATATGTAAATGCTATAAGGTAATATGCCCTTAAATGTGTGTAGAGGTGTATAGACACTGTTTATACTTATGTAAATATAAGCTCTGTCTGCATATGTGCATAAACTTGACAAGTGAATGAAGTTGAGGTTTAGGTTAATCAGTGGCTTGGGTCGAATAGTACCACATCACAGGTGGGCGAAAACTTTGGAGCTTGGAGCGATGATCACGATCATGACATCACTGTGAATTTTTCTCCACGTCCTACAGCGATCACTAATTTCACAATGCACTGGTCAAAAACACATTATCATATGCTAGAAAAGTACTGACCAGGAACTGCACTGAGAAACAAGAGAGAACTTTAACAGACTGTACATTTCAGGTGAACAAGCCTGCAAGAGTGCCTTGAATAGCAACTGCAGACTGTGCTGCGTACCAGCCAATGTACCAAGGGTAAAGGTGACTGCTATTCATTTTCTGTTACCAAGTATAATCCAACTAAATTAATGTTTTCCCCACCCTCAGTTTATGATGTCCTTTTTGGACGCTTATAAAATGCATTTCAACATACTACATGGTATAATTCTGTTAAAAGTGTCATTTTGTTTTGAAGGTGTGTGCATTCATAATTAGGAGGATATTGTTCTTTTGTCACTTTATACATCATCTGATACAGTAAAAATGACTGATCTAGAGCAAAACTAATGCAGTCAAGGTATTCTTTTGAATCGAAGAATCTAATTTTACAATGAATGAAATGAGCTGAATGATCTGCTGGCGCAATCATGTTTTTGGTTACAGAACAGTCTCAGCACAATGCATCTTTTCGATCTCATTGCTACTGTTTTTTTATTTTTTTTATTAATAATGCTAATACAGGATTTGACTGTCTAGGCTAGAGTGTTTCAGAAGACATTGACTGATGCTTTGCAACATATAAAAGACCATGTCTACCCTGAATTATTAACTATTAACAATTAAATTAGAGTTTTATTAGTAGGCAAACATCTGTACAAGTTCTGGCAAGTTATATGTGTCATATAACAAAATCTATACTTAAACTTACAAATGTGCTATAGATAGTCACATGATGAAGTATTGAAACTTGACAAAATATGCTTATATACACTTATTTTGTACTTGTACAATAGATTATTGAAACAGGTTGTAGGTTTTCAAATGGTATTATATATTTGGAAGTAGACACAAGTGGTTCATTAATCTGTTACAATCGTTGAAAGTTCACTTTGTTACACATTTTCAGAAATGTAAGCCTTGTACAAACAAACAAATAAATAATAGGCAAGGTGACGTCGATGTAACTATTCACATCATGACAAAACGTACTGCAGAACTTTACTGTATAACTTTGCCATACCATTATTTTGGAAGATTCAGCAGATTCATACAATCAGCATGTGCAGCGACTGGTTTGTTGTTGTTGTTGTTGTGCAAATGCCTTTGTAATGATTATAAGGTACTACATGTTTTTTTTTTTTAATGAGGCTTAAATTGTTACTTTTGAAACTATACTGAAATAACAGCACATTACCTTCACTTACCTTATGTTCATTACTTACCTTAATATTTTTCTATACATACAGTACTTTTATGTATGTTTTCCCCCAGTCCTTATGGATGCATTTTATATTTTTGGGCTTTATTTTAGCAGCTGCTGTAGAATTGCTTTGTGTGAGTTGTCAATAAGTGCTCTTCTGCAATAAGTACTTGGGTTGTGAACTTCTCTCGGAGCAGCTCTGTGACTTCAGCCATTTCTGTTCTATTTTGTTCTGTTCCATAGCAATTTTTCACTACTTAAAAGTTATGTCACTAATGGGAGTTTCACTGTACATAGTGAACATGCCCAAAAATTCAATAACATTTCGTTATCGATTATCTAACATTTTTCAGTTCTTGCAGTGTATTTTACTTAATCTTACCTCACGTTTTATGTGTAACAGTTTATCTTTCCTCTGAGTGCTGAATTCCTGTGAGAAACGTCCACTGAATCGCTGGAATTCATAGTTGTTACCTGTTGTGGTAATCGAAAGGCATACAGAGACAGACTGATAATTGTAATGTCTGTAACATTACCACATCAAAACATTGCTTGTTTAACATTTAATCAATTTTCACAGAGAGAATCAAGAAAAAAATGAAGAGAATAAAAATACCGTAACGTATAACGTTAGCTGACAAGCTTTGCACAAAATGCTTTGAACTCACCAAATCCATTTTTGATGAAGTATATTTCGACCAAATCTGGTAGATGAAGTAAGTATCAGCCTGTGATTCACTACAAAAAGTATGGAATAACTGAGTTAAAATAAATAAGATATTTTTAGTCAGACCATAATTTCCCTCTCTTTTTTTCGTGCGACCGTAGCCCCAGACTGTCGCCCAGAAAATACACAATAAAAGTCTCCAGTATTATAATCTTTCATTTTGTGTTGCACCAGCTTTCTAAAACTTACCTTCAAAACGATCTCACTTTGTTTCGTTATTGAACATACATGTCCATTCACAAAAGCAGCTCTCTCAAAGTTGGCTGCTTATGCTTTACATGTTTGTATAGCAGCCTATCGGTTTCTACCTTATAAGGGCATTTTTAAAAGGGGCAGTGTCTGTGCCCTGCCTTTGATAACCAATAGTGGCTTCATTTCAGTTGTTAGTTGTCTTTTTCGATTACTTCTCAGGTCACCATGGACAAAGCTGCACTGAGACTAACTTTGTTTGGCCTTCTGTTCACTTGTGTCAGCTTGGCTGCTAACAAGGTAAATCAACAGGTTACAAACAAAAAGTGCATTTGGGGGAAATACTTTATTTCTCAATTTTCTTGACTTACAAGCTGTTATTCTCCACTAAATAGTTAGTTGAGAGAAAGGTAAGCAAAAATGGAACAAATCAAAATGAATACACCCTTGGACATAACAAATCTGTGTAAAAAGTTCAGTGATAATTTGTTTATAATTTAATTCCACATTCAGTATCTCAGTATTGAATTGAAATTGATCCGCTTTCGCAAGGGGCTTAACATACAGAGTAAATAACTGATAATGTTTGAGGAGAAAGTCCACATTAGTATGTTTGGGGTTGTTTTGTTTTCTAAGGAAGGTTAATGTTAGTATGCTTTACGTACGTTTGAGTGTTCTTGCTGTATTAGCCAGCACCATCAACAACAATATCAATCTGTCCTATAAGCCTGAGAGCACTGATACTTGTTCACTTTAATACAGAAACAAGATATAGATATTTACAGCTTCCACATTAACTCTACGATCACCAGCCGCTACGCTACCACGGTCATCACAAGCCGTGTGAAAAACCTGTTAACTCAATCTCAAGAGGTCCATTTTGAGGTCAAGATACCCAAGAATGCATTCATCAGCCAGTTTAGAATGTAAGTAAATACCAAAACAAAATCTAAAGCATTAAAATGTTCAAGCAATAGTAAAACTTTCTCTTTCACTCATATGCTATTCAAATAGGAACAGCCAGACTTACCTAATGTAAATTAAACTATTAACAATTTAGTGCATTTATTTGAGCTATACCGTTTGTCTAATAACCCCAGTTCCTGATTTTCATTGCTGATTATGTACTTTCACATTAGGACCATAGAGGGGAAGACATATGATGGAGTTGTGAAGGAAAAAGAGGAAGCTCAGCGGGAATACAGTGAAGCAGTATCTCGAGGAGAAAGTGCTGGACTGGTCAGGTACTTGGTATATTAAAAAAGAAGAGGATTCCTGTAGCTCAAATAGTAGAGCATAACACTAGCAATGCCAAGGTCAAGATTTCCAGGGAATGCATGGACTGATTTAAAAAAAAAAAAAAATGTATAGGCCTTCCTTCATTGCAATGTAAGTCACTTGTATATAATTCAATGTAATGTAATTGCAATGTAAGTCCAAATGCATAATGTATATAATATATACATTTCTTTAATATTTAAATTTCTTTAGCAATAAATAAGGATAAAATGTATTTATTACATGATTATTAAATATTCTATTTTAGTGCTGTTGGAAGGACTTTTGAAGACTTTAAAACATCAGTGACAGTAGCTGCTCTCAGTAAAGTGACCTTTGAGTTGACCTATGAAGAACTGCTAAAGCGTCGCCTTGGCAAATATGAGTTACTCATCAATGCCCAACCGATGCAGCTGGTGGCAGACTTCAAGGTATGAAAAGAAACAAATCAAGACTGTGATAATGAAGATTTGTAGATTATGGCATTGTGAAATGTAAAATTTGTACATTTTATTTTGGTTAGATTGACGTACACATCCATGAGAATCCAGGAATTTCTTTCTTGGAGGTCAAAGGTGGTCTGAGCACTAAGGATCTGGCCAATGCTGTCACAACCTTCAGAGCAGACAAAGATGTAAGAAATGAAAATGGAAATGAAAGTGAATGATGAAAAAAAGCAACTTCCTTCTGGAAAATGTTAATATGATGAAATATATTGTGAAAACTTCTGCCGTTTTGCAATCTTAGGCATGGGTGAAGTTCTACCCCACTCGTGACCAGCAAACAAAGTGTGATGATTGTAGTAAAAATGGTCTGAATGGCAACCTGATCATTATATATGATGTTGAGAGACTAAAACAAAGTGGAGATCTGAAGGTATGTAGTGAACTTAGTTATTTAAATTTAAACTGGCAGGGAGACACGTGTTCATGATGACAACCAGAAAGTGTTCACACTGACAGCAACAAAGTGACCTGAAACATTCATTTAAGTAAGTCTCACTCCCACTTGTGACCTGTCCTCTTTTTCAGGCATCAGAAGGCTACTTTGTCCACTACTTTGCACCTACAGATATTCAGCGCATTCCCAAAAATGTGGTGTTTATCATTGACCAGAGTGGCTCCATGTCAGGCAAAAAAATAGAGCAGGTGAATTTCTTCGCCTTTTGTGTTTTACTTGGTGAATTGTAAAATGCTAAGAATAATACATAATAATTTTTTTTTTTTTTTTTTCATATAGCTATGTTTTCATAAATTGTAGCTGATGGGAGCATTATGTTTTAGACTCGTTTGGCAATGCTGAGGATTTTGAGTGACCTTGCAGAGGATGACCACTTCGGATTGATTACATTCAATGGTTACATTCAAACTTGGAAATCTGAACTTCTCAAAGCTACTGAAGGAGATGTGGAAGAAGCAAAGACGTTTGTGAAGAGGATTACAAGTGGAGGAAGTAAAGTATTCACCATCAGCCAATTGAACAAAAGCATTTTAGATGAATAAATTGGTGTTATTATGAGAAAAAATACCCTCAAGTGAAAATGATGGTCCAACTGACACCATTCAGAAAACATTTGATCTCCATGGCTGCAGTAGTCGCATGGCCAAATCTTTGACTGTAAAGTGACTAAAACTGATCTAAAATATTACACCTAGACATCCTAGACAAGGGGTGTCCAATCCTGCTCCTGGAGGGCTACTGTCCTGCAAAGTTCAGCTCCAACCCCAATTAAACACACCTGTACCAGCTAATCAAGGTCTTACTAGGCATACTAGAAATATCCAGGCAGGTGTTTTGAGACAATTTGGAGCTAAACTCTGCAGGTCAGTGCCCCTCTAGGACCGAGTTTGGACACCCCTGTTCTAGACTTATGACCACCCTAGTTTCACTGAATGACATTTATTTGTAAAATTTCTTTCATTCAGCCACAGACATAAATGCTGCAGTGCTAAAAGCTGTGGACATGATCAACAAACACCATCAAAAGGGATCTGCATCCATCCTGATCCTGTTGACTGATGGAAATCCCACTAAAGGCACAAAACAACTGATTCACTCATGCACACACACTTGTATATTGATAGTTTAGGGTTAAATACTGTGCATAGATACTCTACATAGAGCATATACTGTATTGCTTAGTCACCAACACAGCACAATCTTTTCAGGGAAAAAAAAATAAAATAAATGTATGCATACTATGATCCAGTACACTAAAATATCCTGGAGTATGCATTTAGCAGTAAGATGTCCACTTTTCTTAATCACCTAAAACCATCTTCCTTTTTTTGTGAAAAGGTGAGACCAACCCAGTGGAGATTCAGAAAAATGTGAAAAAGGCCATTGATGGAAAATTTCCTTTATACTGTTTGGGTTTTGGGTTTGATGTCAGCTTTGAGTTCCTGGAGAAGTTGTCATTGGAAAATAACGGTGTTGCTCGCAGGATCTATGAGGATTCTGATGCCGATCGACAACTGCAGGTCAGATTTAAAAAATAACTCTTTCTAGGGTAGCGACTTGGGTTTGAGTCCAGTTTGGGTCATTTCCCAGTATGCCATTTGCTGTTGGCAGTGCTAAACGTACACTTAACTTAAATTGTTTCTGTATATACTGTATCCTTGTATTTACTCAATTTTATTCTGGTAGGGCTTCTACGAGGAAGTGGCCACTCCGCTCTTGATTGATGTCCACCTTAACTACCAAGGAGTGGCCAATTTAACCCAAACCATTTTCAGCCAGTACTACAACGGTTCTGAGATTGTGGTGGCTGGTCAGATCACTGATAACAGTTTGGAAAGTTTCACCACTGAAGTCATTGCATTATCGGTAAGATAACCACTACCCCTTAACATTTAAAAGGAATAGTTTGTCCAAAAATTCTGAAATTATTTACTCATGCTCATGTCTTTCGAACTTGTAAGCTATTATAATATTTAGGTTGTTATTCACTGATAATCATGTTCTGAATATTCTTTAAAAATTCTTTTGTGTTCAACGGATAAAACATCAGAATACAGGTTTGGAATGACTTAAGGGTGAGTAAATTATGGCAGGCATTGTCATTTTTTGTTGTGCATCATTTCTTTTAAACCTCTAGAGGTAGATCAGCAAAATTTGAGCTTCTGACCTTTATTTTCTATGTTCCAGAAAAGCAATAAGGTGGTATATCATAACAGTGTACCTACAGACGAACTAAACAGTGACAGACCTGAAAATGAGAACTTAATTAAAAGATTATGGGCCTTCCTTACAGTAAAGCAGCTACTGGAGAAAGAGTAAATATACATATCACTGATTCTACTATATCTCTGTATGTATGAAACATAGTATTACTGAATCTTCATTTGTGGATTTTTCTGTATGTCAGAGTGCTTCTAAAAGGCCTGGAAAAAGACAATGCAAAGAAAGAAGCCCTTGATCTTTCTCTGAAGTACAAATTTGTCACACCGCTTACATCAATGGTGGTCACCAAACCCCAGGATGAGGAAATGCAGGTTGCCCACAAACCCAAAGAGGGAGAGCAGCGACAAACAAATAGAAGGCGTATGAAATCTAAGAAAAAGAACTTTTGGATATGTATTTGTTTTATGAGAATAATCTTCACACCATCATATTTTGCTAATGAGCATTGTTTCTCCTGTGTAGCATCGAGACGGAAGTCCAGGCCCAGTTACAGTTCTTCATTCAATTACAGACCTTTTGGTCCTTCAGGTGGTCCTTCAGGTTAATTTCCTACATTTCCAAACCTGTTCCCACATATGAAAACAGTCTTAATCAAAAAACAACACAAACAGCATAAAATGCATAAAGACCTGCTAGAACAATATGACCAACACTTGTGAAAATTGTGACTTTATGTAATTTGCATTTGCCACAAAACTTATCACTTGCCATGCTGTTCAAAAGTTTGGGGTCAATGAGATTTTTTTTTAATGCTTTAGGGACACATGAAATTGAGCAAAGGTGACAGTAAAACACTTTTTTTTATTCATTAGAGAATCCTAAAAAAACCAAACATATTAAGCAGCACAACTATTTCCAACATTGATGGTAATAATAAGAAATGTTTCTTGAACAGCAAATCATTATATTAGAATGATTTCTGCAGGATCATGTGACACTGAAGACTGAGTAATGATCCTGAAAATTCAGCTCTGATCACAGGAATAAATTACATTTTAAAATATATTCAAACAGAAAAGAGTTGTAATGATATTTCACAATATTGCTGTTTTTACTATAGTTTTTATCAAATAAATGCAGCTTTGATAAGAATAAAAGACAAAAACATTCAAAAAACTTACAGACCCCAAACTTTTAAATGATTTTTTACATGTATTGTAAAGGCACATATTATGGAAAACAACAAAATACAAAACAAAAATATGCTTGGTAACTTGCAAAGCAATGCTTTCATTATTTGGAAAGCAGTGTCTGATGTGTGTTTTCTGCACTGCAGCTCCTTTTTTACATGCCAGTAGTGTAAGGCATCCAACAGGTACTGTATCACTTCCCTTGCTATTACCGTTATTCATGTGACATTGAAATCCCCACTCAAACTTATTTCTAATTCTCTTATCTTTCATTATAGTGAACTCAAACCCAATAAGAAAAGAAAGGAAAAAAAATTGTAAGTATAAGAAAGCTGTGTGTGTATTCTAATATGTAAATGAGCATTGAAAAAATTATTATAGCTGTTATACCTGTTTGTGATTCCAGTGAAGTCTTCAAGTTTGACTGTCTTCAAAGATGATGGTACAACTTTACTAAATTTACCTGCCACATTGATATTTTGCAATATATTTTTATTATAATATCAAGTGATTTCATGATCATATTTCCTTATTTCCTTTCATGATCTTATTTCCATGCCAAATTGTTACATTTAGTCAGGGCACGATTACCAAGTACAACTCAAAAACCTGTGCCAACCTCTCCTCCATGTACGTGGGTCTTATTTATGTATTGTTTTTATCTTGTATAGTGCATCTGCTTTTCATCTGAAATCATATTTCGCTATTTTCATTTCTTCTTTCTCTTTTGGTACTTCAGTGAAGAGCATTAGGATTTTGAAATCTTCTGGTAATGCTAAGCCACTTTGTTACGATGTTCCTCTTGCTGAGAAAGTCAGACTCCTACAAAATGACCTATCAGGTCAGATATCCAGCATGTTCTAGTACAGTTTAGTTAAATGAACAATATTATTTAAGCATAATCTCACTGTGATGTTTGTCTATACTCTGCAGAGTTTTCTATGAATGGGCAGCTTGAGACAATTGGAGGGAATGGCTTCAGTCAGATTGCAATTCGTTACAAAACGCATCACCATCTGCTGCTCAGCACTAGTGAGATTTCCTACTTTGATGGACAGGACACTGTGAAGTTCTCATGGGATCAAGGCCTCACCCACCATGAGACAGAACAGTAATATCCTTAAACTGTTTGTTGAATAAATCTTCAAGAATATTTTTTTAACACAACTATAAAAAACACATATTGTGTTCAAATGTTAATTTGAGAATTTACGTAATGTTATTACAAAATGTTAATTTATAGCTCCTTTTAACACAGTTTTTTTGTGATATTGAGGTAGAATTCATTCATCAGTTAAGGGCCAGTCACACCAAAAACAAACTATAACGATGGCTATAGGATATTTGTATCAAAACCGATGCACGATAACACTCTGTTTAAGTGCGCTGTAGTTTTGTTTTCTGCCGCTTTAATGCTTTCTTCACGTGCTATTTGGATAGCCTTCTGATGATTTTGGAATTTAGGTCAAATACAGGCTTTTTCGCTGTGTATAAAACATACAAAATGCTTCAAATAGTTATTCATATATGTAAATGTGCTACTTTAATGACAAAACAAGGCGATGTAGCTGTTGTGGGAAAAGTTAATATAATACCAGTCACAGAAGCAAGTGTTCTCCGTTCAGCCATGTTTCTTAATCCTTCCCTCGAGTCATTTTGACCCGAGTGCTCATCAGAGTGGTCCGAGACCTTAGGACTTTTGTCGTACTTGAAGCACGAATACACACACACACACAAAATTGACTGGATTCGAGGAGTTTATGTGCATGGTTGTAACAAAAAAAGTAGTAACACTTTACAATAAGGTTCATTTGTTAACATTAATTAATGTATTAACTAACATGAACTAACCATGAGCAATACATTTGTTACAGTAGTTATTAATCTTTGTTAATGTTAGTTAGTAAAAACACAGCTGTTCATAGTTTGTTCATGTTTGTTCACAGTACATTAACTGATGTTAACAAATACAACTCTTGATTTTAATAATGTATTAGTAAATGTTGAAATTAACATTAACAAAGATTAATACATGCTGTAGAAGTGCAGTTTATTATTAGTTCATGTTAACTAATGTATTTGACTAATGTTAACTAATGAACCTTATTGTAAAGTGTTACCAAAAAAGTAACAAACTCTTCCCTCGTGGGTCATTTTGACCTCCGAAAGAATAGAATGCAAGGAATGCTTCAGTATACATACAAAAAACTAAAAATGCTCAAAATTCAAACTAAAAATGCTAAAACTTTAACAAAAAAAAATTATTGTATGTCTATGTGTATCTGAAGGTCTGCACAGGCTTCAAACTGAAGCCTGAACCCGGCCCATACCCGAGATCGTTTGACCTGACCCGACCCTGGTACTATTAAAGTTTAAGCCCGAACCCGACCTGAACCTGAAATCCGTCGCTGTATAGAGATATAGGGTACAATGGGGCTTAAGGCGCCATGAAGCAAAAGATTTTATTTTCCTCTAAACCACTAGATGGCACAAAAACTTGCTGCAGCATTTTCCTAAACATCCGCTTTTCAATATGCATGTGCAAATTTGTCTGATCCTTGACTCGATCGTGGGCAGTAGTGCAAAGTTGATTCTGAGGTACAGTAGTTTGATGTTTTTTTTTAAAATGATGTTGATTTAAGTAGCAAATGAGGATCAATTAAATTAATGTTTGTATTTTCAGATAAAGGGCTTCTTAATGATTTTCAGTTTTGTGCCAGGTAATTCAAGCAACAGTTTTTCAATAACCTATAAAGAATATGTAAAAGTAACCTGCACCTGCTGTTGGGGAAAAAAATGCACAATAATTAACATGATAATATTAATTATCAGCTGGCTGACTTAAATGGTTAACATGCATGGTTAGATTCAGATGGTAAATATCATATATCAAATTGGGTATCAACCTTAGAGATAATCACCATATTTTTAATGAAACCAACATATTTAAAAATATGATATTAATCATATCATATAATAAAATATAATTTATTGTTACTACTATAAATCTATATTAAATATTATGGGATCTCCTTCAATGCTTTCAGAATCTTTACTTTTTAAAATAATTTTGTTTCTGTATTTTTAAAATATATTTTTATATTAACATTTTTGTGACAGTATGAATTCTTTTATTTATCAAAATAAACAGAAAATAGTACAAACTTTGCTAAAGTGATTCTTTTTGAACAAGTATTAACCTAGACATTATTAAAAATATTATTTTAGCTGAAGTATTTGTATCAATACTGTATGCCTTTTACCCCATGCTGGGGAGCCTTTTACCTCGTCTGGGGCAAAAGGCGTATGTTAAAATTATCTTGTGAGTTTCCCTGCTGTATAGTAAATACAACTTGAGAGGTGTTTATGTCCCATTTCCGACTAGGAAACTCGCATTTACGATAATACTGATAGCACCTGAAGGCAGCATGTATGCTTGAGCTCTTTAAAGCAGGATAGATCCTGATTGGCTGTCAGTGTTTTTATTGATCATCAGCTGGAGAAAAAAAATCTTTCTGAAAGTGATTCCAATGATATCATTCCTCTGTGTTGTTTTTGTTATAGCCTAGTTATAGTTGTGGACTTCCCTATTTGAATGATTATTAAAACATTACCATTATCATTAACGCTAAAGTCATCGCCCTTGGTGTGAACAGCCCTTTACTCTGTCAACAGCGTGTCTCTGATTCTGCGGAGTAATGAAATGGACATTACCATGGGAAACATACGCGTTGTCATTCTTCTTCATAAGAAAGATGAAGTTTTTCTGTGGCCTGCAGTTTGGCAACAGCCAAAAGATGCTGGTTTCACAGGAATTTTAGGTAAGAGAGTCACTAATCAATCATTTATATATACGTTATGAATCGATAACGAATATGAATGAATACGTAATGATAATATTTTAAGGAGAAGCTGATATTTCATATGAGGAAATCCCAGGATCACAAACACCAACTTTAAAGTTAAAGGACAAGGAAGTGAAGACATCTTGGTAATCAAAAAACATAGTTGAACTTCCATAAAACTGTATTTTATGTTTTTTAAATATATTTTTAAGTAGGCCTAAGTGTATCTTGTTAATTTCAGGGTGATGGTGAGGGACTACAGACTTTCTTTTGCTCCTGTCGTTGGATGTTGGCTCGTTCCATTCCAGGTTGTTGCGCAGCGGGAGCTCTCTGACTTCACTGTCACTCAGTTGTAGAGTTCAGAAAAATTTACTTGTCCGCTATCATGCTGACCTTAAAAAATGTAACCTATTCTTTAAATAAAAATTGTTCAACAATATGATTCTCATCTTTGTCATCATTTCCCTCTGCTTTATGGTGCAGGAATTACCACTTCATTCATTTTCTCTATTTATTGCTTTAGCTGGCAAACCATGTGACAAAATAGCAATTAAAATTACACACCAAAAATTTTATATAAACATAGCAACCCTTTGATTAGTGCCTTTCTAAATATTGATTGTGATTATTTCTGTAAAGTAGGCCTATGTATTTTTTTATTTCGATAATAAAATAAAAACAACAGCAAACTTCTACAGAATGTGAAGTATTTACAAATTATATTAATATATTTTCTAAAAAGCATGCATCAATATTGACTTTTGAGGAGTTCAAGAGATTGATTACAAATAAAGGGGGTGGTTCCTGAATCCGGTCAATAATAGCCAATCACATGATGTTGTCAGGAATTAAGGCAGTGTGTGTTTTGAGGTCTGTTTTCTGAGCAGGTCATGATGGATCGAGCAGCTCTCAGACTGATTCTTTTGAGCGTCTTTCTCATCTCAGCCAGTTCACATCCTGTTAAGAAGGTGAGGGACAAAGCTCAGATTAAGATGAAGATGATGTGTCAAAATTCTACAAACAGATTCATTATTTGTATTTGAGATGAAGATCCAGACAAACTAGATCTGTTTCATACATGTTGAATATACAGTGCTCAAAAGTTTGAGGTCAGTAATATATATAAAAAAGAAATGTATACTTTTAATCATTTAATTGATTAAACATGACAGTAAAGACACTTAAAATCCTAAACCCAACTGTTTTTAACACTAATTAATAACAAATGTTTCTAAAGCAGAAAATCTGCATAGAATGATTTCTGAAGGATCATGTGACTGAAGACTTGAGTAATAATGCTGAAAATTCAGCTTTGCATCATGGAAATAAATTATATTTTAGAATATAATATGATAGAAAACTGTTATTTTAAACTGCAAAAATATTTCACAAAATTACTGATTTTAGAGTTTTTTTAAAATCAAATAAATGCAGCATTGGTAAGCCTAAGAAACTTCTTTCAGAAATTAAAGATCGTACTGATTTTTGAACAGCAGTGTATCATTTAAAATGCAGTAAAGAGTAAAGAGAACTATCTATTGCTCAAAAGTTTACACTGAGATGTAGTCATCAAAATGTATTTGTTTTTTAGTCCAAAGGCCTTCATGCTATTTTTGTGCAGTAAATATTTGAACAATCCCACACAAAAAGGAGGAGTAAATGTGCACCATCCAATTTGACTGTAGTGTTTGATGTCTCAACAGAAACAAGATGTGGATATATACAGCTTCTACATTAACTCCACGGTCACCAGTCGCTACGCCACAACGGTCATCACAAGCCGTGTGGCGAACACACTGAATGAATCTCAAGAGATCCAGTTTGAGGTCAAGATACCCAAGACTGCCTTCATCAGCAAATTCAGAATGTAGGGAACATGAGTAGTGTTATATAAGTCGAGATAAAGTGGTAAAGAAGCCATTTATATGTTGGTCTCAGGTCATGTCCATGATAATGCAGCTAAACAACAACAAAATAAAGATTATTATTAATTATTTTATGAAGTACTGTATGTATGAGATACACATACAGCATTAAGAGGATGTCATTGTCATTTTCTCCATAGGACCATAGAGGGGAAGACATATGATGGAGTTGTGAAGGAAAAACAGGAAGCTCAGCAGCAGTACAGTAAAGCAGTATCTCGAGGAGAAAGTGCTGGACTGATCAAGTACAGGACATTAAAAAAATAGGTCCATAAAATGTGTTTTTATAGCATGTTTAGTAATATGCTGGGATAATTACTATTTCAGATCTGTTGGAAGGACTTTAGAAGACTTTAAAACTTCAGTGACGGTGGCTGCTTTTAGTAAAGTGACCTTTGAGTTGACCTACGAAGAACTGCTAAAGCGTCGCCTCGGCAAATATGAGTTACTCATCAATGCCCAACCGATGCAGCCAGTGGCAGATTTCAAGGTAGAAGAGGAAACAAAGAGGGAAATAGATAATCAATTTAGATGGATACAAAGATCATGTTTCTTTTACTCACATTAGATGGATGTACACATCCACGAGAAACCAGGAATTTCCTTCTTGGAGGTGAAAGGAGATTTGAGCACCGGTGATCTGGCCAATGCCATCAAAACCACCAGAGCAGACAAAGACGTAAGAGCTTAAAATGAGGGTAAAACCCTTAGCTTAGATGTTCTCATTATGCTACTACACTTCAAACAAAGTGACCAGATGACCAAACTGATCATTTCAGGCATGGGTGACCTTCTACCCCACTCGAGACCAACAGACCAAGTGTAAAAGCTGTGGAGAAAATGGACTGAATGGTGACCTGCTCATTACATACGATGTTGAGAGACGAAATCCTAAAGGAGAAATCATGGTACATTTTTCAATAACGTACTTTCCGAGAGTAAAATAAATTTCACAAAGGATTTTGAAAGACTGGCTATATAAAAAGACATGAATGATATTCAGAATGTTCTTTTGTTTTCTCTCAGGTATCAAATGGCTATTTTGTCCACTACTTTGCACCCTCTGATGTTCCACGTATTCCCAAAAATGTGGTGTTTATCATTGACCGGAGCGGTTCTATGCGAGGCAGAAAAATAGATCAGGTAAAAGTCAACGTTTCAAATCAACCAAAAGGATAAGAAGCTATGAAAATTTTGATGGTAAAATCACTGAAGGACATTTTTTGATGGATCTTGCAGCATTGTGCATTTATATGTTAAAAGAACAGGGATTTCAGTATCGAAATCACTGTGGATTTGCTTGCTTTAAATTAGTAAAAAACTGCCCATATCTGGTAAATGAATATGCAGTCATAATGGTGAAAGAATAACGTTCAGGTTTTCTGACAGAAGTGTTTTTCTTTAGACTCGTTTGGCACTGCTAAGGATTTTAAGTGATCTTGATGAGGATGACCACTTTGGATTGATCACCTTCGACAATGACATTGACACATGGAAGCGTGAACTCCTGAAAGCTACCAAGCAAAACCTGGAGAATGCAGAATCTTTTGTGAAGGAGATCAGAGATAGAGGAGGTGAGTTTCTAATGCTAAAATGGGGAGTAAGAAAGTTGTACCTCAAAGTGACACAACTGTGTTTGTTCTTCCTTTAGCCACAGACATAAACGCTGCAGTTCTAGCAGGAGTGGACATGATCAATCGACATCCACGAGAAGGAACCGCCTCCATCCTGATCCTGCTGACTGATGGAGATCCCACTTCAGGCACAGATTCACACTGACAAACACGAGCTAATGGTGTTTTACTGTAGCACTAGTTCACTCAGTCTAATTAGAAGACCTGTTAATAAAAGGTTTTAGACCTAATTAAAATGCCTGTAGGACCAGAAGATTATTATCATGACCAGTTTGGTTTTTGTCTTTTTCAGTAAGAGAAAAGAATAAGAAATATGAAATTGTCCAATGCATCCATTGCTTTCTGATCACTCAAAAAATGTCATAATTATGATTTTCAAGCATGTACTGTAGGTAGTCTTTTTTTTTCTTCTCTCTAACAGGTGAAACTAACATAGAGAGGATAATGACCAATGTGAAAGAGGCCATTGGGCTGAAGTTCCCCCTCTATTGTCTTGGTTTTGGACATGATGTTAACTTTGACTTCTTGACAAAGATGTCACTGGAAAATGGTGGAGTTGCTCGCAGGATTTATGAAGATTCGGACGCTGATCTACAGCTGCAGGTGGACTACAGAGAATCAGCTGTGAATTCATCCTCAGTTCTTATCTGTTCTGCGTTTGAATGCATTTAAACCCTTTATTTTGGTTTGTTATATTGTAGGGCTTCTATGAGGAAGTTGCCGTCCCTCTCCTCGCTGATATTCAACTTAAATACACAGGAGGGACAAACCTTACCAAGACCAGCTTTACCCTGTACTTCAACGGCTCTGAGATTGTGGTATCAGGACAAATCACAGACAACAGTGTGGAGAGTTTCAGCACTGAAGTCATTGCAGTATCAGTAAGATCATCATGGTGCTTTACAACCACATTTTCTGTTTATTACATTGGTAAGGATTGAGTGTGCTGTTTTTTTTTTCTCGGCAGTCTCAATTGAGGTTATTATATTGGATATTAGGATCATTGATGGTCAATTGTTTAAAAGTTTGGAATAATGGTCACTTTGTTTTCAGAGAAGGTTATTAGTGAAAGTGGTAATGACAACATTCCTGATAAAAAATGTTCATTAGTATTATTATTTCTGAGCAGAAGGGCAGTAGTGTGACGTATCAGGACACTGTAATAATAAAAGACCCCAGTGATGTCCCACCTGAGAATGAAGATTTCATGCAGAGACTGTGGGCCTACCTGACAGTGAAGCAACTTCTGGAAAGGCAGTAAGTTTATGGAGTTATATGAGATTCTGAATTTTAAGTCGGACATTGAGGACATCTTTCTGTCTCAGGGTGCTTCTTAAAGGACAAGAGAAAGAGGATAACGAGAAAGAAGCTCTCAAACTCTCTCTGAAATACCAGTTTGTCACCCCCCTCACCTCTATGGTCGTCACGAAGCCACAGGAAGATGAAATGGAAGTTGCCGACAAACCCAAAGAGGGAGGAGAGGATCCCAGACCTCCAGGTGAGAACTGATGGGTTGTAATCTTACAAACAAACATTTGACCTTTAACAAAAGAGCTTAATCAAGCTTTGCATACATTTTATTTGTGCATCCTAATATGTATCTGATTCTGTATCTGAACTTGAATAGATTCAGCTACTGTATTATTTTATCAGCATAACAGTTTGAGTAAATCTTGAATTTACATGAACTTCAGTATGTCTCATTTTGTCAAAAATTTCTGCAGAATCTTAAATATTCATTCTTCATTTTTCTGTCATAATGTTGGTCTTGGACTTGTTGCCCACTGTATACTGTGAATAACACTTTTCTGTTTCTTTTTTAATCAGTAATGAATTTCCGACCTTCATCTCCTGCATGTAGGTATAAAATGTTGAACTAACAGTTCATTTACTCAAACTATTGCAGAGAATTTAAGGTTGCAATGAAACAGAAGTACCGATAGATATTTTCTTCTGTATTGTGATGCACATCTGAGTGAAACTGCTTATCATAAAATAAAATAAATGTAAAGCAGGGACTTGGTTCTGTACATCAGTTGTCGATTGGATTTTGAGATGAAACAGACCTCTTTTCCATCTACCCAAACTTTCTTTGAACAAAGTGTTGAAGTTGTGCATACGTCACCAGAGAGAATTCTGTCGCTTTCACAGGAAGATCCAGTTATGATATTTTGAATAAAAATTACAAGGTCAAAATAATAAAAAAAAGAAACATTTACATGAATAGATGATTCACAATAAGATTTATAACATGCATTAAGAAAATAGATGAATTTTCATTTTATGCCGAATTCAGTATACTGCATCTGCCTTTAAATATATATTTTTCCCACTTGTTTTATATCCCAGCACCAGGATTTAGTCAGTACAATTTCGGTCACAGTCAGCCCAGTCGTGCTGCTCATCCAGGGATGCGTGGTATGCCTTTTTTTCTTCTTCTTCTAAAAGTTGACAAAGACTCCTGTACTTTCTCGAGAACATGTTTATCATTGGCTACTTTGTTTTTGTTTTTACAAGTAGTTACTGCAAATTTGCTTTATTAAAACTAAATCAAAATAAAAGTAAAATAGTGTAGAGAATGAAATAAAATGAAATAAATGAAATAAGGCATTAGTGTGACTCAGAAATGAAGCCTCTTAATATTAAGCAACATTTGGAAATACATTTTAATCATACAAAGAAAATTATTTGAATGTAACATGTTTTGTAAAATGAATTATAATGAAATATTTTGTGAGTAATTCTTTTTGAGAAATATTACAAAATAATTTGGTACAATTTAATTATTGATTAATTTAATTATATCTCTTTTTAATGATTTTAAAATGCATTGGTACTTTTTTATTATTTACTGATTTCAATGAGTGCATTTGTCAGTAAAATTGATAATGTCTGTCTCTGATTTTAACTGACCTCCCCCCCCCCCCTTTTTTTTTTTTTTAGATTCACGTATTCTCAAGCAATTTACCTTCCTTTCTGGTATGTATTAAAATGGTGTAACTTTGATTCTACCTTGAGTCAAGTAAGTCTAATTTGATCATTTGCTCCTTCTCTTGGCCTTAGTTCAAATGCCCATGATTCCACGGCAGAGTGAAACTGTACTCCCTACTATGTCAGGTACATAAAGATCTCTCAAACGTACTTATTATGTAAAACAAGTTTATGTAATAATTATGATACAGCATTTGGTTGTGTTTTCTCTTAGTTCCAACAGTTCGTAGCAATCGTTTCCTGCTGTCTGCTGCTGGTCAGTCTAAGCCACTTTGTTTTGACGTTCCTCTTCCTCACAAACTCAAACTGCTACAGGATTCTGCTTCAGGTAACTATTACACATTTACTCTACATGCTTATCCTTTTGAATGTCATCTTTTTTTAAATAAATGTTTTGTACATACACTAATATGTGACTTTCTGTGTGTCTTAGAGTTCTCTATGAATGGAGAATCCATGACTAGACAAAATGGATTCATTAAAATTGTCTTTCATTACAAAACAAACCATCGCCTGACAATAAACACAAGGTCTATCAGTTACCACGATGGCCAGAATGATGTTGAGTTTTTGTGGGGCCAGGAACCTACTCAACACAGTACAGAGGGGTATATAGTGCTCAAACTATATGTGTTTTACTACATTTGTGAATGTTATAGCCACTTTTTGTGAAGTAGAATTCATTTATCCATTTCTCTGTTTCAACAGCGTGTCTCTGATTCTACGGAGCAATGAAATGGACGTTACAATGGGAAACATGCGCGTTGTTATTCTTCTTCACAAGAAAAATGGTGACGTGTTTCTATGGCCTGCCGTTCGGCAACAGCCAAAAGATGTCAGTTTGATGGGTATTTTAGGTAAGAGTGCTTCACTGATTAAACATTTAAACATGGATTAACACAATTGACCCAGCTAACAGGGAATGTTCTCAGAGCTTTAGCAAGTGCTTTTGCAAGGTTCTCTCAAGATATGAACAAACGTACTTCCAGTAACATTAACAGAATGTTTGTTTAAAATTATTTGGTCTTTAATATGTTCTGAAAACATTAGCATGAAAATGTTATTTATATATCTAGTTCAGTCATGAAACTCTAGAGGGCGCAATCTGCAAGCAATCACATCATTACCAGCACAAGCTGATTGGCCTCTTCTGATCCTGCAGCCAATGAGATTGCTTGCTCAACATTTAAATAGTCTAGTTCAGTGTTCACTGTAATCTGGTCCTGCAGCGCGCTAGAGTTCCTCTGAACCCCTCCACCTCCTCCAGCTCCACCTGCCTAGATCTGCTACTGGATTTATCTACTGGATGTCTATTTATGCAGCAGCAGCATATCTTACATGCTCACAGCAGTGTGTCTGTGTATCTATTAGCAGTAACAAGTCCATAGTTGCTCTGCAGCAGCAGCATAGCAGATCTAGTCTGCCAAGACCAAATAAATTAACATGGCCTTCTAAATATCCACCTAAAACATTTTAGTTGGATATTCCTCTGGCGTTTTTACTACTTGATTCAGAATGTCCAGAGAACATTCAAAAGTAACGTTCACATAATGTCTGAAGAATGATAAAATACGTTCCCTTAACGTTCACATAACCAAGAAAAAAAGATGTGTTTAAAAAACTGGACATTTTGAATTTTTTAGAGAACATTCAGAAATAACATTTTCATAACTTAACAGGAAGATTAGCAAAACTATCTTAGAACATATTTCTGTTAGCAGGGTGAGCAATTAAATGGTAAATTCTGATTTTTAACTTGCTTTATTAAACCATCACGGGATAAAATCTCAATAACTGTGGATAATGTTGAAGGAAAAGCTGAGGCTTCATATGAGGAGATTCAAGGATCACAAACACCAACTCTAAAGATAATGGACCAGGAAGTGAAGGCGAGCAGGTAAGTGATCAAAAGATGTAAACACAGCTGATTTTTTCTTTTATTATATATCCGTTTTAATCTATGAACGTATCTGTAGGGAGGATGTCACAGACTACACACTTCCTTCAACTCCAGTTATCAGATGTTGGCTTGTCCCGTTCCAGGCTGTGATGCAGGGAGACATTTCTGATTTCACTGTCACTCAGCTGTAGAGTTCAAAGTGGACAAATTATAAAGTGGGATAGAGCATGTTTCTGTGTAAAACACTTGCTGATGTTTGTTTTAAGTATTTTTTCAGCCATTGGCAATAGACTGTCTGTCTATGTATCTATCTATAAATTTTATGTATACATAAAGCAACCCTTTGATTGGTGCCTTTCTAAGTACTGATTGTAATTATTTCTGTAAAGTATGTATTTTTTGAGGTCATGTCTGATAATAAAATAAAAACACAGCAAAAAAACTTCTACAGAATGTGAAGTATTTACAAGTTATATAGATAATATATTTTCTAAAAAAAAAAAAAGCATGCCTCAATATTGACTTTTTAGGAGTTCAGGAGACTCTGATTACAAATAAAGGGGGTGGTTCCTGATTCCGATCAATAACAGCCAATCACATGATGTGGTCAGGAGTTTAAAGGAGTGTGTGTTTTGAGGTCTGTTTTCTGAGCAGGTCATGATGGATCGAGCAGCTCTCAGACTGATTCTCTTGGGCGTCTTTCTCATCTCAGCCAGTTCACATCCTGTTAAGAAGGTGAGAGTCAAAGCTCAGATTAAGATGAAGATGATGTGTCAAAATTCTACAAACAGATTCATTATTTGTATTTGAGATGAAGATCCAGACAAACTAGATCTGTTTCATACATGTTGAATATACAGTGTTCAAAAGTTTGAGAAATTAATACTTTTAATCATTAAATTGATCAAAAGCGACAGTCTAGACATTTATAATGTTACAAAAGATTTCTATTTCATATAAAAGCTGTTGTTTTAAACTTTATTAATCAAAGAACCCTAAAAAAAAAAAAAATGTATCACGGCTTCCACTAAATTAATACTAGTGTTTTTAACACTAATAACAAATGTTTCTTAAGCAGAAAATCAGCATAGAATGACTTCTGAAGGATCATGTGACACTGAAGACTGGAGTAATGATGCGGAAAATGCAGCTTTGCATCACAGGAATAAATTATATTTAAAATGTAATATGATAGAAAACTGTTATTTTAAACTGCAAAAATATTTCACAAAATTACAGATTGAAGAGTTTTTTTTTTAGATCAAATAAATGCAGCATTGGTAAGCCTAAGAAACTTCTTTCAGAAATTAAAGATCGTAATGATTTTTGAACAGCAGTGTATCATTTAAAATGCAGTTTGAGTAAAGAGAACTATCTATTGCTCAATAGTTTACACTGAGATGTAGTCATCAAAATGTATTTGTTGTTTAGTCCAAAGGCCTTTTCTTCATGTCATTTTCGTGCAGTAAATATTTGAACAATCCCACACAAAAAGGAGGAGTAAATGTGCACCATCCAATTTGACTGTAGTGTTTGATGTCTCAACAGAAACAAGATGTGGATATATACAGCTTCTACATTAACTCCACGGTCACCAGTCGCTACGCCACAACGGTCATCACAAGCCGTGTGGCGAACACACTGAATGAATCTCAAGAGATCCAGTTTGAGGTCAAGATACCCAAGACTGCCTTCATCAGCAAATTCAGAATGTAGGGAACATGAGTAGTGTTATATAAGTCGAGATAAAGTGGTAAAGAAGCCATTTATATGTTGGTCTCAGGTCATGTCCATGATAATGCAGCTAAACAACAACAAAATAAAGATTTATTAATTATTTTATGAAGTACTGTATGTATGAGATACACATACAGCATTAAGAGGATGTCATTGTCATTTTCTCCATAGGACCATAGAGGGGAAGACATATGATGGAGTTGTGAAGGAAAAACAGGAAGCTCAGCAGCAGTACAGTAAAGCAGTATCTCGAGGAGAAAGTGCTGGACTGATCAAGTACAGGACATTAAAAAAAATAGTTCCATAAAATGTGTTTTTATAGCATGTTTAGTAATATGCTGGGATTAATTTCTATTTCAGATCTGTTGGAAGGACTTTAGAAGACTTTAAAACTTCAGTGACGGTGGCTGCTTTTAGTAAAGTGACCTTTGAGTTGACCTACGAAGAACTGCTAAAGCGTCGCCTCGGCAAATATGAGTTACTCATCAATGCCCAACCGATGCAGCCGGTGGCAGATTTCAAGGTAGAAGAGGAAACGAAGAGGGAAATAGATAATCAATTTAGATGGATAGAAAGATCATGTTTCTTATACTCACATTAGATGGATGTACACATCCACGAGAAACCAGGAATTTCCTTCTTGGAGGTGAAAGGAGATTTGAGCACCGGTGATCTGGCCAATGCCATCAAAACCACCAGAGCAGACAAAGACGTAAGAGCTTAAAATGAGGGTAAAACCCTTAGCTTAGATGTTCTCATTATGCTACTACACTTCAAACAAAGTGACCAGATGACCAAACTGATCATTTCAGGCATGGGTGACCTTCTACCCCACTCGAGACCAACAGACCAAGTGTAAAAGCTGTGGAGAAAATGGGCTGAATGGTGACCTGCTTATAACATACGATGTTGAGAGACTAAATCCTAAAGGAGAAGTCATGGTACATTTTTCAATAACGTGCTTTACGAGAGTAAAATAAATTTCACAAAAACACTTGAATGATATTCAGAATGTACTTTTGTTTTCTCTCAGGTATCAAATGGCTATTTTGTCCACTACTTTGCACCCTCTGATGTTCCACGTATTCCCAAAAATGTGGTGTTTATCATTGACCGGAGCGGTTCTATGCACGGCAGAAAAATAGATCAGGTAAATATCAACGTTTCAGCCAAATCAACCAAAAGGATAAGAAGCTATGAAAATTTTGATGGTAAAATCACTGAAGGACATTTTTTGATGGATCTTGCAGCATTGTGCATTTTGATGTTTAAAGAACAGGGATTTCAGTATTGAAATCAATGTGGATTTGCTTACTTTAAATTTGTAAAAAAAAAAAAAAAAAAAAACAAACAAACAAACAAAAAAAAACTGCCCATATCTGGTAAATGAATATGCAGTCATAATGGAGAAAGAATAACGTTCAGGTTTTCTGACAGAAGTGTTTTTCTTTAGACTCGTTTGGCACTGCTAAGGATTTTAAGTGATCTTGATGAGGATGACCACTTTGGATTGATCACCTTCGACAGTGACATTGACACATGGAAGCGTGAACTCCTGAAAGCTACCAAGCAAAACCTGGAGAATGCAAAATCTTTTGTGAAGGAGATCAGAGATAGAGGAGGTGAGTTTCTAATGCTAAAATGGGGAGTAAGAAAGTTGTTCCTCAAAGTGACACAACTGTGTTTGTTCTTCCTTTAGCCACAGACATAAACGCTGCAGTTCTAGCAGGAGTGGACATGATCAATCGACATCCACGAGAGGGAACCGCCTCCATCCTGATCCTGCTGACTGATGGAGATCCCACTTCAGGCACAGATTCACACTGACAAACACGAGCTAATGGTGTTTTACTGTAGCACTAGTTCACTCAGTCTAATTAGAAGACCTGTTAATAAAAGGTTTTAGACCTAATTAAAATGCCTGTAGGACCAGAAGATTATTATCATGAATTATTTGGTTCTTGTCTTTTTCAGTAAGAGAAAAGAATAAGAAATATGAAATCGTCCAATGCATCCATTGCTTTCTGATCACTCAAAAAATGTCATAATTATGATTTTCAAGCATGTACTGTAGGTAGTCTTTTTTTTTCTTCTCTCTAACAGGTGAAACTAACATAGAGAGGATAATGGCCAATGTGAAAAAGGCCATTGGGCTGAAGTTTCCCCTCTATTGTCTTGGTTTTGGACATGATGTTAACTTTGACTTCCTGACAAAGATGTCACTGGAAAATGGTGGAGTTGCTCGCAGGATTTATGAAGATTCGGACGCTGATCTACAGCTGCAGGTGGACTACAGAGAATCAGCTGTGAATTCATCCTCAGTTCTTATCTGTTCTGTGTTTGAATGCATTTAAACCCTTTATTTTGGTTTGTTATATTGTAGGGCTTCTATGAGGAAGTTGCCGTCCCTCTCCTCGCTGATATTCAACTTAAATACACAGGAGGGACAAACCTTACCAAGACCAGCTTTAACCTGTACTTCAACGGCTCTGAGATTGTGGTATCAGGACAAATCACAGACAACAGTGTGGAGAGTTTCAGCACTGAAGTCATTGCAGTATCAGTAAGATCATCATGGTGCTTTACAACCACATTTTCTGTTTATTACATTGGTAGGGATTGAGTGTGCTGTTTTTTTTTTCTCGGCAGTCTCAATTGAGGTTATTATATTGGATATTAGGATCATTGATGGTCAATTGTTTAAGAGTTTGGAATAATGGTCACTTTGTTTTCAGATAAAGTTATTAGTGAAAGTGGTAATGACAACATTCCTGATGAAAATGTTCATTAGTATTATTATTTCTGAGCAGAAGGGCAGTAGTGTGACGTATCAGGACACTGTAATGATAAAAGACCCCAGTGATGTCCCACCTGAGAATGAAGATTTCATGCAGAGACTGTGGGCCTACCTGACAGTGAAGCAACTTCTAGAAAGGCAGTAAGTTTATGGAGTGATATGACATTCTGCATTTTAAATTGGACATTGAGGACATCTTTTTGTCTCAGGGTACTTCTTAAAGGACAAGAGAAAGAGGATGAAGAAAAAGAAGCTCTCAAACTCTCTCTGAAATACCAGTTTGTCACCCCCCTCACCTCTATGGTCGTCACGAAGCCACAGGAAGATGAAGTGGAAGTTGCCGACAAACCCAAAGAGGGAGGAGAGGATCCCAGACCTCCAGGTGAGAACTGAGGGGTTTTAGTATCTTACAAACCTTGTAAATGAAAGTGTGCAAATATCTGACCTTTAACAAAAGAGCAAGGTCCATTTTATGCAGCAAAATAAACACAGTGACGGTGACGGCAGCTATATGAAAAGTTATGTATGAATGTATTAATCAAGCTTTGCATCAGCTGCATCTTAGGTTAACCAAAAGATCTAATAAAATACATGATACTACTTTATTTGTGCATCCTATATGTATCTGATTCTGTATCTGAACTTGAATAGATTCAGCGACTGTATTCATGCATTTATTTTTATTTATACACAAGGGGGTTGAAATGTCATAATCACTTGTGAAATAGTTTTAATTAATTACTATACAGTTTATTTCATTACAAAATATATTATCAGTATAACAGTTAACAATTAACATGATCTTCAGTATGTCTCCTTTTGTCAAAAACGAGTGCAGAATCTTAAATATTCCTTCTTCAGTTTCTGTCATAACATTACTTTGTTTTAGAATGTTCAAAATTCTAAACTTTTTTCCCCCACGTTTCAAATGAAAGAAAATCACAGATTTTCACAGATTTGGACTTGTTGCCCACTGTATACAGTAAATAACACTTTTCTCTTTCTTTTTTAATCAGTAATGGGTTTCCGTCCTTCATCTCGGAATCCTATTGCATGTAGGTATAAAATGTTGAACTAACAGTTCATTTACTCAAACTATTGCAGAGAATTTAAAGTTGTGATGAAATGGAAGTACAAACAGATATTTTCTTCTGTATTGTGATGCACATCTAAGTGAAACTGCTTATCAAAAAATGAATAAGATTGAACAAAGTGTTGAAGTTGTGCATACATCACCAGAGAGAAGTCTGTCGATTTCACAGGAAGATCCAGTTATGATATTTGATTAAAAACTAAAGTAAAAAAAAAAAAAAGAAAAGAAACATATACATATATATAAGTTTTATAACATGCATTTAAAAATAGATGGGGTGAATTTTAAATTTAAACCAAATTCAGTACACTGCATTTGCCTTTAAATTTTTCCCACTTGTTTTATATCCCAGCACGATTTAGTCAGTACCATATTGGTCAGCTTCAGCCCAGTCAGTCCCGTCTCCCCGGTGAGCGTGGTCGGTCTGGTCGGCCTGGTCGGCCTATTCTGCTCAGTCGAACTTTTCTGCCTGCTGCTCATCCAGGGTTGCGTGGTATGCCTTTTTTCCTTCTAAACGTTGACAAAGACTCCTATACTTTCTCGAGAACGTGTTTATCACTGCATGCTTTGTTTTTGTTTTTACAAATAATTACTGCAAATTTGCTTTATTAAAAGCAAAATCAAGAGTAAATCCACATAAAAAAATGTGTATAGAATTAAATGAAAATAAATGAAATAATGCTTTAGGTGTGATTTAGAAATGAAACCTCTTAAAGAGATACTTCACCCTATCATTTTCTCACCCTAATGTTCTAATGCAGTATGCCCTTCTTTCTTTCTTTATTTGTGGACCACAAAAGGAGAATAATAATTTAAAAAAAAAATGTCCCACTCACGCTCGTCCATATCATGGCAATGAATAGCATCCAGCATCAAGCTTTTTAAAAAAGATTCAAAAGCATCTTAGAACGATCCCATGCAACACGTGTTGTATATTTCAAGTTTTCTGTAGGTTTGGTAAAAACAAACGAAAATGTAATGTATCATTTAATGAAAATCCTGACTTTGGCCGTTGGTCTTCTGTGTTCATCTGTGCATCCGTGAGACTCTATTAGCACTTCAGTTCACTCCGACTTGCCCAGAAAAACACACAAGTTGTGAGAAATCAAGATTAATAAAAATGCGACATGAAATGCAATCCATGTACCTTCTTCTTTGAGGTGAATATATCCGTTGTTCGTCACAACGAGAAGTTATCGCGTTCACATATCATTTAACTGTCATTCTGACTGTCATCTGACAACCGGAGTTCCTGTCCGGAGATTCAGCTCAGCGAAGAAAGTACACAGATACTTTTCTAGGCGTTGTATTTATAAATTAGGTTGCGTTCACCTTTTGTAGTTTCGAAAAAGACAGAACAGTATGCTGCATAAGAACAACACCAGGGTGAGTGAATGATGACTAGTTTCATTTTCACTATCCCTTCAATATTAAAAGCAACATTTGGAAATACATTTTAACATGAAAAGAAAATAATTTAAATGTAGCATATGTTTTGTGAAAGTAATTATTATGAAATGTTTTATTAATAATTGTTTTATAATTGTTTTTTATAATTGTTTTATTTGATAAAAAATATTTGGTACAATTTAATTACTGATTAATTTATTTTTATATTTAATTATTTCAAAATGCAATGTTACATCAAACTTTTCATTATTTATTGATTTCATTGAGTGCTTTGGTCAGTAACTTATTGATAAACTGACTTAGCATGAAAAGATGTGTTATAAATAGTCTGCTTTTTAATGACTAGTCTAATTCTAATTTGATCAATTGCACCTTCTCTTGCCCTTAGATGAAGTGCCCTTGATTCCACATAAGAGTGAAAAAATGGTTCTCCCTACTATGTTAGGTACATAAAGATCTCTCAAACGTACTTATTATGTAAAACAAGTTTATGTAATAATTATGATACAGCATTTGGTTGTTTTCTCTTAGTTCCAACTGTTCGTAGCAATCGTTTCCTGCTGTCTGCTGCTGGTCAGTCTAAGCCACTTTGTTTTGATGTTCCTCTTCCTCACAAACTCAAACTGCTACAGGATTCTGCTTCAGGTAACTATTACACATTTAAGGCCCGTTCACACCAAGAATGATAACTATAAAGATAACGATAAAGATATAGTTCTAAAAATCGTTCTAAATATAAAAGAATAGCACTGTCCACAGCACAGCTATAACGATAACGATATAAAGAAACTATATCATTGGGTTTACTTTTTTTTCCAGCTGTTGAACGATAAAACACGGACAGCCAATCAGAATCCATTCTAATTTGGGCTTGCGCATTTAAAATGGAAGACGACATTGCGGAGAATTCGAGAAAAATCCAGATCCAGAAAAAGCCACCAGCCACTGCTGTTTGACAATTCAAACCCCCTTTTCAAGGCTACTTTAAAGAAAATGGATATACAGCGGGTAAAATAAGTATTGAACATGCCACCCATGCAATCCACAAATGCAAAGAAATCAAACCAGATGTCCATAAATTAAGTTATGTGTAATAATGTTAAATGACACAGGGAAAAAGTATTGAACACATGAAGAAAGGTGCAAAAAGGCATGGGATGTCAGGTTTCCGGTGATAAAGGACCCAAAAGCAGAGATATGCTCAATAAACTTTATTAATTTAGCTCAAATAACTGACAATGAGCGCAAAGCTCAGGGCCAGACTCAACTCAATAGAGCGGCAAATAATAATAGTCCAGGCCAGCTTCAGAAAGACCTGGAATTAGCAGGTAACGCACTCAACCGCCATGGCCTGTATGCATGCTCACCACACAAGACTCCATTGCTGAAGAAAAAGCATGTTGAAGCTCGTTTAAAGTTTGCTGCACAACATTTGGACAAGCCTGTGAAATACTGGAAGAATATAGTCTGGTCAGATGAGACCAAAAATCTGCTGCCATCTACCAGGATGATGAAGATGAACAAGGGTGGACATTTCAGCAAGACAATGATCCCAAACACACAGCCAAGGAAACTCTCAATTGGTTTCAGAGAAAGAAAATAAAGCTGCTAGAACCACCTGACTTGAATCCAATTGAAAATCTATGGAAAGAACTAAAGATCAGAGTTCATAGAAGAGGCCCATGGAACCTTAAAGATTTGAAGAAGAATGGGCCAAAATCACACCTGAGCAATGCACGCAACTAGTTTCTCCATACAGGAGGTGTCTTGAAGCTGTCATTACCAACAAAGGCTTTTGTACGAAGTATTAAATAAATTTCAGTAAACGTGTTCAATAGTTTTTCCCTGTGTCATTTAACATTATTACACATAACTTAATTTATGGACATCTATGGTTTGATTTCTTGAAAATTTCATGTCAATAGCACCTTTAGAAATATATTTACCGAGAAAAATGGTGATGTGTTCAATACTTATTTTACCCGCTGTATAGAAAACAATCAGACATACCCTTGGAATAAATGGTAAGATGTGATCATTATGCCAGGCTAGCAAACGGTGTAAAATAAAATTGGTATCTAGCCCTAGTTTCGACAACATTGTCTTGCTTCCTTTGAAGTTGCAGTGAAAAAGACTAGATTAGATCGATTACACTAGCTATTCACTCGAAACATAGCATGCTGAGGACATCTGCTGGTTAAAGCTGTGTAAATGCAACAAGAACAGCAAAAACAGGTACACACTTTGAAACCGCAGCACGTGAGCTTAGAACAAACAGACCGTTATCGTTCGTTGGTGTGGATGCAGATATAGTTATCGTTATAGTTATCTTTATAGTTATCGTTCTTGGTGTGAACAGCCTTTACTCTACATGCCCATCCTTTTGAATGTCTTCTTTTGTAAATTAATGTTTTGTACATACACTTATATGTGACTTTCTGTGTGTCTTAGAGTTCTCTATGAATGGAAAATCCATGACTAGAAGAAAGGGATTCAGTCAAATTGTCTTTCATTACAAAACAAACCATCGCCTGACAATAAACACAAGGTCTATCAGATACCACGATGGCCAGAATGATGTTGAGTTTTTGTGGGGCCAGGAACCTACTCAACACAGTACAGAGGGGTATATAGTGCTCAAACTATATGTGTTTTACTACATTTGTGAATGTTATAGCCACTTTTTGTGAAGTAGAATTCATTCATCCGTTTCTCTGTTTCAACAGCGTGTCTCTGATTCTACGGAGCAATGAAATGGACGTTACAATGGGAAACATACGCGTTGTTATTCTTCTTCACAAGAAAAATGGTGACGTGTTTCTGTGGCCTGCCGTTCGGCAACAGCCAAAAGATGTCAGTTTGATGGGTATTTTAGGTAAGAGTGCTTCACTGATTAAACATTTAAACATGGATTAACACAATTGACCCAGCTAACAGGGAATGTTCTCAGAGCTTTAGCAAGTGTTTTTGCAAGGTTCTCTCAAGATATGAACAAACGTACTTCCAGTAACATTAACAGAATGTTTGTTTAAAATGGTTTGGTCTTTAATATGTTCTGAAAACATTAGCATGAAAATGTTATTTATATATCTAGTTCAGTCATGAAACTCTAGAGGGCGCAATCTGCAAGCAATCACATCATTACCAGCACAAGCTGATTGGCCTCTTCTGATCCTGCAGCCAATGAGATTGCTTGCTCAACATTTAAATAGTCTAGTTCAGTGTTCACTGTAATCTGGTCCTGCAGCGCGCTAGAGTTCCTCTGAACCCCTCCACCTCCTCCAGCTCCACCTGCCTAGATCTGCTACTGGATTTATCTACTGGATGTCTATTTATGCAGCAGCAGCATATCTTACATGCTCACAGCAGTGTGTCTGTGTATCTATTAGCAGTAACAAGTCCATAGTTGCTCTGCAGCAGCAGCATAGCAGATCTAGTCTGCCAAGACCAAATAAATTAACATGGCCTTCTAAATATCCACCTAAAACATTTTAGTTGGATATTCCTCTGGCGTTTTTACTACTTGATTCAGAATGTCCAGAGAACATTCAAAAGTAACGTTCACATAATGTCTGAAGAATGATAAAATACGTTCTCTTAACGTTCACATAACCAAGAAAAAAAGATGTGTTTAAAAAACTGGACATTTTGAATTTTTTAGAGAACATTCAGAAATAACATTTTCATAACTTAACAGGAAGATTAGCAAAACTATCTTAGAACATATTTTTGTTAGCAGGGTGAGCAATTAAATGGTAAATTCTGATTTTTAACTTGCATTATTAAACCATCACGGGATAAAATCTCAATAACTGTGGATAATGTTGAAGGAAAAGCTGAGGCTTCATATGAGGAGATTCAAGGATCACAAACACCAACTCTAAAGATAATGGACCAGGAAGTGAAGGCGAGCTGGTAAGTGATCAAAAGATGTAAACACAGCTGATTTTTTCTTTTATTATATAACTGTTTTAATATATGAACGTATCTGTAGGGAGGATGTCACAGACTACACACTTCCTTCAACTCCAGTTATCAGATGTTGGCTTGTCCCGTTCCAGGCTGTGATGCAGGGAGACATTTCTGATTTCACTGTCACTCAGCTGTAGAGTTCAAAGTGGACAAATTATAAACTGGGATAGAGCATGTTTCTGTGTAAAACACTTGCTGATGTTTGTTTTAAGTTTTTTCAGTCATTGGCAATTGTCTATCTGTCTGTCTATAAATTTTATGTATACATAAAGCAACCCTTTGATTGGTGCCTTTCTAAGTATTGATTGTAATTATTTCTGTAAAGTATGTATTTTTTGAGGTCATGTCTGATAATAAAATAAAAACACAGCAAAAAAACTTCTACAGAATGTGAAGTATTTACAAGTTATATAGATAATATATTTTCTAAAAAGCATGCCTCAATATTGACTTTTTAGGAGTTCAGGAGACTCTGATTACAAATAAAGGGGGTGGTTCCTGATTCCGATCAATAACAGCCAATCACATGATGTGGTCAGGAGTTTAAAGGAGTGTGTGTTTTGAGGTCTGTTTTCTGAGCAGGTCATGATGGATCGAGCAGCTCTCAGACTGATTCTCTTGGGCGTCTTTCTCATCTCAGCCAGTTCACATCCTGTTAAGAAGGTGAGGGACAAATCTCAGATTAAGATGAAGATGATGTGTCAAAATTCTACAAACAGATTAATTATTTGTATTTGAGATGAAGATCCAGACAAACTAGATCTGTTTCATACATGTTGAATATACAGTGTTCAAAAGTTTGAGAAATTAATACTTTTAATCATTAAATTGATCAAACGTGACAGGCTAGACATATATAATGTTACAAAAGATTTCTATTTCATATAAAAGCTGTTGTTTTAAACTTTATTCATCAAAGAATCCTAAAAAAATAAATGTATTACTGTTTCCACTAAATTAATATTAGTGTTTTTAACACTAATAACAAATGTTTCTTAAGCAGAAAATCGGCATATTAGAATGATTTCTGAAGGATCATGTGACACTGAAGACTGAAGTAATGATGCGGAAAATTCAGCTTTGCATCACAGGAATAAATTATATTTTAAAATGTAATATCTTATTTTAAACTGCAAACATATTTCACAAAATTACTGATTTAAGAGGTTTTTTAGATCAAATAAATGCAGCATTGGTAAGCCTAAGAAACTTCTTTCAGAAATTAAAGATCGTACTGATTTTTGAACAGCAGTGTATCATTTAAAATACAGTTTGAGTAAAGAGAACTATCTATTGCTCAATAGTTTACACTGAGATGTAGTCATCAAAATGTATTTGTTGTTTAGTCCAAAGGCCTTTTCTTCATGCCATTTTCGTGCAGTAAATATTTGAACAATCCCACACAAAAAGGAGGAGTAAATGTGCACCATCCAATTTGACTGTAGTGTTTGATGTCTCAACAGAAACAAGATGTGGATATATACAGCTTCTACATTAACTCCACGGTCACCAGTCGCTACGCCACAACGGTCATCACAAGCCGTGTGGCGAACACACTGAATGAATCTCAAGAGATCCAGTTTGAGGTCAAGATACCCAAGACTGCCTTCATCAGCAAATTCAGAATGTAGGGAACATGAGTAGTGTTATATAAGTCGAGATAAAGTGGTAAAGAAGCCATTTATATGTTGGTCTCAGGTCATGTCCATTATAATGCAGCTAAACAACAACAAAATAAAGATTTATTAATTATTTTATGAAGTACTGTATGTATGAGATACACATACAGCATTAAGAGGATGTCATTGTCATTTTCTCCATAGGACCATAGAGGGGAAGACATATGATGGAGTTGTGAAGGAAAAACAGGAAGCTCAGCAGCAGTACAGTAAAGCAGTATCTCGAGGAGAAAGTGCTGGACTGATCAAGTACAGGACATTAAAAAAAATAGGTCCATAAAATGTGTTTTTATAGCATGTTTAGTAATATGCTGGGATAATTACTATTTCAGATCTGTTGGAAGGACCTTAGAAGACTTTAAAACTTCAGTGACGGTGGCTGCTTTTAGTAAAGTGACCTTTGAGTTGACCTACGAAGAACTGCTAAAGCGTCGCCTCGGCAAATATGAGTTACTCATCAATGCCCAACCGATGCAGCCGGTGGCAGATTTCAAGGTAGAAGAAGAAACAAAGAGGGAAATAGATAATCAATTTAGATGGATACAAAGATCATGTTTCTTTTACTCACATTAGATGGATGTACACATCCAAGAGAAACCAGGAATTTCCTTCTTGGAGGTGAAAGGAGATTTGAGCACCGGTGATCTGGCCAATGCCATCAAAACCACCAGAGCAGACAAAGACGTAAGAGCTTAAAATGAGGGTAAAACCCTTAGCTTAGATGTTCTCATTATGCTACTACACTTCAAACAAAGTGACCAGATGACCAAACTGATCATTTCAGGCATGGGTGACCTTCTACCCCACTCGAGACCAACAGACCAAGTGTAAAAGCTGTGGAGAAAATGGACTGAATGGTGACCTGCTCATTACATACGATGTTGAGAGACTAAATCCTAAAGGAGAAGTCATGGTACATTTTTCAATAACGTGCTTTACGAGAGTAAAATAAATTTCATAAAAGATTTTGAAAGACTGGCTATGTAAAAAGACATGAATGATATTCAGAATGTACTTTTGTTTTCTCTCAGGTATCAAATGGCTATTTTGTCCACTACTTTGCACCCTCTAATGTTCCACGTATTCCCAAAAATGTGGTGTTTATCATTGACCGGAGCGGTTCTATGCGAGGCAGAAAAATAGATCAGGTAAATGTCGATGTTTCAGCCAAATCAACCAAAAGGATAAGAAGCTATGAAAATTTTGATGGTAAAATCACTGAAGTACATTTTTTGATGGATCTTGCAGCATTGTGCATTTTTATGTTATAAGAACAGGGATTTCAGTATCGAAATCACTGTGGATTTGCTTCCTTTAAATTAGTAAAAAACTGCCCATATCTGGTAAATGAATATGCAGTCATAATGGAGAAAGAATAACGTTCAGGTTTTCTGACAGAAGTGTTTTTCTTTAGACTCGTTTGGCACTGCTAAGGATTTTAAGTGATCTTGATGAGGATGACCACTTTGGATTGATCACCTTCGACAGTGACGTTGACACATGGAAGCGTGAACTCCTGAAAGCTACCATGCAAAACCTGGAGAATGCAAAATCTTTTGTGAAGGAGATCAGAGATAGAGGAGGTGAGTTTCTAATGCTAAAATGGGGAGTAAGAAAGTTGTTCCTCAAAGTGACACAACTGTGTTTGTTCTTCCTTTAGCCACAGACATAAACGCTGCAGTTCTAGCAGGAGTGGACATGATCAATCGACATCCACGAGAGGAAACCGCCTCCATCCTGATCCTGCTGACTGATGGAGATCCCACTTCAGGCACAGATTCACACTGACAAACACGAGCTAATGGTGTTTTACTGTAGCACTAGTTCACTCAGTCTAATTAGAAGACCTGTTAATAAAAGGTTTTAGACCTAATTAAAATGCCTGTAGGACCAGAAGATTATTAAAATAAGTTAGTTAGATTATCTAACTTATTTTTTTCTCAGGTGAAACTAACATAGAGAGGATAATGGCCAATGTGAAAGAGGCCATTGGGCTGAAGTTTCCCCTCTATTGTCTTGGTTTTGGACATGATGTTAACTTTGACTTCCTGACAAAGATGTCACTGGAAAATGGTGGAGTTGCTCGCAGGATTTATGAAGATTCGGACGCTGATCTACAGCTGCAGGTGGACTACAGAGAATCAGCTGTGAATTCATCCTCAGTTCTTATCTGTTCTGTGTTTGAATGCATTTAAACCCTTTATTTTGGTTTGTTATATTGTAGGGCTTCTATGAGGAAGTTGCCGTCCCTCTCCTCGCTGATATTCAACTTAAATACACAGGAGGGACAAACCTTACCAAGACTAGCTTTAACCTGTACTTCAACGGCTCTGAGATTGTGGTATCAGGACAAATCACAGACAACAGTGTGGAGAGTTTCAGCACTAAAGTCATTGCAGTATCAGTAAGATCATCATGGTGCTTTACAAATTGTATCAAATTGGTATTGAGTGGGCTGTTTTTTTCTTGGCAGGTTATTATATTGGATATTAGGATCATTGATGGTCCAATGTTTAAGAGTTTGGAATAGGGGTGTAACGATACACAAAACGGTTTTGAAGTAACGGTTCGGTACAGCGGGGAGAAAACTAAACAAAATTGCTTTTTTAAAATTAAACAGTAGTTTACTGAACAAATTGTGTCTCTGTCTTTAAATGAATTCAGTTATAATTAAAAGTTTCTTAAGGTTAAAAAAATCATCTCTGCTAATGCTGTAAACTATATAGGGAGACCTTACTTGCACATTACTATAATATTAAAGGTTCAGAGCCGAAACGATTAGCCTAAATTCAGCTATTTATTTTTAGATATAATAATCAACACTCAAATAACAAATTGTATGCAAACTTGTAAACTGCACATAAGGCAGTTTTTGGATTAACTTCTAAATCTAATTATAAAATTATGTTTTTACTCCAATTTGTTTTTTCAAAATCTGTCATTTTCATGACAGATTTATTTAAACATACTGTATATTAAATAATCAAGACATCACTAACAAGTTAAGTAAAATATAATGAATATATATAGGCTAATATAGTGCATATATTTAGCAAAAGAGTTCATTTCTCTGGCGAACTAACAAGCTATGGACGCGCCTGAGGTAAACAGTGACACAGTGTTTACAAGCTGTTTTATTGACGTCTTTCCGCCGCTGAAACACTGATTGAGCGATTACACGAGATATTATACGTTTCAGTTAGTTGTACTGTATGTTTCAACATACCTTCAGATGTTCATTCATGTTTATTCTGTAAGTATAAAAGAGGAAGAGATGATCGCATTCACTCGCGCTCAGCACTGTCGCTTGGAATGAGGTGCCAGTACAGTGATCTGTCACGCCACATTAAAGAGCGTCAAAACGGCATTTTTTGTTTGAATTTCGTAATAAAATGCACAGAATTTGGAAGAGGACACTTTGTTTCTTATCAAAAGTAACAAAACGCGGAGCTTTTGGGGATTATTGGTGGCTAGGCTATAACGCTGTATTCGTCACGTAGATCCAATGGGCCAGGGCTGGGCGGGGCGCGTTCGGTACGCCATGAGAGTATCGCGATACGTACCGTGGGTGGTGTATCACGTTTATTCATTTCGGTTTGAATACCATTACACTCCTAGTTTGGAATAATGGTCACTTTGTTTTCAGAGAAGGTTATTGGTGAAAGTGGTAATGACAACATTCCTGATGAAAATGTTCATTAGTATTATTATTTCTGAGCAGAAGGGCAGTAGTGTGACGTATCAGGACACTGTAATGATAAAAGACCCCAGTGATGTCCCACCTGAGAATGAAGATTTCATGCAGAGACTGTGGGCCTACCTGACAGTGAAGCAACTTCTAGAAAGGCAGTAAGTTTATGGAGTTATATGACATTCTGCATTTTAAATTGGACATTGAGGACATCTTTCTGTCTCAGGGTACTTCTTAAAGGACAAGAGAAAGAGGATGAAGAGAAAGAAGCTCTCAAACTCTCTCTGAAATACCAGTTTGTCACCCCCCTCACCTCTATGGTCGTCACGAAGCCACAGGAAGATGAAGTGGAAGTTGCCGACAAACCCAAAGAGGGAAGAGAGGATCCCAGACCTCCAGGTGAGAACTGAGGGGTTTTAGTATATTACAAACCTAGTAAATGAAAGTGTGCAACCATTTGACCTTTAACAAAAGAGCAAAGTCCATTTTATGCAGCAAAATAAACACAGTGACAGTGACGGCAGCAATATGAAAAGATATGTACGAATGTATTAATCAAGTTTTGCATCAACTGCATCTTAGGTTAACCAAAAGATCTAATAAAATATATAAAAAACTACTTTATTTGTGCATCCTACAGTATATGTATCTGATTCTGTATCTGAACTTGAATAGATTCAGCAACTGTATTTATGCATTTATTTTTATTTATACACAAGGGGGTTGAAATGTCATAATCACTTGTGAAATAGTTTTAATTAATTACTGTACAGTTTATTTCATTACAAAATATATTATCAACATAACAGTTTGAGTAAAAACTTGAATTGACATGATCTTCAGTATGTCTCCTTTTGTCAAAAATGAGTGCAGAATCTTATATATTCCTTCTTCAGTTTCTGTCATAACATTGCCAGGAGTTCCAGGTTAAATAAAAGAAAATCACAGATTTCCACAGTTTTGGTCTTGGACTTGTTGCCCACTGTATACTGTGAATAACACTTTTCTCTTTCTTTTTTAATCAGTAATGGGTTCCCGACATTCATCTCCTGCATGTAGGTATAAAATGTTGAACTAACAGTTCATTTACTCAAACTATTGCAGAGAATTTAAAGTTGTGATGAAATGGAAGTACAAACAGATATTTTCTTCTGTATTGTGAAGCATATCTGAGTGAAACTGCTTATCAAAAAATGAATAAGATTTTGGGATGAAATGCACCTTTTTACCATCTAGGCCACACAAAGTTTATTTGAACAAAGTGTTGAAGTTGTGCATATATCACCAGAGAGAAGTCTGTCGATTTCACAGGAAGATCCAGTTATGAAAAAAAAAAAGAAAAGAAACATATACATGAGTAGCTGATTCACAATAAGTTTTATAACATGCATTTAGAAAATAGATGAATTTTCATTTTAAGCCAAGTTCAGTATACTGCATCTGCCTTTAAGTTTTTCCCACTTGTTTTATATCCCAGCACCAGGATTTAGCCAGTACCATTTCAATGCCGGTAAGCGCAGTAAGCCCACTCGGTCCCGTCTTCCCATTCTGCCCATTCTGCTCAGTCGACCTCTCCCGCCTGATGCTCATCCAGGGTTGCGTGGTATGCCTTTTTTTCTTCTAAAAGTTGACAAAGACTCCTATACTTTCTCAAGAATGTGTTTGTCACTGCCTACTTTGTTTTTACAAATAATTACTACAAATTTGCTTTATTAAAAGCAAAATTTAAGAGTAAATCCACATTAAAAAATGTGTAGAGAATTAAATGAAAATAAATGAAATAATGGTAGGTGTGATTTAGAAATGAAACCTCTTAAAGGGATAGTTCACCCTATCATTTTCTCACCCTAATGTTCTAATGCAGTATGCCCTTCTATTTTTTGTAGACCACAAAAGGAGAATTAAAAAAAAAAAATGTCCCACTCACGCTCATCCATATAATGGCAATGAATAGCATCCAGCATCAAGCTTTTTAAAAATGATGCATCATAGCATCTTAGAACGATCCCATGCAACACGTGTTGTATATTTCAAGTTTTCTGTGGGTTTGGTAAAAACAAACGGAAATGTAATGTATTATTTAATGAAAAAACGGTTCTCCGTACTATGTCAGGTACATAAATATCTCTCAAACGTACAAACCTACTGTATTATGTTGGACAATTTTATGTAATAATTATGATACAGCATTTGGTTGTTTTCTCTTAGTTCCAACAGTTCGTAGCAATCGTTTCCTGCTGTCTGCTGCTGGTCAGTCTAAGCCACTTTGTTTTGATGTTCCTCTTCCTCACAAACTCAAACTGCTACAGGATTCTGCTTCAGGTAACTATTACACATTTAAGGCCCGTTCACACCAAGAATGATAACTATAAAGATAACGATAAAGATCTAGTTCTAAAAATTGTTCTAAATATAAAAGAATAGCACTGTCCACAGCACAGCTATAACGATAACGATATAGAGAAACGTCTCAGGTTACGTATGTAACCATAGTTCCCTGAGAACACGGAACGAGACTCTGTGTTCAATCACGCTTTGGGGAACGTCACACGTGAGCTGATGTCTGAAAGCCAAGAATCAAAAAACTCCAATCCTATTGGCCGGCGACAGCCTATGACATCATCATAGCGTGACCCGGAAGTATATAAGGAGAGCCTAGAGAACCAGTCAGTATCTTTTCGTCTTGAGGGACTGTTCAGCAGGCAGCCCCGAAGCATGGCAGGGCAACGCAGAGTCTCGTTCCCTGTTCTCAGGGAACTATGGTTACATACTTAACCTGAGACGTTCCCTTTCAAAGGGAACTTCAACTCTGCGTTCAATCACGCTTTGGGGAACGATATACCCACGCCGCCATGCTTAAGGAGAGTGCATGCCAAAAGATGGCTAGACAAACGTCAAGCAGTTTCGAATGAAACTCCAGATAGCAACTCACCCTCGGGTCACACAAAGGCTGTCAGTGACAGCATTCCCTACGGCCAACAGCCCAAGCTGAGCCTCAAGAAGGCCTTCCGCAGAAGGCCTACCAAGGCCGCTAAAGGCATCTGGAACCAACTTTTCCAAAGAGAAAGTGGTCCCTTTAAGAGAATGTGGCCAGAGAACCGAAAGGAACCCCGGCCAGTCACTAGAGGGGAACGAAGTCACCCTCAATGCCACCAGGGAGGCCAACCTGGTCTGTTATAGGACAAACTTAGTCTTGGCCAACCCTGTCTGAGTACAGAATCTCCATAACGCATTCTTCATAGAAGAGAGCAGGTAAGAGTGACTGCAGAAAGGCAGGAGCAACTCAGACCCACCTGTAGAGATGGGCATCCTGGAGAGCAGAACTCAGCTGAGTGCTATGAACCCTCGTATTGAGGGGAGTATAATCCGCTCATCCTAGGATCTACTCAGCGCTTAATTAACGCACTGAGGAGGCTGTGCGCTAAACGCCTGTTTATACAGGGGAGCACAAACCAGCCTAGGGCTGAATCTTAGGAGGACGCCTGATTAAGGCCTACCACCACGATCAGCTTAGGGAGCTAAGCACTATTACAAACATAACCCTAATAGGGAAGTACAAAGCTCACCTAACAGGTAGACCATGCAATGGTCACATAATCATGGAGGCCGAAGAGGGGCCTAGCATGATAGTAGTTAAATGTGAAACAGAAGTATATTCAGAAAGTGGCTTGGAGGGGCCACCCTGAACACCTGTCTTGCTGGGGCAGACAGACAACTTCAATAGCAGCAAAAGAGGCTGCAAAAGTGCCCACATGACAATCCACCTAACACAATCCAACGAGCAGTGTACTCAGTAAAAGCACCTTTTTACTCTTTAAAGCAAGAGGAGTACAGCGTACGCCCACACGTATTAAGGAAGGCCTGGATGGGCCTATAACCTCAACAGACACGTGGCATCAGCTCGTGGCAGTGTTTTAGGCACCAAGACCGATAAATAACCGAACCATAGGAAGTTAGATTTATCACCTGGGCCTCTGGCCAACCAGAAGTGTAATTCTCAACGAGAAATATACACAAACATACACCAGTATGTTCAAAAAGGCGACCCATAAGGCCTAGCAACCTCTAAGACATACGGTGTAAGTCTAGTGGCCATTTCTAGGAGCGCAATAGATCCACCTTAGGCGCTAGGTGGCTATACAGCTCAACTAGAGTAGAAATCAGACTCAGGGAGGCAGATGTAGTTTAAACCAAACCTCAGTAAGGTTTCACCACATCATTCACCCTGAGGGGCCAGCCACTCAAAAGTACTCGGTAAAAGCACCCTATTACTCTCACAGCGAGAGGAGTACATAACTGAACTCCACATGCTACACCGGAGGCCGAAGTAGGCCTACCTTAGTCAACACGTGGCATCAGCAAGTGGCTACCATAACCATACCAACCAGTAGGCCATGTATTCAGAGATTTTTCCCAAGAGGGAATACATAAAACGCTGCCATACATCGTGAACAGGCCTGTTTAGGGCCTATCTGTCAGTGATGGGGCGTGGCCGATGGTGGTATGGCTTCCCAGGCATCCTGCCAGCAAGTCAGCTAAAAAGGAGGCCTTGAGGGGCCTACCATTTCAGCAACAAGTGGCGTTCATCCCGTTTGTCCATATAAACACAAACTGTGCCAACATGTAATACTGAGAGAAGGAATGCATATTACGCCGCCATACTCCACGAGAGGCCTGCTTAAGGCCTACTCAACAGAGGTGGGGCGTGGCCGATGGTGGTATGGGTTCTCGGATTCCCAGGCATCCTGCCAACAAGTAAGCTAAAAAAGGAGGCCTTGTGGGGCCTACAATCTCAGCAACAAGTGGCGTTCAGCCTGTTTGCAGAATAAAACACAAACTGTGCCAACATGTGAACTAGAAAGGAGGCCTGTTGGGGCCTACCGTTCCAGTGACACGTGGCTTCAGCTCGTGAAATAAAGGGAACCAAGCTACAGGGGACCAGCTCTAACCCAACAGTAGCTGTGGGAAGCTAACTGCAACCTGAGCTAGGCTACACATTCCAACAGGCAATGTACCCTAAATCATATGTGACTAAAGGGAACCAAACAATGCCAACATGGTCTAAGGGAGGCCTATATGGCCTACTACCTCAAACGGACACGTAGCAAAAGCCTGTGGCAGTGTAAACTATGTGAGCAAACTATGATCAACTAACAGCACTTGTTAGAAATACAATTGCTAACTAGAAGGAGGCTAATTAACCATAAGAGCCTACAATCAAAGTTATATGCAATATAGCTGTTAACATGACCATAAAAGGGAGCTAATAGAAACCAGCTTTCCTCAAAAAGTGGTTCTATACTACCCTGAGTATGCAATCCAACAGGTGATGCACTCAGTGACACAAATAAACCTCAATTGGGGAATATAATAGTCACCAATCTCTCCAATAGAGGCTAACACCAAAGAGCCTGCTATTATGAGAACAGGTGCTAACCTGTGGCAGCATAAGTAAGCTCACATATATATGTAGGGCAAAAGTCTAGAACTCAAAGCAAACGTAATGCTTTGACATACATGCTGTTTCCAATAAGGAAAAACATTTTCTCCACAGAGATTCTCAAATGTGTACTAAGCCCTAGAGGACGAAGGCTAAAAGCTAACACCGTCAACTCAAACTTGATTAAGAAATCAAGTGGCTCAGAGGAAAAACATTTTTCATAGCATGAAAAGTTCTAGAAAGTGGGGCCTAGCATACATTCCTGCATAACTTATCTACGCAAAGATAAGGGCCTACCACCTGAGAAAAACAGCATCAGGGAGTCTAAAACAGTCTACAACCTAGCTGTTAACCTCACCAATTGCACCTACATAAACAAGGGGACAATGGGCATACGGCCTAACAGCTCCCTCGAGAGGAGGCCAGAACTAGGAACTATACCACCTGACAAGGGATAGTATACATAGGGTTAACATATAACACACCTAACCTAGCTCTAGCCTGGCCACTAAGCTACAGGCCTTCTTACAGGGACACAAGCCTAGTGAAGCCTGGGCTTCACCTCCAAATCTCATGGATAAGAGAAAGAAAGCGAAGCTCACAAGCAAACAATGTCAGGCGGCCGATTAAGGCCGACCTAAACATACATATTAACTGAAGTGACGAGTGCTAACTCAAACTACTCTAGAAAACAGCAGATGAGAAGCTACTCTAAACAACAGGTGGCTAAGAGGCGGCCATTTTGTGGCCTGCACAATATATTTCGTTCTAGCCAACCTATCAACTTCAGTTTGCCCAAAACCCCTTACTTTTATTTTCCATAAAATATATACAGGAAGTGAAAGAAGAAGAGGAGAGGGTAGATAAAAATTGCCCTTATGTAGCTGGGGATCGATTACAAACGCAGCGGTGTTTACAATCGATCACCCATCTCACTCTCGCTTCTTCCTCCTCCCATCTGTCTGGGCTCAGAAACAAATCTGAACGGCTAGGGGTTTTTCCATGTCCTCCCGATCTCAAACGCGGAGATCAGGAAGGAATGGAAAGTTTATGGGAGCTGCAGCGTTCATGGACAGAAAGGAACCGCTCGTCGAGCCATCCGCGCGCGGCCCCTTTCTTAACGCACTCACACGGCAGCTGCAGCCTGCCAGAAGCGCGTCCCGAAAAATACCAGCAGCTCCGCATCACAGCAGCCAGATGAGCGCGCGCTGCCGGACGTGATGACGTCAAAAAACAGACGTCATCGTCATCCAACAACTCATCCTCATCAGCCCCGGGGAAGCTGAGAGAGAATACAACTCTCTCAAACTTCCCAACGAGCTCACCTGCGAGCCCTATGATTGCAGCCGCCATTTTGCCTCAGCACAAACAGGGCCAGAATCACCAGGCACAGATGCGGACACCTCTTCCCTCGAGAAGAGTGCCGAACGAGAACGGAGCGTCCCGATAGGGAGACGCTCACAGTAAGCAACAGACAAACACACCGACAGCGCCCTCAAGCACTGTCTATGTGCGCTCATCTCCCAGACAGAAAACGCCCAGAAATGTGTATATCAAATGTCAAAACCTGGGACACGGATGAACTCACACTGTCTTGAACGTTTGTAAGGCATAATATAGATACCCTTACCGGAGTCGATATAGTCGCGATCAGACAGAACAGTTCCGAAAGACGAAAAAGATACTAACTGGTTCTCTAGGCGCTCCTTATATACTTCCGGGTCGCGCTATGATGATGTCATAGGCTGTCGCCGGCCAATAGGATTGGAGTTTTTTGATACTTGGCTTTCAGACATCAGCTCACGTGTGACGTTCCCCAAAGCGTGATTGAACGCAAAGTTGAAGCTCCCTTCGAAAGGGAACTATATCGTTGGGATTACATTCAGACCGATTTTTTTCCAGCTGTTGAACGATAAAACACGGACAACCAATCAGAATCCATTCTAATTTAAGGGCTTGTGCATTTAAAATGGCAGATGACATTGCGGAGAATTAAACGCCGAGATCCAGAAAAAGCCACCGGCCACCGCTGTTTGACAATTCAAACCCCCTTTTTAATGATACTTTAAAGAAAATGGATATGGATAACAATCGGTCATACCCTCGGAATAAATGGTAAGATGTGATCATTATGCCAGGCTAGCAAACGGTGTAAAATAAACATTAATAAACATTTCCTTTGAAGTTGCAGTGAAAAAGACTAGATTAGATCATTACACTATCTATTCACTCGAAACATAGCATGCTGAGGACATCTGCTGGTTAAAGCTGTGTAAATGCAACAAGAACAGCAAAAACAGGTACACACTTTGAAACCACAGCACGTGGGCTTAGAACAAACAGACCGTTATCGTTCGTTGGTGTGGACGCAAATATAGTTATCGTTATAGTTGTCTTTATAGTTATCGTTCTTGGTGTGAACGGCCTTTACTCTACATGCCCATCCTTTTGAATGTCTTCTTTTGTAAATTAATGTTTTGTACATACACTAATATGTGACTTTCTGTGTGTCTTAGAGTTCTCTATGAATGGAGAATCCCTGACTAGACGAAAGGGATTCACTCAAATTGTCTTTCATTACAAAACAAACCATCGCCTGACAATAAACACAAGGTCTATCAGTTACCACGATGGCCAGAATGATGTTGAGTTTTTGTGGGGCCAGGAACCTACTCAACACAGTACAGAGGGGTATATACTGCCTCAAACTATATGTTTTACTACGTTTGTGTATGTTATAGCCACATTCTGTGAATTAGAATTCATTTATCCATTTCTCTGTTTCAACAGCGTGTCTCTGATTCTACGGAGCAATGAAATGGACGTTACAATGGGAAACATAAGCGTTGTTATTCTTCTTCACAAGAAAAATGGTGACATGTTTCTGTGGCCTGCCGTTCGGCAACAGCCAAAAGATGTCAGTTTGATGGGTATTTTAGGTAAGAGTGCTTCACTGATTAAACATTTAAACATGGATTAACACAATTGACCCAGCTAACAGGGAATGTTCTCAAAGCTTTAGCAAGTGTTTTTGCAAGGTTCTCTCAAGATATGAACAAACGTACTTCCAGTAACATTAACAGAATGTTTGTTTAAAATTATTTGGTCTTTAATATGTTCTGAAAACATTAGCATGAAAATGTTATTTATATATCTAGTTCAGTCATGAAACTCTAGAGGGCGCAATCTGCAAGCAATCACATCATTACCAGCACAAGCTGATTGGCCTCTGCTGATCCTGCAGCCAATGAGATTGCTTGCTCAACATTTAAATAGTCTAGTTCAGTGTTCACTGTAATCTGGTCCTGCAGCGCGCTAGAGTTCCTCTGAACCCCTCCACCTCCTCCAGCTCCACCTGCCTAGATCTGCTACTGGATTTATATATGTCTATTTATGCAGCAGCAGCATATCTTACATGCTCACAGCAGCATGTCTGTGTATCTATTAGCAGTAACAAGTCCATACTTGCTCTGTAGCAGTAGTGTAGCAGAGAACATATTTTTGTTAGCTGGGTGAGCAATTAAATGGTAAATTCTGATTTTTAACTTGCATTATTAAACCATCACGGGATAAAATCTCAATAACTGTGGATAATGTTGAAGGAAAAGCTGAGGCTTCATATGAGGAGATTCAAGGATCACAAACACCAACTCTAAAGATAATGGACCAGGAAGTGAAGGCGAGCAGGTAAGTGATCAAAAGACAGCTGATTTTTTCTTTTATTATATATCCGTTTTAATCTATGAACGTATCTGTAGGGAGGATGTCACAGACTACACACTTCCTTCAACTCCAGTTATCAGATGTTGGCTTGTCCCGTTCCAGGCTGTGATGCAGGGAGACATTTCTGATTTCACTGTCACTCAGCTGTAGAGTTCAAAGTGGACAAATTATAAAGTGGGATAGAGCATGTTTCTGTGTAAAACACTTGCTGATGTTTGTTTTAAGTATTTTTTCAGTCATTGGCAATAGACTGTCTGTCTATGTATCTATCTATAAATTTTATGTATACATAAAGCAACCCTTTGATTGGTGCCTTTCTAAGTATTGATTGTAATTATTTCTGTAAAGTATGTATTTTTTGAGGTCATGTCTGATAATAAAATAAAAACAGCAACAAACTTCTACAGAATGTGAAGTTATATTTTTATATTTTCTAAAAAAGCATGCCTCAATATTGACTTTTGAGGAGTTCAAGAGACTCTGATTACAAATAAAGGGGGTGGTTCCTGAATCCGGTCAATAATAGCCAATCACATGATGTGGTCAGGAGTTTAAAGGAGTGTGTGTTTTGAGGTCTGTTTTCTGAGCAGGTCATGATGGATCGAGCAGCTCTCAGACTGATTCTCTTGGGCGTCTTTCTCATCTCAGCCAGTTCACATCCTGTTAAGAAGGTGAGGGACAAATCTCAGATTAAGATGAAGATGATGTGTCAAAATTCTACAAACAGATTAATTATTTGTATTTGAGATGAAGATCCAGACAAACTAGATCTGTGTCATACATGTTGAATATACAGTGTTCAAAAGTTTGAGAAATTAATACTTTTAATCATTAAATTGATCAGACATGACAGTCTAGACATTTATAATGTTACAAAAGATTTCTATTTCATATAAAAGCTGTTGTTTTAAACTTTATTCATCAAAGAATCCTAAAAAAATGTATCACGGTTTCCACTAAATTAATATTAGTCTTTTTAACACTAATAACAAATGTTTCTTAAGCAGAAAATCGGCATATTAGAATGATTTCTGAAGGATCATGTGACACTGAAGACTGGAGTAATGATGCTGAAAATTAAATTTTGCATCATGGGAATAAATTATATTTTAAAATGTAATATGATAGAAAACTGTTATTTTAAACTGCAAAAATATTTCACAAAATTACAGATTTAAGAGGTTTTTTTTAGATCAAATAAATGCAGCATTGGTAAGCCTAAGAAACTTCTTTCAGAAATTAAAGATCGTAATGATTTTTGAACAGCAGTGTATCATTTAAAATGCAGTTTGAGTAAAGAGAACTATCTATTGCTCAATAGTTTACACTGAGATGTAGTCATCAAAATGTATTTGTTGTTTAGTCCAAAGGCCTTTTCTTCATGCCATTTTCGTGCAGTAAATATTTGAACAATCCCACACAAAAAGGAGGAGTAAATGTGCACCATCCAATTTGACTGTAGTGTTTGATGTCTCAACAGAAACAAGATGTGGATATATACAGCTTCTACATTAACTCCACGGTCACCAGTCGCTACGCCACAACGGTCATCACAAGCCGTGTGGCGAACACACTGAATGAATCTCAAGAGATCCAGTTTGAGGTCAAGATACCCAAGACTGCCTTCATCAGCAAATTCAGAATGTAGGGAACATGAGTAGTGTTATATAAGTCGAGATAAAGTGGTAAAGAAGCCATTTATATGTTGGTCTCAGGTCATGTCCATGATAATGCAGCTAAACAACAACAAAATAAAGATTTATTAATTATTTTATGAAGTACTGTATGTATGAGATACACATACAGCATTAAGAGGATGTCATTGTCATTTTCTCCATAGGACCATAGAGGGGAAGACATATGATGGAGTTGTGAAGGAAAAACAGGAAGCTCAGCAGCAGTACAGTAAAGCAGTATCTCGAGGAGAAAGTGCTGGACTGATCAAGTACAGGACGTTAAAAAAAAAAATAGGTCCATAAAATGTGTTTTTATAGTATGTTTAGTAATATGCTGGGATTAATTTCTATTTCAGATCTGTTGGAAGGACTTTAGAAGACTTTAAAACTTCAGTGACGGTGGCTGCTTTTAGTAAAGTGACCTTTGAGTTGACCTACGAAGAACTGCTAAAGCGTCGCCTCGGCAAATATGAGTTACTCATCAATGCCCAACCGATGCAGCCGGTGGCAGATTTCAAGGTAGAAGAGGAAACGAAGAGGGAAATAGATAATCAATTTAGATGGATACAAAGATCATGTTTCTTTTACTCACATTAGATGGATGTACACATCCAAGAGAAACCAGGAATTTCCTTCTTGGAGGTGAAAGGAGATTTGAGCACCGGTGATCTGGCCAATGCCATCAAAACCACCAGAGCAGACAAAGACGTAAGAGCTTAAAATGAGGGTAAAACCCTTAGCTTAGATGTTCTCATTATGCTACTACACTTCAAACAAAGTGACCAGATGACCAAACTGATCATTTCAGGCATGGGTGACCTTCTACCCCACTCGAGACCAACAGACCAAGTGTAAAAGCTGTGGAGAAAATGGACTGAATGGTGACCTGCTCATTACATACGATGTCGAAAGACTAAGTCCCAAAGGAGAAGTCATGGTACATTTTTCAATAACGTGCTTTACGAGAGTAAAATAAATTTCACAAAGGATTTTGAAAGACTGGCTATGTAAAAAGACATGAATGATATTCAGAATGTACTTTTGTTTTCTCTCAGGTATCAAATGGCTATTTTGTCCACTACTTTGCACCCTCTGATGTTCCACGTATTCCCAAAAATGTGGTGTTTATCATTGACCGGAGCGGTTCTATGCACGGCAGAAAAATAGATCAGGTAAATGTCGATGTTTCATGGATTTGGATTTGCTTGCTTTAAATTAGTAAAAAAAAAAAAAGCCCATATCTGGTAAATGAATATGCAGTCATAATGGAGAAAGAATAACTTTCAGGTTTTCTGACAGAAGTGTTTTTCTTTAGACTCGTTTGGCACTGCTAAGGATTTTAAGTGATCTTGATGAGGATGACCACTTTGGATTGATCACCTTCGACAATGACATTGACAGATGGAAGCGTGAACTCCTGAAAGCTACCAAGCAAAACCTGGAGAATGCAAAATCTTTTGTGAAGAAGATCAGTGATAGAGGAGGTGAGTTTCTAATGCTAAATGGGGAGTAAGAAAGTTGCTCCTCAAAGTGACACAACTGTGTTTGTTCTTCCTTTAGCCACAGACATAAACGCTGCAGTTCTAGCAGGAGTGGACATGATCAATCGACATCCACGAGAGGAAACCGCCTCCATCCTGATCCTGCTGACTGATGGAGATCCCACTTCAGGCACAGATTCACACTGACAAACACGAGCTAATGGTGTTTTACTGTAGCACTAGTTCACTCAGTCTAATTAGAAGACCTGTTAATAAAAGGTTTTAGACCTAATTAAAATGCCTGTAGGACCAGAAGATTATTATCATGACCAATTTGGTTCTTGTCTTTTTCAGTAAGAGAAAAGAATAAGAAATATGAAATTGCCCAATGCGTCCATTGCTTTCTGATCATTCAAAAAATGTCATAATTATGATTTTCAAGCATGTACTGTAGGTAGTCTAACTTATTTTTTCTCTCTAACAGGTGAAACTAACATAGAGAGGATAATGGCCAATGTGAAAGAGGCCATTGGGCTGAAGTTTCCCCTCTATTGTCTTGGTTTTGGACATGATGTTAACTTTGACTTCCTGACAAAGATGTCACTGGAAAATGGTGGAGTTGCTCGCAGGATTTATGAAGATTCGGACGCTGATCTACAGCTGCAGGTGGACTACAGAGAATCAGCTGTGAATTCATCCTCAGTTCTTATCTGTTCTGCGTTTGAATGCATTTAAACCCTTTATTTTGGTTTGTTATATTGTAGGGCTTCTATGAGGAAGTTGCCGTCCCTCTCCTCGCTGATATTCAACTTAAATACACAGGAGGGACAAACCTTACCAAGACCAGCTTTAACCTGTACTTCAACGGCTCTGAGATTGTGGTATCAGGACAAATCACAGACAACAGTGTGGAGAGTTTCAGCACTGAAGTCATTGCAGTATCAGTAAGATCATCATGGTGCTTTACAAATTGTATCAAATTGGGATTGAGTGGGCTGTTTTTTTCTTGGCAGGTTATTATATTGGATATTAGGATCATTGATGGTCAGTTGTTTAGTTTGGAATAGGGGTGTAACCGTACACAAAACTGACGGTTCGGTACGTACCTCAGTTTTGAAGTCATGGTTCGGTACAGCAGGGGGAGAAAACTAAACAAAATTGCTTTTTTAAATTTACTGAACAAATTGTGTCTCTGTCTTTAAATGAATTCAATTATAATTAAAAGTTTCTTAAGGATAAAAAATTTATCTCTGCTAATGCTGTAAACTATATAGGGAGACCTTACTTGCACATTACTATAATATTAAAGGTTCAGAGCCCAAAAGATGAACTAGTATTAAAGAGGAAGAGATGATCGTGTTCACTCGCGCTCAGCGCTGTTGCTTGAAATGAGGCGCCTGTACAGTTAGCCTATCTGTCACACCACATTAAAGAGCGTCAAAACGGCATTTTTTTTTTTTCAGGATAAAATGGACAGAATTTGAAAGATGACACTTTGTTTCTTATCGCAATGTGGAGCTTATTGCGATTATTGGTGGTTAGGCTATAACGCTGTATTATTCACATAGCCTAGATCCAATGGGCCAGGGCTGGGTGGGGCGCGTTCGGTACGCCATGAAAGTATCGCGGTACATACCGTGGGTGGTGTGGTTTTTCGTTTCGGTTTGAATATCATTACACCCCTAGTTTGGAATAATGGTCACTTTGTTTTCAGAGAAGGTTGCTGGTGAAAGTGGTAATGACAACATTCCTGATGAAAATGTTCATTAGTATTATTATTTCTGAGCAGAAGGGCAGTAGTGTGACGTATCAGGACACTGTAATGATAAAAGACCCCAGTGATGTCCCACCTGAGAATGAAGATTTCATGCAGAGACTGTGGGCCTACCTGACAGTGAAGCAACTTCTGGAAAGACAGTAAGTTTATGGAGTGATATGACATTCTGCAATTTAAGTTGGACATTGAGGACATCTTTCTGTGTCAGGGTGCTTCTTAAAGGACAAGAGAAAGAGGATGAAGAGAAAGAAGCTCTCAAACTCTCTCTGAAATACCAGTTTGTCACCCCCCTCACCTCTATGGTCGTCACGAAGCCACAGGAAGATGAAATGGAAGTTGCCGACAAACCCAAAGAGGGAGGAGAGGATCCCAGACCTCCAGGTGAGAACTGAGGGGTTTTAGTATCTTACAAACCTTGTAAATGAAAGTGTGCAAATATCTGACCTTTAATAAAAGAGCAAAGTCCATTTTATGCAGCAAAATAAACACAGTGACGGTGACGGCAGCAATATGAAAAGTTACAGTATGTACGAATGTATTAATCAAGCTTTGCATCAACTGCATCTTAGGTTAACCAAAAGATCTAATAAAATATGTTTATTTATTTGTGCATCAATTTAGTTTGTGCATCCTGTATGTATCTGATTCTGTATAAGAACTTGAATAGATTGAATTTATGCATGTATTTTTTATTTATACACAAGGGGGTTGAAATGTCGTAATCACTTGTGTAATAGTTTTAATTAATTACTGTACAGTTTATTTCATTACAAAATATATTATCAACATAACAGTTTGAGTAAAAATTTGAATTGACATGATCTTCAGTATGTCTCCTTTTGTCAAAAATGAGTGCAGAATCTTATATATTCCTTCTTCAGTTTCTGTCATAACATTACTTTGATTTAGAATGTTCAAAATTCTAAACTTTTTTTTTTTTTTTCAGGTTTAAATAAAAGAAAATCACAGATTTTCACAGTTTTGGTCTTGGACTTGCTGCCCACTGTATACTGTGAATAACACTTTTCTGTTTCTTTTTTAATCAGTAATGGGTTCCCGACATTCATCTCCTGCATGTAGGTATAAAATGTTGAACTAATAGTTCATTTACTCAAACTATTGCAGAGAATTTAAAGTTGTGATGAAATGGAAGTACAAATAGATATTTTCTTCTGTATTGTGATGCACATCTGAGTGAAACTGCTTATCAAAAAATGAATAAGATTTTGGGATGAAATGCACATTTTTACCATCTAGGCCACACAAACTTTATTTGAACAAAGTGTTGAAGTCGTGCATATATCACCAGAGAGAAGTCTGTTGATTTCACAGGAAGATCCAGTCAAGATATTTTGATTAAAAACTACGAGGTCAAAAAAAAGGAAAAAAAGAAAAGAAACATATACATGAATAGATGATTCACAATAAGTTTTATAACATGCATTTATAAAATAGATGAGGTGAATTTTCATTTTAAGCCAAGTTCAGTATACTGCATCTGCCTTTAAATTTTTCCCACTTGTTTTATATCCCAGCACCAGGATTTAGCCAGTACCATTTCACTCCCGGTCAGCACGGTCTGGCCAGTTGGCCTGGTCCACCTGGTCAGCCTGGTCTGCCTGTTCTGCCTGGTCCGCCTGGTCCGCTTGGTCCGCCTGCTGCTCATCCAGGGTTGCGTGGTATGCCTTTTTTTCTTCTAAAAGTTGACAAAAACTCCTATACTTCCTTGATAACTTGTTTATCATTGGCTACTTTTTGTTTTTACAAATAATTACTGCAAATTTGCTTTATTAAAAGCAAAATCAAGAGTAAATCCACATAAAAAAGTGTAGAGAATTAAATGAAAATAATGCATTAGGTGCGATTTATGTAGCCTCTTAAAGGAATAGTTCACCCTATCATTTTCTCACCCTAATGTTCTAATCCAGTATGCCCTTCTTTCTTTTGTGGGCCACAAAAGGAGAATTTAAAAAAAAAGAAAATGTCCCACAGCATCAAGCTTTTTTAAAAAAAGATGCAAAAGCATCACAGAATGATCCCATGCAACTTGTGTCCAAATGTTCTGGGGCTATACGATAGGGTTTGGTAAAAACAAACGGAAATGTAATGTATTATTTAATGAAAATCCTGGCTTTGGCCGTTGGTCTTCTGTACTCATCTGTGCATCCGTGAGACTCTTAGCGCTTCAGTTCCCTCCGACTCACCCAGAAAAAGCACGAAAATTACGTTGCGTTCTCCTTTTGTGGTTTTGAAAAAGACAGAAGAGTATACTGCATTAAAACAACACCAGGGTGAGTGAATGAAGACTAGTTTCATTTTCACTATCCCTTCAGTATTAAAAGTGTAAGGCACCCCCTGTCGGCCCAAAAATGGATTCCGACGGCCTGGGCGAAGGTAGAATGCATGTATGTCTTTTCAGCGCCCCGTGAAGTTCACTCAATTTTTAGAATTTAGTTTCAATTTTACTTTAGCTGCTCGTTTAATCTGACTCCAATTTCAAATGAGTATTACTCTTAGATCGTGTTTCTAATTAGGAATTAATCATTGGTCATGTATAAATTTAGATATTTGATTATTCTGGGTATCCCGTACTTTCAATTATTCGTTCATTATGGACCCGATATCACACAGGAAGTTACATCGGCCGACTATGTACTTCCAGGGTCACAAATTCGTCAGTTTCTGATACTTAGTCAGAGGGTGCAGAGTTTACTAATGCATTTGAGTCGAACCGCCACATGCTTGTTCATTCAAAAACACAGTTTTCTTAGTCACGATACTGCAACTTGCTAAGTCAGTGATAGACAGAAATCCGAAGGTCTCACATGATGTGCAACATGCTCCTTTCATTGAGCCTTTAGTTTGACCTATCCTGACGCAGATTTGCAGAAATATGGACTCTAATAATCTACTGGTCATAATGATTTCAGAAGAATCCAGAGTAAATCAAATATTTTATTTGTCAGGTAAAAATATATCATGCCAGTTACATAGTTAGACAATTAGAAGCCAATTCAGAAATAATAAACACATAACATTAATTACTCAAAGATGACTCTAAGAGTCAGACACACACCACAGGGGTTGCATAGATGAGTGAGGAGAGTTTGGGCAAGGCGTTGTCCTATGCTATTTCTTTGAGATCTTCTCTCCAGATGAGTTTTATTGCTTTATTGCAGGGCGCTTGATCTCAGCTTTTGTCTTAGCAGGAAAATCAAGTCTTACAAAAGGAAATACATTTAAATCATGAAAAGAAAATTATTTAAATGTAGCATATGTTTTGTGAAAGTAATTATTATGAAATGTTTTATTAGAAATTGTTTTATAATTGTTTTATTTGAGAAAGATTATTTGGTACAATTTAATTACTGATTAATTTAATTATTTTTCTATTGAATTATTTCAAAATGCAGTTACATTAAACTTTTTTCATTATTTATTGATTTCATTGAGTGCTTTGGTCAGTAACTTATTGATAAAATGACTAACATGACTAACAAATTACCCCCCCCCCCCCTTTTGTTTTTTAGGTTTTGAGGATATGTTGATCTCCAGATTTCGTACGTATGAACGCTGTATTGTGCAATGTAACATTGATTTTGCCTTGTGTCAAGTAAGTCTAATTTGATCAATTGCACCTTCTCTTGCCCTTAGATCAAGTGCCCATGATTCCATTGGAGAGTGAAACTGTTCTCCCTACTATGTCAGGTACATAAAGATCTCTCAAATGTACAAACCTACCATATTATGTTGGACAATTTTATATAATAATAGGTTGTTTGCACATGATGTCAATGCTGTGGGGCAAAGTGCAGCTGGAGGGCAGGAAGTGATTTTTCTATATAGGAATCACTATCACGAACTCAAAATTCCTATGTTTTGCATAATTTATGCTTGCTCAAATCAATCATACTGAGAAACCACTAGGAGCTTTTTTGTTTTTGACTTGGTTAAATATTCACATTCTTCATGGTATCGTTTGCAGGGAAGAGAAGCTATTTTATGCCATTGCATGATCATTTGGTGTTTTCCTTTAAGTTTTGTAGAATTCTGTTCACAATGTTGATCTGGTTACCGCGAAAACAGTGTCACGTGCTGCTGCTTCAGCCATCATGTAGTAGTTTATGCCGCTTCACAGACTAAACATGACAAAACCCTTACACACTGTCATTCAGAAATTGACAGATGCTGGTTTGACACTGAACATGCAGAAATGCACATTCAACCAAACTTTCCTCAAATTCCTGGGTCATGTGATCTCAAAAGAAGGAATCTTACCAGATACTGCTCACTTCAAAGCTATAGTCGATGTTCCTACTCCACACGACTTATCTTCTCTTCGTTCGTTCTTTGGATTGATCTAGGGCTGCAACAACTACTTGATAATAATCGATGATAATCAATAATGAAAGTCATCGACAATGATTCTCGTTATCGATTAGTCGGGTCTGATCACCGTGCACAGAAAACTTCTGCCAGTTGCGTCAAATTACAGCACTGAATTACACATTTCTGTGGACAAAAATGCATCTAAAAATAATGGAGGAAACAGAGTGAGCTGCTGCAGGAAAGGTACGTGATCCAAGCTGCCCAAAACATGAGAATTCTTTATTTTAAGCTTCAAGCTTATAATCTACCAAAGAATTACAAATAAAACAAAATTACGGCTTATTTCTGCATTTCTGGCAAAATTACCCCCCCCCCCATTCACTGCATCCCGTCCTACGTAGCCTAGAGTGAGATCAGATGGTAAACTGTCAAAAAAGAAATGTCTTCATGTTCGACGAAGAAGTATTGATACCTAGTGGTCAAAAGCAATAGCAAAAGTAATAGGTCAGTATTATTAAATTGCAGACAAAGATTTTGGATAACTAGGTTGGCTTGTATGTTTGGTGCGGAATGGGTGCGGTAGGGGGCCTAACCTCATATTTTTCATAGGGCCCAAAATTGCTAGCGGTGCCCCTGACAGCATTTGGTTATGTTCTCTCTTAGTTCCAACAGTTCGTAGCAATCGTTTCCTGCTGTCTGCTGCTGGTCAGTCTAAGCCACTTTGTTTTGACGTTCCTCTTCCTCACAAACTCAAACTGCTACAGGATTCTGCTTCAGGTAACTATTACACATTTACTCTACATGCCCATCTTTTTGAATGTCATCTTTTGTAAATGAATGCTTTGTACATACACTAATATGTGACTTTCTGTGCGTCTTAGAGTTCTCTATGAATGGAGAATCCATGACTAGACGAAAGGGATTCATTAAAATTGCCTTTCATTACAAAACAAACCATCGCCTGACAATAAACACAAGGTCTATCAGATACCACGATGGCCAGAATCATGTTGAGTTTTTGTGGGGCCAGGAACCTACTCAACACAGTACAGAGGGGTATATAGTGCTCAAACTATATGTGTTTTACTACGTTTGTGTATGTTATAGCCACTTTCTTTGAAGTAGAATTCATTTATCCATTTCTGTTTCAACAGCGTGTCTCTGATTCTACGGAGCAATGAAATGGAGGTTACAATGGGAAACATACGCGTTGTTATTCTTCTTCACAAGAAAAATAGGGACGTGTTTCTGTGGCCTACCGTTCGGCAACAGCCAAAAGATGTCAGTTTGATGGGTATTTTAGGTAAGATGTTCTAGGAACTTTAGCAAGTGTTTTTACAAGGTTCTCTCAAAGATATGAACAAACGTACTTCCAGTAACATTAACAGAATGTTTGTTTAAAATTATTTGGTCTTTAATATGTTCTGAAAACATTAGCATGAAAATGTTATTTATATATCTAGTTCAGTTTTGAAACTCTAGAGGGCGCAATCTGCAAGCATTATTACCAAGCACAAGCTGATTGGCCTCTGCTGATCCTGCAGCCAATGAGATTGCTTGCTCAACATTTAAATAGTCTAGTTCAGTGTTCACTATAATCTGGTGGAGGGTTAGAGTTCCTCTGAACCCCTCCACCTCCTCCAGCTCCACCTGCCTAGATCTGCTACTGGATTTATGTATGTCTATTTATGCAGCAGCAGCATATCTTACATGCTCACAGCAGTGTGTCTGTGTATCTATTAGCAGTAACAAGTCCATACTTGCTCTGCAGCAGTAGTGTAGCAGAGAACATATTTTTGTTAGCTGGGTGAGCAATTAAATGGTAAATTCTGATTTTTAACTTGCTTTATTAAACCATCACGGGATAAAATCTCAATAACTGTGGATAATGTTGAAGGAAAAGCTGAGGCTTCATATGAGGAGATTCAAGGATCACAAACACCAACTCTAAAGATAATGGACCAGGAAGTGAAGGCGAGCAGGTAAGTGATCAAAAGATGTAAACACAGCTGATTTTTTCTTTTATTATATATCCGTTTTAATCTATGAATGTATCTGTAGGGAGGATGTCACAGACTACACACTTCCTTCAACTCCAGTTATCAGATGTTGGCTTGTCCCGTTCCAGGCTGTGATGCAGGGAGACATTTCTGATTTCACTGTCACTCAGCTGTAGAGTTCAAAGTGGACAAATTATAAACTGGGATAGAGCATGTTTCTGTGTAAAACACGATGTTTAAGTATATTTTTCAGTCATTTGATGGAAAATATACCTTTTCATGAATTCATCAACATAAAGATGTGTTAGAATATGTATTTAAAATGATCCATCTTCGAAATCTATGTGATTGTAACCATAATATGCTTTTTTGGGATAAACATTTATTTCCATTAAACACTGTCTCAAGTCAAACCGCTCTCTCTTGTGATTAAACAAACATTTGACCAAATATGAGTCAATATAGTTACACCAGCATGTATTATAGCCTAAATTATCTATCTATCTATCTATCTATCTATCTGTCTGTCTGTCTGTCTATCTATCTATCTATCTATCTATCTATCTATCTATCTATCTGTCTGTCTGTCTGTCTAATCACGATACACTAGCATGTAACGGCTGCATTCTTGTTTGCATTAGTAAATGACATATTTAATGGTAATTATAGAATGTAATTTTAGAATTTTTTTTTTTTTTTTTTAATTTGGAACTACAATAAATCCAGAAACAGAAAAATCAACTTTATGAATACACAAAATTATGGTTTATTCTGCTATATTTTCTAGTTAGAAGTCCCAAAGAAAAATAACTTGAAATGGATGTTGCATGTGCTAACTTGAAGAGGTAAATAGACACATGTTTTAACACAGACTGTCCAAAATAAACCAAGTCATGGCGATTCATTAGATTAAACTAAGACAATATACTAATGAGGGTATTTATGAGTCAGCAGTTACACAGACAGATCTAAATGATGTGCAGGACACTTTATCTGTATGCTTTAACCTTTGCCCTTGTGCTTTAAACTTATCTGATCACGTAAACTTGAGTTTATGACTTGCTGTAACACTCGCTCCAAAGAAACTTGAAGGAAATTCAATATAGGTAACTTCAGTATTAATTAAAGGGGCAGTTCACCCAAAAATTAAAATTCTGTCATTTAATGTCAATTTAATGTCATTCCAAACTTGTATTTTTTCAAAATCTGCAGAACACAAAAGAAGCTTTTTTGAAAAATGACAGTCAATGAGGTCCAATTGTGTGAACCCCATTAACCTTTTTATGGCCAAAATCATTTAAAAACATTATTTAAAATATCTTCTTTTGTGTTCCAAAGATTCTGAACTTATGAATGACAAGTAAAATGACAACAGAATTTTCATTTTTGGAGGGAAATGTGATTCAATTACAGCATTTTAACATTGCTGGAATAGATATGAAAACTGATTGTCAGTTCCCAAGCTGAAACATAGAATGAATAACATGGGATAGAAAGAAACTACAGAGAGAAGTTGAAGGTTTTATCTATTGACTAAACTTGACAATTCACAGAATGAGTGGTTAAACAAAACTCTGTGTTTATAGGCGTTGCATCACTGCTGTTAGGTTAAAGGCCATTTGACTTGCCTCTCTCTGGTTGTTGAAGTCTCCGTTGAAGCACAGCTTGCCACTCCAGATCTTTTGAATAATACCTTGGGAGTTCCGGAAGACTGATACTCTGGACTTTTGAGCTCATATAGACAATGAATTTGTTACATTGAAATTCAAGAAATCCAGCAATCCTTTGAATACATCTGCAGGCAAGTACAACTACCATAATTTTGGCTTCGGATCTGCCATATCTTTAAAGGAATAGAGGAAATATATCTGTGAAAAGACAATTAAACAATGATTTCAACTAATATTTGGATTTCCTTGGAGAGAACTAAACCAATAGCAGTATTTCTGCTCTTTGAGTCCTGCTGCAATCATTAACTATTGATGCATTCCAGAGCGTTTTATCAAGACTACTGTACGGTATGATCAATGCTGGACGTCACTGCGTTCTCAGGCAAAACTACAAGAATGCATTGTACACCGTATAACCGAAAATGGTTTTGAAATGTTTGAACGCTGGTCTGAGAAAAGCTTTGAAAGGGGCAATAATCGTAAAACATCCAGCTGCTTTTAGACTGAAACTTTTAAGTGAGTAAAATTTTTAAAGATGCCTAAAAATAAAGATCGTATTTAAGAACCAGTCACACTCAAAATTAGATTGTTGTTAATTCTTGGACACTCCATTATGGTTAACGGGACTACTGAGTCAAACAGTTCCAGTCTTGGACCAAGTGATGTTGAGCGAGTGTTGGTACCCATATTTGACAGCTTTATCCTGGTGACCGGGGTAGTAGGACACATCCTGGTTCTTATCATCATCTGTCGAACGATGCGGCGAGGATGTGGACAGCCCAGTGGAGGAAGGACAGGAGGACTCCAACAGACAAATGCAAACGGCACAGATGTTTTTCTTCTGTCATTAAGTGTGGCGGACCTTCTCCTACTTTCCTGTCTTCCATATCACACAGTTGCCATTGCAACCCATCACTGGCCGTTTGGAAGCTTTATGTGCAAGTCCGTCAGCTTCCTGAGTGCGATGTGTACAGCCGCCAGTGCCTTTACGCTTGCCGCTTTGGCTTTTGCTCGGTACATCATCGTAGTTCATCAGTCCAAAGCGTATCGATGGCGCAGAGAGGGGCGTTTAAAAGTGACTGCAGGCGTACTGTGGATACCAGCTGTTGTGTTGGCATCTCCTCAGTTCGCTTGGAGGACGCTGATTTCAGGGCTGGACAACCGTGTAACTCGTGAGGACCTGGCATGTTTTAATTTCCTTTCTGACAAGAGCCAGTTGGCATATGGAGTGTGCCACTTCCTACTGGCTTTTGCATTTCCGCTTTTGATCATTGTAATAGCCTATGCCAAGATATACCATTTCCTCAAAATCACCAGGCGGGATCGCACAACTCAGACTGACCGTTTGGAGCACTACCATGTTCATGTCACCCAGATGTCTGCTCTGTTAGTGCTGGCATTTGCATTGTGCTGGCTGCCTTCCTATGGCTTGATGTTTGCTCAAATAGTTGAGGGTGACAATGCGGTTGGAACTTTACCTCGCTTTGGACCCTTTGCTACGTTTGCTCGCATCATGGCAACCTCTTCTACAGTGGCCAACCCCATTCTCTATGTTTTCATGTCAGAGAAATTCAGGAAGGAACTAATGGATCTGGTTCAAGGAGGATGTGGAAACAGTCCCTCCTAAAGCCATATGGGATGCTGGAATGACCTTTTAAGAGTTACCAAATAACATGATTTATTCCATAAAATATGTTGTTTGCATACTTAAATGACTGTGTACAGATGCTAACAATTAGTGTTTTTTTTTTTTTTTAAACAAATATGTAGAATATTTCCATGAGTGATGCCACAATGACTAATGGACACTAAGGAACTTTGGATTACCTCTTGAGTTAGCAATGGTGTTCTGGTATTTCAATGTTACCATTTTTTTTGCATATCCTCAGAAAATGTTGAGGAACCAAACAACAGTCTAGAATACAGTGTACATTCTTTTGTACATTTTGTGTCAGTTAATTTGACTTGTCAAGGTTTTGCTCATTAAAAGACGGTGTAGTTTGACTTGAGTTTAATGGAGAATTCTTAAAAATAATTTATTGGCATCCATGAAGAACTTTTAACATCCATGGAGCCAAAAGGTTCTTTACAATGGAAAAACGTTAACGTTCTTTGCACCAAAGCTGCATCCGAAAGCTTAGGCAGCTGACTTGTTGCCTGACTTTGCAGGCAGCGTTTGACTACGAAGGTACCTCAAAAAACTGATTTTGACTTCTGAGGCAGTGTAACGGTTTAATGATCTATAGCAAAATAGAGGTTTGGTGATAACTAAGTGAATATTTAATTACTACAATACTAATTTCTCGCTAGAATTGACACCAAAAGTGGAAAACATTGGTCAAAAACATAAATTATTTACACAAAACTGACAACCCAACTTTCAGACCGATCTTTATTTTTTAGCTCAATTGTCACAGAATGGAACACACAAGATTGTGGGATATCAAAGGAAGCAAAGGATATCCTCTATCTAACATTCGGATCTGCCTTTATGCCTTCCTAACTTGAAATGCATCCTCAGAAGGCAGCATTTTTAAACTTTCGGACGCAGCCTAAGAAAAAAATTCCTCTTTTAAGGCGAGACACCCCAGGTGAATAGGGTAAAAAAATTAACTAATAGATATCACCATACTACCCCAGCTGATTGATTACATTAAAAATTGCAAACATTTTTTGTATTACAAGTTTTCTAAAATGTTATGTTTAAATATGCAAATGAGGCGTTATCTAATTAAATATGTGCTAATTTGCATACATTTCTAGAACAAAAATCTGAATATTGGATGACGTCAGGTTCAAAATTCTCGTTTAATTTTTTGGACATATTGAATTCAAAGGTTTTTACAGAGGGAATTTTGGATATCTCTTTTTATCACTCCATAAATCAGAAAATACTATCAACAGCCAGAAAAAAAAATATTTTCACCATTTTTTTTAGGAATAAAATGTTGTATAAAATCAGGCAAATTAAATATCAACAAATCCCTCTGTAAAAACCTTCAGAATATAGATAGGAATAAAACTGTAAAGTTTGGTGTATATAAGTTCTGCTGAAATGGAGATTTCTGACTGAGCAGGAGAAAAAACTCATTTTGAGAAAACGGCCTTTAAAGATATTTACTGTAATTGAAATCTATAGACACAAATAGATAAAGTCCTATAAAATATACACTTAAAAGTATATTTTGGATGTTTTTTTTCCCACCAGTCTGAAAAAACACTTTATAATAAGCCAAAAAGTGCAAAATCTCAAAATTGACAGGTGCCTGAAAAAACAGTGTTTTTGCCTGTAGTGTCTCTCCTTAAGAACTCTACACTGTACACAAAATGGCTCTTATATGCAAAACCCCCCTTTGGAACCCTTATTTTTAATAGTGTACTTTAATTAAAAACTGGATTAACCCAAGGAAAGGCTGAAGTGGATGTTACAAAAGATAAAGCAAAAAAACATATATAATAGACAATTATAAGCAAGACTTGAATGGAAACCTTCTGTTATTTGATTGCTTTTTATTTGTTAACATAAAATCTTGAGAAAGCAGTGCCAAAGACAATGCCATACTCCCTTTGGTCAGTTTTAACAATACAAGATGGGATTGAACCATTGAAACATTTACTGTGCTTAAAACAGACCATCAAAATATATTGGGAAACATTGTTTGTTAACTCTACAGCTGAGTGACAGTGAAATCAGAAATCTCGGCCCCCATCACAGACTGGAATGGTACATGCCAACATTCTCGAAAAGGAGTTGAATGCAGTCTGTAATCGCTGACAGTCTCCCTATAGACATAAGTTTCATTAAATACATTCATAAATGAAACATATAAGTTTGTATGTATTTATTAATTTAATCACTTACAAATGTGTCTCCACCTCCTTGTTCATTATCTTTAGAGTTGGTGTTTGCGATCCTTCAATCTCCTCATATGAAATATTGGGTTTTCCTTAAAGATTGTCCACAAATATTGTGACTTGTCACCAGTGTTGGTTCAATGACAGCAATTTATTCACAATAATGCATTTAATAACAATAAATAGTTGTTAGCTAACCAATGTACATAAAAGACACATTAACATCACTGACATTCTGGTTGTATTCATATTATTCACATTTTTTTGCCCATGGATTATCACATGCTCTGTTCAGAATGGATAACTACTTACTGAACAATGTGCAGTGCATTAAAATAATAGCAAGTAAAACAGCCATTCAAACAATAGCATACTACATTTTTGTCATATGACCTCAAAACTTTTATACCAAGTGTTGTCCAATTGTCGGCTGCGTTTAAGTCCATTTTTTTTAACCCACTTCAAAATGGTGGCGGGGATTCCCCTGGGGGGAAGTGCTTAGGGAAGTTTGCGAGTGTATCTCTAAAAGTGTAGTTAAATGCAACCTCAGAAATAAGGTTGCATTAGTACATTATACAAAGCTCAGGGCTGCGTTTCCCAAAAGCATCGTAAGCCTAAGTTGATCGTAGAACCATTGCCACCAATCGAGCTACGATCAACTTAGGCTTACGATGCTTTTGGGAAATGCTACCCAGCACAGTGTGCTCTCTTGTATGCTGTGCATATTATACATACTATATACTGAAGACGTTGTAAGAGTAATAAGTTAGCATGCTATTCTGAACATAGTCACATTGTTCTTCTGAAATGGTTGACAGATTAAAGGTTATTAATATGCGCCATGATCTACTGTTGCAGCCTACGTCAGTATCTCTAAGAGGCAAGTGATGAAAAATAATGTTTAAATGTTTAGACACTGAATTGCTCTCTTACCTAAAATGCCTGTCAAATTGACATCTTTTGGATATTCCCAAATGGCAGGCCACAAAAACAGGACCTGATCTTTCTTTTGAAGAAGAATAACAACACGAATATTTCCCATGGTGACGTTCATTTGATCTTCAAGTACAACCAGAGACACGCTGTTGAAACAGAGTAACTCATGAGTGAATTCTGCCTCTATTGTATCACAACAAACTGTTTAGTAAAATACTTGTATATCTCTTTACAAAAAAATAAGTATACTTCAAGTTAATTTTATTAAGTATACTAAAGTAAAGTTCAAGTATATTTTAAGTATATTTTATGTAGTAAGTATACTAATATCAATGTACTAGTAGTATACTTACTATTTCAATACTACTTGGGACTAAATTGGCCCTCTTTTAATGTATAAAAGTATAAGTATACTTTAAGTGTAACAGTAGTAAACGGAGCACACAATATCTTTCATTTACTGCAACTAAGTGAACGTATATTCATAGTTTACTAAATACTTGTAGCACATTTTTTCAGTAGCCCCTCACTGCATAACACTCGAGATCCAGGGAGCGGAGTCGGGTAGGTTTAGGAATATGTAAAGTGGGAGGAGTTGGATCTAGATGGATCCACCCCCTGGATTTTGTGTTCTGCAGTGAGGACCATCTCGTTTCCTTTACAGTTTTTGTCAAATGCTTACACACATTTTCAAAACTTTCTCTCTTTTTTTCAAAACTTTACACACAAATCCAAGATTTACACACATAAAATGCAAAATGCCTCACATCTCTTGCAAAATGAAGCACTGCATTCAAAATTTCACAAACACATCTCAAAAGCAAACATTTGTCTTACTTTGCAAACACATTTGCTATAATATTATATTTTTGGATATATCATATACACACTAATATTCAAAACCTAAAGCTCTTCTTTCATGAGCTCCTATGTACATTTCTGTACAAGATTGAGAGTAATTGGCTCTCAATTTTTTTTTATTTTTTTTTTTTACTGTAAGCATTTGTGGTTGTGAATACAGTATTGCACAGTACGAAAGAAAAGAAATACACCAACCATGTGTGGTTGGACCAAAAAAGAAAAGGGAAAAAAACAACAAAAAACTAGCATAATTTTGAAAAAGGTGAATATTCCAAAGGAATGGTGTGTATGTGTGTCCTGGTAGGGGACCAAATGTCCCCACAAGTATATACCAGTACATTTTGACTTTGTGGGGACATTTTTTACAGTAAGTCCCCATGAGGAAACAAGCTTATACGTAAATCATACAGAATGATGTTTTCTGAAAATCTAAAATAGCAGAATGTTTTCTGTCATGTGAAGGTCTAGTGGTAGGGTTAGTGTAGGAGGACAGAATATACAGTTTGTACAGTAAAAAAAGCCATTACGCCTATGGAATGTCCCCATAAAACATGGAAACCCAACATGTGTGTGTTGTGTGTGTGTTTGTTGGTGGGCGAGATGTTTGGGTCTCTCCTCCTGGCTGGGTCCGGCCACAATACTTCATCCACGTCACATGCTATGTTCTCTCTTGCGTATCCAATCTTGGATGGAGGCAGCGTCAGTGTCTCCACATGCCTCCTCCATTGCCTGGAGAAGTGTTATGTTGACATAGGGACTACTATCATGCACTTTCCAGCACCATGTGGAGAAAAAATCCTCAATAGGGTTTAGAAATGATGAATATGGAAGCAAGTAGACAACAGAAAAGTTGTGCAAAACCTATAACTTGACCTTTGGCCTATTTATAGGCCTATTCTAAAGCCATGATTGGCTGGTGTTGAGTGTTTGCACATGTGAGGATTTAGTGTGAGGCACTGATGAATTAGTGTGTCATTTTGATTGGTTGTGTTTGAAAAAGGAAATCAAGATACTTCCTGTTAGATTGGTGTGTGTTACATAGAGAACTGTGTGTTGTGTTTTGCAAAAAGTGTTTTATGAAATTGAAAAATGAGTCAAAGGCCGAGAATTAGCATATGGTTTTGCAGAACTGGTGTGTGGTTCTGCTGTTTGAGTGTCAGGTTTCAGAAATTGTGTGATAAATAAGGATTTTGTGTGTAAGCAGTTGAAAAAAACATCATAGTTTACTATTTATATATTATTTTTGCACAATAAGTATACTACTATGTTCCTTTTTAGGTAGTAATTTTATACTTAAAATAAAACTTTAACTGTAGTTTAACTGTACTCAAGTTTTTGTCAAAGACTATGTCCAGATCGGATTCAGAATGATGATCAAAACACAGATGGAGTAGACTGAGTCCATCAACACCCCCAAAGCTTCACAGTACTATACCTTATCCTGGGTCAACATTTCATTCGGTAACATTAGGCAGTTTTGATTTATATGCTGTTTACAGTTTTTTTCAACTGCTTACACACAAAATCCTTACTTGTCACACAATTTCTGAAACCTGACACTCAAACAGCAGAACCACACACCAATTCTGCAAAACCATACGCTAATTCTCGGCCTTTGACTCATTTTTCAATTTCATAAAACACTTTTTGCAAAACACAACACACAATTCTCTATGTAACACACACCAATCTAACAGGAAGTATCTTGATTTCCTTTTTCAAACACAACCAATCAAAATGACACACTAATTCATCAGCGCCTCACACTAAATCCTCACATGTGCAAACACTCAACACCAGCCAATCATGGCTTTAGAATAGGCCTATAAATAGGCCAAAGGTCAAGTTATAGGTTTTGCACAACTTTTCTGTTGTCTACTTGCTTCCATATTCATCATTTCTAAACCCTATTGAGGATTTTTTCTCCACATGGTGCTGGAAAGTGCATGATTGTAGTCCCTATGTCAACATAACACTTCTCCAGGCAATGGAGGAGGCATGTGGAGACACTGACGCTGCCTCCATCCAAGGTTGGATACGCAAGAGAGAACATAGCATGTGACGTGGATGAAGTATTGTGGCCGGACCCAGCCAGGAGGAGAGACCCAAACATCTCGCCCACCAACAAACACACACACAACATACACATGTTGGGTTTCCATGTTTTATGGGGACATTCCATAGGCGTAATGGTTTTTTACTGTACAAACTGTATATTCTGTCCTCCTACACTAACCCTACCAATAGACCTTCACATGACAGAAAACATTCTGCTATATTAGATTTTCAGAAAACATCATTCTGTATGATTTACGTATAAGCTTGTTTCCTCATGGGGACTTACTGTAAAAAATGTCCCCACAAAGTCAAAATGTACTGGTATATACTTGTGGGGACATTTGGTCCCCTACCAGGACACACATACACACCATTCCTTTGGAATATTCACCTTTTTCAAAATTATGCTAGTTTTTTGTTGTTTTTTTCCCTTTTCTTTTTTGGTCCAACCACACATGGTTGGTGTATTTCTTTTCTTTCGTACTGTGCAATACTGTATTCACAACCACAAATGCTTACAGTAAAAAAAAAAAAAGAAAAAAAAAAGAGAGCCAATTACTCTCAATCTTGTACAGAAATGTACATAGGAGCTCATGAAAGAAGAGCTTTAGGTTTTGAATATTAGTGTGTATATGATATATCCAAAAATATAATATTATGGCAAATGTGTTTGCAAAGTAAGACAGATGTTTGCTTTTGAGATGTGTTTGTGATATTTTGAATGCAGTGCTTCATTTTGCAAGAGATGTGAGGCATTTTGCATTTTGTGTGTGCAATTCTTAGATTTGTGTGTAAAGTTTTGAAAAAAAGAGACAAAGTTTTGAAAATGTGTGTAAGCAGTTGACAAAAACTGTAATGTGATGATGGCGTTATTTTACATGTGCATAAAAGCAATGTTTTTATCGCTTGTTTCTGCTTCTTGTTCATCTGTGTTTCGAGCCGGTGTTTCTGTACTCTTTCAGAAGATGCGTAATAGCGCCTCCTACCATATAACAGTGAAAACATGGATTGCCGTAAAATTCTGTCAATGGCATCATAAATGACGGAAAACTCAGTCAGTGGTTGGGAAAGAGTTTCTTGGAGTAATTTCCTATGTACACATAGAATTAGTAACATATCTGTTTTCTGTGGAAGCTTGTTTCCGCCTCAGAATAAAAAAAAAATGATCTCACAATTGCGAGTTCACATCTTGCAATTCTGACTTTTTTTTCTCAGAACTGCATAATATAAACTCACAATTGCAAGAAAATAAACCAGAATTGTGAAATATAAGTATAGACCAAATATACTTAGACTTTTCTGTCAGTATAAGCCAAGTATTCTTAAGTGTAATATTTCTGACAAGTACATAAAAAGTAGACTGAAAGTATGCTTTCTTATTTTTTAGTTTAAAAGAAGTATACTAATAGCACACTTGAGTAAACTTTTTTGTAAGGGTCGTTTTTGTCTTAAACTCCAATAGTTTTTACCCCTCTGTATCACGTTGAGTTGGTGTCTGGCCCCACAAGATCTGCATATCATCCTGTCCATTTCGGTAACTGATAGACTTTGTGCTTATTATCAAGTGATGGTTAGTTTTGTAATGAAAAGCAATTTGATGAAATCCATTTTGTCCACTCAAAGACTCTCCATTCATAACGAACTCTAGGACACACAGAAAATATCACTATAAGGCCTGATGGCCTGTTAAACAGATTCACATGCAGAACAAACAGCTCTTAATGTCTGACCTGAAGCAGAATCTTGTAGCAGTTTGAGTTTGTGAGGAACAGGAACGTCAAAACAAAGTGGCTTAGACTGACCAGCAGCAGACAGCAGGAAACAATTGCTACGAACTTTTGGAGAGGGAAAATCATGTTTATTCTGTAAAATAGGTGCTCCCAAATCAAATAATTGAGTTTGAAAAATGTTTATGTACCTTGCACTACAGGGTTCTCAGTTGTATGCAATAGTTCAGTTACGGAGGCATCTATAAGGCCCAAAAAAGTGTAAATGATGTAAATCCACATTCTGCATGCATTACTGTATATTTAGTCTTTGGCTGTGTCCGAAATCGCCCCCTCTACCCTTAAATAGGGCACTATTTGAGGGGACAGCCATTTGTAGGACGTCCACCAACCATAGTGGATGATGTTGAGTGCACTCATTCAATCCCACAATGCACCACAATAACGAGTGTACAATAAGGTGACCAGATTTCTGAAATGGAAACTGGGGACATTTTTCTATTTGAGTGGCCAAATATTGCAGAAATCTCATTTGTTATTATATAATAATTTAAAAAACGGGGACAATACATTTTTGAATGTTTTTGTTTGTTTGTTTTTTAAAATATATTATTACATTAATAATTATTATGATTTAGTTTGATTATTAGGATTTTTGGTCTGGTTTTAATACAATTCATCAAAAAACTATTACACTATTAAATGTAACCATTGTAAAAGCAGTTCAAAACAATATGTATATTATGTTATAACAAAAGTATGACTTTACAAAAGCACTTTACAAAAAATAAAACATAAATATAAAAAGATAAATAAAACGGCATTTAACAAATATTTTTAACATTTATTATTGAATTTAATGTTTTCATTTTCACAAGCTGTTTATACTGTAGGCCCTATACAATTTTTTTTAACTATTTTTAACTATTATTTTGCATTTTAGACACATTTTAAGCACAAAGTTGCAAGTGTAGCCTATTATTATTTATTTTATTATTATATTATATATATTTATATCTGACTGTACCTTCACCACGTGATATAGTTAAGATGTGTGTGTGTGTGTGTGTGTGGAAATAATGCATTGTGACTGCGGGACTTTTAGGGACGTTAAAAGTCCCGCACCCTGTTGAGACCCGGTTATAAAACACATGCAAACAGTATTACTTTAATGTAACATGAATAGTTAGTAGGCTATGTTACTACCTTGATACCATTAACGATGTTTGTTTGTTTTTTTATAATTAATAATAATGACGCTCTGCTCTGATCCAGCTTACGTTCTTCATGAACAGTGGCGTGCACGCGACCAAGTGTAGTTGCACAGCTGTTGGTGAAAATCACTACACGATCACTACACGATTGTTCAGGCTGCTGTATGTTGGTCGTGTTTTTTTGCAATGTATTTGCGGGTTGTATTTGCTGTCCGGGGACAGCTCTAGTCGGGGACAGAACACGAAAACCCGGTACGTCTGGTCACCACAACCGATGCACGCTCAACGGCTTGAGAATACCCATAACCAAAGATTATAGAGTAACACAAGACGTGTCACTCTTATTGTTTTGAATGGGAGAAAGTGCAACGCACAATATGGCGAAATAAGTCCCGCCTTCAAAAATAAGAGCCAATCACCGATTGGTAAGTCATCGCATCACTGCAGCGGCCGTTAGCTCATGAAAGAAACAGTCAGACGCGCGCCTCCAAAATGAGACGTGCATTTAGGACCGCGCATGAGCATTAGCTTGATCCAGCCTGAAAAATACCGTTTTTTGTCATGATTCGAGCATTTAGAAACAAAATTTATGAGACAGTTGTTGTCAGATTTGATTGGTGATTTCAAATATGAAATTTAATCGAAAGCTTGGCAAACAGTTTTGGAGAATTTGATGTTTCCCCATTCAAAGAGATAGGAGCTGCACTTGAATGCCCGAGAGGCGTTTCAAAGATGGCCGCCGAGTGAAATGACTTGTATGGACTTTGCCCATAACACACTGTGAGAGTCTCGCGCTGAATGAATTCCCGCATCTCGTCAGGAGATGAATCAATCATCATCCATTTTCCAAATCGCGCTGGTCCAGTATAATATCATACAGGTATAAATTCCTTTTTAAGAGATCATTAAATTGTTTAATTAGGTTTGTACATGCTAGTTTCAATGGCAGAGTTCAACATAAATATTCATTACTACTTGAGCTGCCAGTTTGCTATACGTTTCAAATTATTATTAAACAGCAAGCACAAACTATGCAAAATTGGCAGCACTTCCAGCGCACTCAGTGTCCGAATTCACTCACTCGTTTCATTCACTCCTTCAAGTGAACTATAGTAGTGGAGTAATGTAGTAGGGAATAGTGAATGAGGGTATAGGGGGCGATTTCGAACACAGCATTTGTTTCTAAAGGTGTGGTGTGTAATAGAGTACCTCAGAGATGACGTGTTTTTGTAGGCAAAACCCGGAAGCGAATTAGCATTTTAGGACTTCCGAGTCAATGGGTTTTTTGAATGGGTTTTTGCTAAATCGCCTGAAATAAGGTCTGTGGTTAACAAAGCCTCTAAATATGTTCACGTTTTGATCTATGACATAAAACACACCAGTTATAACCCGCTTGTGATTTTTTAAACCTTTATTGTGTCTTAAAAACGGCGGTTGCTAACAAATTGTTAAAAGGGACTACTTCCTTTGGCGGGGACTTTAGACGTCATCATGACAAAGAGGACATTTGGACAGCATTTCTCATAAAAAAGTGGGTAAGTATTCATACACAGCACAGATCATAATCAGCGAGCATGTTTTTAAATAAAGTTGTTTTTTAAATAAAGTTTGAGGAAGCTTGGTGGTGATGTTGATCCGCGACCATGGTGTGCTGTAGTCCGTTTATAGCCTACTGTTAGCTTTTTAGATTTGACGACTTTATTTAGGCTACAAAATGTATAAATGTTGTGTTAACTTGTAAAGATTATCTTGATAGACAAAACGTGTAAGTGTCATAACCCTTTGTTAAACACAGAGCTTATTTTTTGTGATATTCCAAAAGTCTATGGGAAAAATGCATAGACTTTCGATCGAGGGAATCCGTGCGCCGCTAACTTCTGGGTTGGCCTACAAAAACACGTCATCCCTGAGGTACTCTATTGGTCAGCACACATCATCTATACTTGAAAGCTTGCTACAGTTACATGTTAAACCAATAAACATTCTCAACAAAGTATGGATGTCTTTATTATTGATAACAAGAAACCAAAATTATTATCATGATTTTGTAGCCTACAGGGACGTCTATGGTCTGAGACTAAGTGCAGGTTAAAACAGATAATATTGTAAATTGAATAACTTACAAGTTGGCTGCACATAATGTAAATATGTATCAGCATCAAAGCGACCTGAAAAGAAGGAACATTTTTACACTGTGGGCATGACTCAAAGATGTTCAACTTTTAATGCACTCCCACAATTAGTCTCCCAGAAAACCAAGAACTGTCAAATCATCATCTGATTGGTCAAACCAGTCGTGCTAATAGCACCTGTACAAGGTCCACTGCAATGCAATGCATTGTTATGCCAAGAGCTGTATCTTCTAAAAGTAATATGCCACTTAATTAAAATATTTTTAAACGAATATTTGTGTCTTTAATAATAACCTTTTTTTAATAAGATCACAGCTAAAGGGGTTGTGCTGTGCATTGTGCCTGCCAATGCCCTTTAGCATTTTACATTTATTTTTACATACTAAAACACACAAATAAATGAAGTAAAAACTAATCTATTTCACTTCAGAAAAGAAGAAAATTATTTTCACGTACCATATGCAGTGTCATCTGAAAGTATTTTACCTATGAAATAAAGAACATTAAATAAATAATACTAAATAAATAAAATAAGAATTATTAAATTTATCAACTTAAATGAGAAAACAATCTGCCTCATTATGGAGCCACAGATCAGCTCCAGCTAGAATATAAAAAACAAATTAAAGAGGCAAGACATGCTTATATTTAGGACATTTAGGACATAGGAATATTTAGGGAACAAATATTCTGGTGTGTCGATACAGTTCTGACCACTTTACACATCATTTTATAACTTACCCAGAAAAGGAGGATGAGGCATAGGAAGCAACGTTGCTAATAAAATAAGAATGAAGGTGTCAGTTTTTTTTTTTTTATCTCCATCCATATTTTTGCACTTTGATGGACTATTAAATGCTTAAATCAATGTTATTTCTAAACATTTTAACATGTTTCTACACCAGCACAGGAGATTGCGATTTTTACTGTTGTTAGTATTCATTATTTCTCTGTTTTCATTGCCTGTTGTCTTACATAACTGAACTGGTTCACTGATGAAAAAGGAAACTATACAGTTGTGGTCAGAATTATTGGCCCCCATGGTATAAATATGAGTAAAGAGGGCTGTGAAAATAAATATGCAATTTTTATCATTTAGATCCTTCATTCAAACAATTCACAAAAATCTAACCTTTCAGTGAAGTAAAACAATTGTAAGAGATGGAAAACATCACATTATGAAATAATTGTTTATCTCCAACACACATTGGCCACAATTATTAGCACTCCTAGAAATTCTAAACTAAACTAAACTATTTCACTTCAGAAAAGAAGAAAATTATTTTCACGTACCATATGCAGTGTCATCTGGAGCTGTTTTACCAATGAAATAAAGAACATTAAATAAATAATACTAAATAAGTAAAATAAGAATTATTAAATTTATCAACTTAAATGAGAAAATAATCTGCCTTACTATCGAGCCACAGATCAGCTCCAGCTGGAATATAAAAAACAAATTAAAGAGGCAAGACATGCGTATATTTAGGACATTTAGGACATAGGGATATTTAGGGTACAAATATTCTGGTGTGTCGATACAGTTCTGACCACTTTACACATCATTTTATAACTTACCCAGAAGAGTAGGAAGAGGCACAGAAAGCAACATTGCTAATAAAATAACAATAAAGAAGGTGTCACTTTTTTTAATCTCCATTCATATTTTTGCACTTTGATGGACTATTAAATGCTTAAATCAATGTTATTTCTAAACATTTTAACGTTTCTACACCAGCACAGGAGATTGCGATTTTTACTGTTGTTAGTATTCATTATTTCTATGTTTTCATTGCCTGTTGTCTTACATAACTGAACTGGTTCACTGATGAAAAAGAAAACTATACAGTTGTGGTCAGAATTATTGGCCCCCATGGTATAAATATGAGTAAAAAAGGCTGTGAAAATAAATATGCAATTTTTATCATTTAGATCCTTCATTCAAACAATTCACAAAAATCTAACCTTTCAGTGAAGTAAAACAATTGTATGAGATGGAAAACATCACATTATGAAATAATTGTTTATCTCCAACACACATTGGCCACAATTATTGGCACCCCTAGAAATTCTAGAAATATCTCTGATATACATTGCCATTTATTTACATGTTTACCACACAAGGAACATGAAATTGTTCGGCCATGACTTCCTGTTTCACAGGAGCATAAATATGAGGAAACACAAAGGCCAAATTCCCTTAATCATCCATCACAATGAGTAAAACCAAAGAATATAGTTCTGATGTGCAGCAAAAGATTGTTGAGCTTCACAAAATAGAAAGTGGCTGTAAGAAACATTGATTTTTAAAGATAACTTGTAAACCTCTAAAGACAGCGTGAGTGTCGAGGTTGTTATTCGATAGTATTTGCTTCTGTCGAAGCTGTCAGCCTGCATTATTTCAACTTTGAAAATAACCAAGTTTAACAGCAGAATTCGTGGTGAAAAACTACATTACCCATGGTGCTGCACAGAAAATTCCAGGACAATGACTCAATAATTCCAATAATTCTGACCACAACTGTATACATACAACAGACAGTTGGATTCATTGGTCAAAAGGTCTGAGTTATCATAGTTAATTTGTCAGTTCTTACATTCAGGTTCCTCTCTTCCCTCTTTGGGTTTGTCGGCAACTTCCGCTTCATCTTCCTGTGGTTTCGTGACGACCATAGAGGTGAGGGGGGTGACAAACTGGTATTTCAGGGACAGTTTGAGAGCTTCTTTCTCTTCATCCTCTTTCTCTTGTCCTTTGAGAAGGACCCTGAGACAGAAATACAGAGAGAAGTCAGACAGACAGGTGAGGTTTGCCATTACTTTGCCACTAAGTTTGATTCCTTATTATGTATGGAATTGTTCCTCCCTCCAGGCATATTTTGGGATACGCTTGGGATATTGAATCTGACACAAGCAATCTTCTTTGAGAAGAACTATCTGTATGTTTTTGGCCTCATACTATTTTTTAAAAATCACAGTTTTAACCTGATCATTAGGATCCTATGGTTAATTTTCACTGTCCTACAGTGTGACAGTTGTTTACATTAGTATGTATATATGCAAATAAACTTACTGCCTTTCCAGAAGTTGCTTCACTGTCAGGTAGGCCCACAGTCTCTGCATGAAATCTTGATTCTCAGGTGGGACATCACTGGGGTCTTTTATCATTACAGTGTCCTGATACGTCACACTACTGCCCTTCTGCTCAGAAATAATAATACTAGTGAATATTTTTATCAGGAATGTTGTCATTACCACTTTCACCAATAACCTTCTCTGAAAACAAAGTGACCATTATTCCAAACTCTTAAACTATTAACCATCAATGATCCTAATATCCAATATAATGACCTCGGTTGAGACTGCCGAGAAAAAAACAGCCCACTCAATCCCTACCAATTTAGTAAACAGAAGACATGGTTGTAAAGCACCATGATGATCTTACTGATACTGCAATGACTTCAGTGCTGAAACTCTCCACACTGTTGTCTGTGATTTGTCCTGATACCACAATCTCAGAGCCATTGAAGTACAGGGTAAAGCTGGTCTTGGTAAGGTTTGTCCCTCCTGTGTATTTAAGTTGAATATCAGCGAGGAGAGGGACGGCAACTTCCTCATAGAAGCCCTACAATATAACAAACCAAAATAAAGGGTTTAAATGCATTCAAACACAGAACAGATAAGAACTGAGGATGAATTCACAGCTGATTCTCTGTAGTCCACCTGCAGCTGTAGATCAGCGTCCGAATCTTCATAAATCCTGCGAGCAACTCCACCATTTTCCAGTGACATCTTTGTCAGGAAGTCAAAGTTAACATCATGTCCAAAACCAAGACAATAGAGGGGAAACTTCAGCGCAATGGCCTTTTTCACATTGGCCATTATCCTCTCTATGTTAGTTTCACCTGTTAGAGAGAAAGGCAGGACATGCTTGAAAATCATAATGATTTTCAAGCATTATACTGATAATTTTTTGAGTGAACAGAAAGCAATGGATGCATAGGGCAATTTCATATTTCTTTTCTCTCACTAACAAAGAAAAGAACCAAATAGTTCATGATGATAATCCACTGGTCCAACAGGTATTTAAATTAGGTCTAAAACCTATTATTAAAGGGTTAGTTCACCCAAAAATGAAAATTATGTCATTTATTACTCACCCTTATGTCATTCTACACCCGTAAGACCTTCATTCATCTTCAGAACACTAATTAAGATATTTTTGATAAAATCCGATGGCTGAGTGAGGCCTCTATTGCCAGCAAGATAATTTACACTTTCAGATGCCCAGAAAGGTACTAAAATATATTTAAAACAGTTCATGTGACTACAGTGGTTCAACCTCAATATTATAAAGCGACAAGAATACTTTTTGTGCGCCAAAAAAACAAAATAACTACTTTTCAACAATATCTAGTGATGGCCGATTTCAAAACACTGCTTCGAAGCTTTACGGATCTTACGTCACAAGTGTTTTCGAAATTTCAATAGTTCACGTGACATTGGCAGTTTGATACGCGATCCAAACCACTGATTCGAAACAAAAGATTTGTAAAACTTCAAAGCAGTGTTTTGAAATCAGCCATCACTAGATATTGTTGAAAAGTTGTTATTCTGTTTTTTTGGTGCACAAAAAGTATTCACGTCACTTTATAATATTAAGGTTGAACCACTGTACTCACATGAACTGTTTTAAATATGTTTTAGTAACTTTCTGGGCATTGAAAGTGTTACTGAGTCATCGGATTTTATCAAAAATATCTTAATTTGTGTTCCGAAGATGAACGAAGGTCTTACAGGTGTAGAATGACATAAGGGTGAGTAATTAATGACATAATTTTCATTTTTGGGTGAACTAACCCTTTAACAGGTCTTTTAATTAGACTGGATTATTATGGGATGTCAGTTAAAGTGTTTTTCTGTTCATGAAACGCAGCTGACTAAGTAAACTAGTGCTATGATAAAAGACCATTAGCTCGTGTTTGTCAGTGTGAATCTGTGCCTGAAGTGGGATCTCCATCAGTCAGCAGGATCAGGATGGAGGCGGTTCCCTCTCGTGGATGTCGATTGATCATGTCCACTCCTGCTAGAACTGCAGCGTTTATGTCTGTGGCTAAAGGAAGAACAAACACAGTTGTGTCACTTTGAGGAGCAACTTTCTTACTCCCCATTTTAGCATTAGGAACTCACCTCCTCTTTCTCTGATCTCCTTCACAAAAGATTTTGCATTCTCCAGGTTTTGCTTGGTAGCTTTGAGGAGTTCACGCTTCCATGTGTCAATGTCACTGTCGAAGGTGATCAATCCAAAGTGGTCATCCTCATCAAGATCACTTAAAATCCTTAGCAGTGCCAAACGAGTCTAAACGCAAACACTTCTGTCAGAAAACCTGAACGTTATTCTTTCTCTATTACCAGTTTTCTTTAAAAAAATCAACCCCACAATGATTTCAATACAGAAATCCTTGTTCTTTTAACATAAAAATGCATAATGCAGCAAGATCCTTCAAAAATGTCCTTCAAGGGTATTAACATAAAAAACTTTGTTATCCTTTTGGTTGATTTGGCTGAAACATCGACATTTACCTGATCTATTTTTCTGCCGTACATAGAACCGCTCCGGTCAATGATAAACACCACATTTTTGGGAATACGTGGAACATTAGAGGGTGCAAAGTAGTGGACAAAATAGCCATTTGATACCTGAGAGAAAACAAAAGTACATTCTGAATATCATTCATGTCTTTTTACATAGCCAGTCTTTCAAAATCCTTTGCCATATTTATTTTACTCTCGTAAAGCACATTACTGAAAAAATGTACCATGACTTCTCCTTTAGGATTTAGTCTCTCAACATCGTATGTAATGAGCAGGTCACCATTCAGTCCATTTTCTCCACAGCTTTTACACTTGGTCTGTTGGTCTCGAGTGGGGTAGAAGGTCACCCATGCCTGAAATGATCAGTTTGGTCATCTGGTCACTTTGTTTGAAGTGTAGTAGCATAATGAGAACATCTAAGCTAAGGGTTTTACCCTCATTTTAAGCTCTTACGTCTTTGTCTGCTCTGGTGGTTTTGATGGCATTGGCCAGATTACCGGTGCTCAAATCTCCTTTCACCTCCAAGAAGGAAATTCCTGGTTTCTCGTGGATGTGTACATCCATCTAATGCAAGTAAAAGAAATATGATCTTTCTATCCATCTAAATTGATGATCTATTTCCCTTTCATTTCTTCTTCTACCTTGAAATCTGCCACCGGCTGCATCGGTTGGGCATTGATGAGTAACTCATATTTGCCGAGGCGGCGCTTTAGCAGTTCTTCGTAGGTCAACTCAAAGGTCACTTTACTAAAAGCAGCCACCGTCACTGAAGTTTTAAAGTCTTCTAAAGTCCTTCCAACAGATCTGAAATAGTAATTATCCCAGCATATTACTAAACATGCTATAAATGCATATTTTATGGACCTAATTCAATAATAAAAAATGTCCAGTACTTGACCAGTCCAGCACTTTCTCCTCGAGATACTGCTTTACTGTACTGCTGCTGAGCTTCCTGTTTTTCCTTCACAACTCCATCATATGTCTTCCCCTCTATTGTCCTATGGAGAAAAGAAAATACTGACACATATTAAACATAGGCTACCTGAAAATTAGCTTGTTAGGTTTGTCTTCATATAATTTCTGGATTTCAGACATTTTTATGTTTAAGGGTATTGAAATTCCCTACATTCTGAATTTGCTGATGAAGGCAGTCTTGGGTATCTTGACCTCAAACTGGATCTCTTGAGATTCATTCAGTGTGTTCGCCACACGGCTTGTGATGACCGTTGTGGCGTAGCGACTGGTGACCGTGGAGTTAATGTAGAAGCTGTATATATCTACATTTTGTTTCTGTTGAGACAGCAGAAGGTATTTTTAAAATATGATTATTTATTATGTGGTTTTCTGGGACAAGATATGGGACAGATATTTCCTAATATTCGCTGTTGCCCACGACAACGCTGTATTATCACTCCCGCAGTAACTGAAAATGGCACCATACATGGTGTCTCAAAAACTTGTGCGTGAGAGGCAACGGTCAAAGACTAGGACAGTATAGCGCAAAATTTACCTACACTCTCAAAAAGGATGTGTTAATTAATAACACATTTTTTGTGTTATTTTTTTTGTGACACGTTTTGTCATTTTGTGTACATAATTGACACAATATATATATGTAAATATGTAAATATATGTAATATATATATGTAAATATAACACATTAGTGTGTAGAAAATGAGCAGGAATAACACATGGTTGAGTTAAAAGTAACACAAAATGTGTTGTCCTTAACTAGACACACAGATGTGTTAAGATATAACACATGTTGTGTTGTTTTTAACACATCTGTTTTAAGAGTGCAGAAGACGATTAAAAAGCAGCCTAGTGGAATACAAAGACGCATTATGGATAGGCTAAACAGCTGTGGTGAACTTTGGCACTCCTTTTCGCGTGGGATTGCTCTGCTCGTAAATGACATGAAGAAAAGGCCTTTGGACTGAAAGACAAATATGGTTTGACTACACTGTTTGGCTACATCTCAGTGTATAGGCCTACTATTGAGCAATAGAAAGTTTAGTTGAGTCAAATAGTTTTCAGAAAAGAAAAAAAAAGTGGCGTTACAAACATAATCAAAATTAAACGGCTTCTGTATATCAACAGAGAAAACAAACAGATTTGACTTTGAATAAATGTTGTGTACATTTTTTTTTTTTTTTTTACCTGAACAAGGAAGTAGGTAGGCCAGTCACATATCTTTCCACAAACGAAACATACAAAATCAAGCTAACACATATGAGGTTCACATAGTCTATCTTCATCTCAAAGGTAGGCATTTAACCCTTTAAAGTCTAATATATAAAATAATACCCAGAACAATCTAATTTTTAAAAATAATCATTTACTGAATCTAGACAAAACAAAAAAGAAAGTATTAAAAAGCTTGCATACGTGTTTTATGTTTTGAATCATATTTAGCCTTATACACCAGGGTTTTTAATGGCCCATATATGGAAATTGAAAGTGGGAAAAACATGCATCAGCTTTATTCAGAGGCCCAAACTGAGGAAAAAATATGCAATTTTGTGCAGATGTTATTATTTATATGGCCAAAAAGATGAAGTTCTGATAGCTTTTAATGTAAATCAATGAGATCTTTGTAACAGCAAACTACCTACATAAAATGCATATAAATATCACTCTATATCTCCCAATAATATATCTCAGATAATATTCAAATGCTTAGCTTTATGATCAAAGCTCTGTAGTTTTAATTTAATTTAATATATAATGCAGTGCAATGCAATGATAGAGAGATGTACAAATAAACATTCCTCAAAAGCCTGTTGTATTTGAATAAGTTTACATTCATTAAAGATTTCACAGCTAAAAGACGTGTACCACAATTTTATAATTAAACTAAAAGGTCTTTTACTTGTTAAAAAGTAAAAAAACTATCAATCAGTGCAGAAGGCATGTACTAGATTGTGCAGGTTTTGATCATGTTGACAATTTAGATGCCTTAGAGATTTATAGGCTTTATAGGGTTAACTTTGCCTTTATCTGATTTTGTACCCTAAAGACATACAGTGCCTTATATGTTAATTGCTCACATCTTGGCATCTTGAGATTTGTCCCTCACCTTCTTAACAGGATGTGAACTGGCTGAGATGAGAAAGACGCCCAAGAGAATCAGTCTGAGAGCTGCTCGATCCATCATGACCTGCTCAGAAAACAGACCTCGAAACGCACACTGCCTTTAAAGTCCTGTCCACATCATGTGATTGGCTATTATTGACCAGATGAAGAAACCTCCCCCCTCTATTTGTAATCAGAGACTCTTGAACCCCTCATAAGAGCAGAACTTGGATGTGGGTTCAATGTTAGAGTGCACTTAAAGGTCCCAATAATGTGAAGTCACATGGACATACCTGCGCTGATTCTCTGTGACTTCCTGGATACTTGTCATAGTTTTACCCTCAATGAGAAGGTAAGAAAACATTTAAAAAAAGAATTACATGTAAGGATATAAATCATTGTGCTTGTTTTAAAACTTTTGAGTATATATACTGTTGATCTTTTTCTTTTATCAGCATTTGAAAAATTTACTGTTTCCCAGTTTCAGAATTTCCAAGTATTTTGAATTTTCCCATAATAAACGGACCTCAATTATTGTGAATACAGAGGCTATTTTTATTATGTGTTCAATAGTTTATGCTTTTAACTTTCAAGAGTTCCACAAGAGAACTTCTTTTTTCAACTTCACTTTTGAATGGAGTGTAATCTATGGAAGCTTGTTTCCGCCACTAAATAAAAAATAAAAAAGGTACTTGCAACTTTTTATCTCATAATTCTGATTTTTTTTTCTCAGAATTGCGAGATATAAAGTCAGAATTGCGAGATATACAGTCAGAATTGTGTGATATAAGTCAGAATCGCGAGTTATAAAGTCAGAATTGTGAAATATAAACTCGCAATTGCATGTTAAAGAAAAAAATCAGAATTGTGAGTTTATATCTCGTAATTCTGAGAAAAAAAACAGAATTATGAGATACAAAGTCAGATTTGCGTGATAAAAATCGCAATCGCAAGAAAAGACTTAAAAGACTATATCTCGCAATTCTGACTTTATATCATGCAATTCTGACTTTATAACTCGTGAGTTTAAATCTCACAATTCTGAGAAAAAAAGTCAGAATTGTGAGATAAAAAATTGCAATTACCTTTTTTTATTTATTGGCGGAAACAAGCTTATATAGTAATCTGAGAGGTTGTTGAGACAAAATATTTAACAGGACACAATTCGAACACAGAAAGTGCCACATTATTACGTCTATCCTAACGGAGGAATTGTGTAACCACGTGACACTTCTACGTTAAAACATGATATATGAAGATATATATTGCTATATTGCTATATATATTGCTAGCTAGTGTTGTACACTCTGTACAGGTATTCGCTATTATAGAGCACTTTCTGACATAGGCCCGGTTTCACAGACAGGGCTTAGATTAAGCCAGGATTAAGCCTTAGTTCAATTAGGACATCGATTAGAACATGTCTTAGAAAAAAAAAACATTACTAGTGTGCATCTTGAGACAAAACAATGGTACTATGACATATTTTAAGATATGTCAGTTGCTTTCAGTTAAAACAACTCAAACATGCATTTTATTCTGGGACTATGCTTAAGCCTTGTCTGTGGAACCAGGGGATAGTTTCTCTATTTATATAAGCAGTGATATCGTGCAATCTATGCTATGCTATTCCATACTTAATATGGAGAACTCAGACAAGATGGTTGAGTTGTACCCAAAGCAGTATTTATTGGCAGATGGTGAGACATAAGGCATATTATTCTGAGATATAAAGTGACAATATGCATTTTATGTAAGTATTCTGCTGTTATAATGGTCTCAATGATTTACATTACGAGCTATTTTAAATTATATTTTGAGCCATATAAATATCAGCATCTGCACCATTTTTGCTTATTTTGGGCCTCTTATTATAATTGAGGTGTTTTTCCTCCGTGAGCATGAGCTCCATATTCTTAAAGGTTGAATAAACTGTTCCATTTAAAAAATATATTTTTCTGACTATTATTTCAAATGTCAGGCTCATATAAAAGTGCCTGCAGGGGGCGCTTTGTGACTTCACTCCTGTACTGTAGGCCAACTCAAGCTGAAATGCCTCCTGACTGCACAAAAGTTTGACTTTAAATAAATTTTATCCACAGTGTAATCTATTACCATTTTTATGCTCTAAATGTTAAGTTGCAGTGTTATGGTAGCTGAATAATGTTGATTTCTTTGCTTAAAAATAAAAAAGTGCCCCCTCAATACAATAACCCAATGAACATACTGTAAATATTCACCAATATTTACTTCTTACACAAGAGGAAATCTCTTTCATGACTTTACACAAGAACACATAAACTGTGTATTATAATCTCTGAGGAACCATTGTTGTGTTAAAAGGATCAAATGACCTCTTTGAAAGAGACAAAAACATTTAATGAATGTGACGGGGGCAGGTCTGAGAAATGCCGCCTTTTTTCCCAGGTAGAGCTAAAAGTAGAGAGAGAATGCTAACTGACTTGTTTATTCACATTTTTTTTTAGCTTAAAGACTCATCTATCCATAAAACAGCACAAAGAATATACATTATAATGTCCACCAAATGTTCAACAACAAACTATGCTTTTATAAGCGTAACCAAATGCAGTCAGGTTGATTCATTCAAATTAAATCATATAATCTGACTTCAGTAAAAACAATTAGATGTGTAGAAAGCAGAGGCAGATGATACGAAAAAGTTTTGCTGAAGAATATACTCAATTTCTGTATGACTGCAAACTTTAAAGTCTTGACTTTGAAAAAGCTATTGCACATTTCCAGCATTATTGTCCAGGTAATAAGATAGACTCCATTTAATAGTGGGGCATGTGAACTTGCCATTAAACAGCCTATTATAGGATTTTTACTGAAATGTATACAGTTTAACACATAAAAGATACTGTATGTGACAACTTGCCCCAACCTGTCAGTTGCTCTTGTATTGAGGTATATATGAGATATAACCCCTGTGACAACTAGCCCCAGTCTACCTAAAGCAACTCAGCTTCAGGTGGGTGTTTTGGGGGTGTTTCTTTTTTAAACATTGAGCCTTATTATCCCTGAATGAAGCATCTGGATGAACTCACTATGTTGCAGCCTGTTTTGGGTGTTTGCCATCAGTTTTTAACTGAGACTCTTAAATCCAGGTGTGTTATTATAACCAGTTGCCAAGATACATGAGCTGCTAAACAAATTCACTTGGTTACAGAGAATGTGCCAGACAGACCTTTGCACCTGGCAGTTTCCTGGTTATAGTTTTACAGACCTGCAAATAACCAAGATCATATTTCTTATCTAGTACATCAGTCCTGTTAATTATGAGCACACCAACATCTTTTTACTACGGACGTTTTCTTCCACAAAGCCGATTTGCATGTGTGTGTGTGTATGTGTGTGTGTCTCAGCTGGGAGGGGTGAGTGTCTCATGTACACTTAAAGTACACTCACACTTTCTCATTTAATGAATGTGTGTCATTGGAAGCGAAGTCATATGATGAGGCATTATACTCAAAACACCTTATTCTAATTAGGACCTCTGGGCAGTAAGTAACTTTTTGCATTGTTTTGTGTTTTGTTTGTTTGTGAGTATTTTTTTGTTTTGTCTGAAACAAAATTTTTTTGTTTTGTCTTTTTATTATCATTTGTATTACCATAAGCAACCAATATCAGCCTATAGTATCAACATAGCGTAACCAAAAAATCTCATGTATTTTAAAATTCAGCGATATAATTACATACCAGTGGTATTATTAGTATTTAAACAATCAAAAATATTTGATAAATATGATTAAAAACTACATGAGGGTCAATGAAAAATAGGAGATGATAAAAAATGGAAATCATTTTAAAATCTAATTTAACACTATAGATTATTTTTATACACACACAAAGAAAATAGATTTAATGTTTAATTTCAAGTGATACTAAAATACTTTTCTTGCACTTTAAATACACATTAAGTTAAAAGGTTTTTTTGCTCAATGACGTATAATCACCTGGTGTTTTGGTAACTTTGTTCCACTAAGTTTTACTTGTAGCTATGTCAATTTATTTATTATTATTTTGAAACCTAACATACTCCTTTTTATAAAATGTTCTGCTTGAAAGGTGTCTCTGCTATTTTTAAAACAAATGTCACTATTTTTATATTTTATCCAATGTAATGATGTTCTAAATTTGACGCGAGTGTCCAAATAAGTTTTGTAGCCTAACTATAACAACTTGTTACAACAAATGAGAGCAATACGCATTGCCCTTTAAAACGTATCGGGAATCCAGACATTCCAAGCAGCAAACATGATTCATGAAACACCCACGTTATCTGGTAATCTGTCATTCAGAGACACACCTGAGCATATACTGGAAGCCGGGTGTCTTCTTAGCGAACGCAGTTGTACTGAACTTCTAGGACCTGTGGCCGGTTGCATAAACTGCAACTGTCCCCAGAAGCTCAAATCAGATATTACAGGACCTGAAGACTTTGAATCAAAGAATAATATGTCACTGTTTGTTTTCTGTCGTCTTTCAGATAACCGGAACAGCATGCTGCGTAACTGCGCGCTCTCGCGCTCCCTGCTCGGCGTGACTCGACTACTGGACGGATGATTCGGACTGTGAACCGAACCGATCAGAACTATGGTCCTCTTGGATCCCTTAAAGCCTCATAGAGACGACATAGTGAAATATCTAAATCTATAGGATTTTGTTTTTAACCAGTTTCGGTTAATCGTCTGTTGGAGAGCGAAACTGTTGCGCAATGGAGTTGACGTGGTGGAGATTTCAACTGCTCCTATTGGGCAGCGCCTGTGTGTTTTCACTGGAGCGAGTCGAACACAATCCAGAGAACAACGTCATCTGTCCTCAGGTTGATTATTCATTTACTGAACAAGTTTGTTTTTATTGCTTGTTCATTTGTATAGTCGTTAAAATATCAAATGTTATAAATATAAAATATCTACTTTATGGTGTGCCGTTCACAAAATATTATTATATTATATTATATTATATTATATTAGCCTATATTATATTATTTTTTACATGGTAAAAGTAAAAGCACACAGAACCAGTTAAAAAAAAAAAAAAAAACAAGAAGAAAAATTGATTTATGTCAGGTTATTCTAGTAAATTAAATTCCTCAATTAATCAAGTTTTTTTTACATGTTTTAGAGAGTGAAAATAATTCCAGAATTCTTTTTGAAATACAGATAATAATTTTGTTTTAAGGAACATATATTTATGGATATGCAATTTTCCCATAAAATTATCAAAAGAATATTTGATAAAAAATGAAAATCTTCTATTATTAAAAGGTATATTGTTTTTAAATTGATTTAATCAATGTATTGAAAATTTGAGCCAATGATGCATGTCAAACAGCACTGATTCAAATGGTAATACAAAATATTGCAAGATATTGGTCTGATTATAACCTATACGTTTTTGTTTTTAGTCTCTTTCAAACTGCAGTTTGAGACATACAGAACCTCTCGGAGCACATGGTGTGGACTGTGGTCGTACTTATGTGTGTCGCCTGGAAGTGACACCGAAATTGTGCTGTCACGGGAATGATTGTAAACCGTGCTTGTGGAGCAACATCCTTTTGAGTATTATTCCAGATCCAGAGGAAGAGGAGGATAGCGATATTGATGGATCAGAATATGAAGATGAGAACAGTGGTAAGTCCTTATAATCGCAGCATATTACAGTTGTTGGTCTAATGTAGTACACAAAAATATGGTTTACATAATCATTAACTTTTCTAATTTCAGGAGAACGGGATTTAAGGTGTGTTTCAATGGCAAACAACACACTAGAAGATCGAAGGGTAAGTGTTTTGTTCATTCATAACAAAATTTACTTTTTTTATTTTGAAAAAATGATGTGTCAGCACCATAATGATTCAATTTCATCTTTAATTAACAGAAGGAACTCTGTGAAGACATGCAGCAAGGTAGGCCAAGTGAACCTCAAAATATCTCTTAGTGGTGTTGTCAAAAGTAGGTAGGCTACTGAAATTTTAAAAATGTGATGCTTTGAGTGCGGTTGAGTGGATTTGTAAACACCTCTGATTGGCCATTGTCTTCATGCGCTGTTATGGTGCTGCACGTGCTGTTATTGGCTACAATGATCAACGCTTCAAAAACATGTTTTTAATGACGCTCTTCACTAGCACTTACACAGATACACATGCTTTCAAATGCTCCCTCTTTCAAAATGCTTTCAAACTCTTCCGTGTGCTTTCAAACGCTCCCGTGCGTTGATCATTGTAGCCAATCACAGACATATATGTTGAGCGCGTGAACACAGTGGCCAATCAGAGGTGTTTACGAATCCGCTCAACAGCGCTCAAAGTGTCAAATTTTTTAAATTTCAGTACTGACCAGTGTTGCCAAGTCTGCGGTTTTCCCGTGGAATTGGGCTACTTTAAGTTTTTCATGTCCGCGTGTTTAAGCGACCCCAAATAACTTGATATTTAGCTCCTGGAATGCGAATTTTACCGGGGGGACCCTGCCGAAAAGCAGATTTTACCCCCTGGAACACGATTTTTACCGGGGGACCCCCCCTTGAAACGCAATTGGGCTAGTTTTGAGTAGCAATTGGGTGGGTTTTGTTGTGAAAACCTGGCAACCCTGGTACTGACTTGGTATCGAAGTCGGTATTTTTGACAACACTATTTCTTAATCCTTTATTTGTTTATCAGTGCTAATTAAGCTAACTTAAAATTTTCTCACACCGTCTATGCTTTTGTTGAGTGTCAGCAGTGGATTCACCATTGTTTGCTGTGTAGTGTATTAATAAAGCTCACCTGTTTGTCTTCTCTTCATGTAGTTGCTATTACAATATGCTACATATCTGAAGTAAGGCAGCAAGAGCGCTGCAGGAGATTAGACTTCACAATGACTTCTTCTGCAAGTCACGAACTTCTCAATGTGAGTGTCTCCACTGTGTCTATTTAATCTTCAGACGTTTCACTGAAGTCCTTTGTGGGCTGATCTGTGAGGCTGGATTGGTTGTACAATATACATTTCTCACAGTCTTTAAAAGTATTAAAAATTCTAAGTAAATAAATAGTATAAGCAACTTGACCAAATTGAAACTTTAAAATTAATACTTTATTTTGTATTTAAATAAATATTTCTAGCAGGTCTGGCAAGTTCACATTGTTAGGTGTATTGTGCATTGTAAAAATAAACAGTGAACAACTGCAGAATTTCCAGAAAATCCTGATTTAAGCATTGGTACAGAAAATATTTGAAAGTACAGTATGCATAGAGTTGGTGACTTGATTTTAATCTCAGTGTTGATTTTTGTGTCATGCAGCTAATTCTGGTGGAGTATGAAGATGTTGACTTTGGCAGAAAAATGGCGATCACAGTTAGATCGTCCTCTCAGTTATCTGTAGTTGACATCCCTACATTAAAACAAGGTAGGAATTGCTCTTACTTACTCTATATACTCATATACAGTAAACTACCAGTCAATAGTTTGGAATAATAATTTGTTTTTGTTTTTCCCCCCACATTTACCAAGGCTGCATTTAACTGATCAAAAATACAGTAATATTGTGAATCACACACTGTAAAAAAGAAATGTTGGTTTAACTTAAAAAAGTTACCTGGTTGCCTTAAAATTTTGAGTTCATTGAAATTAAAAATTTGAGTTAATCAACAGAAACTCAAAATATTATGTTGATTTGACAAAAGAAGAAAATGAAAATATTCAAGAAAATATTTTTTTACATTTACAATAAAATATTAAAATAAAACATTTCACAATATTACTTGAATTTTTGATAAAACAAATGACGCCTTGTTATTTAAACTCTGTTTCTATTTACACCAACATTTGTGTTGTTGCTCAGCATCTAAAGAATATAAAATATATGATATTTTTTTTATTATGTTTATATGCATGCAAATGCAAATGTATTATATTACATCAAGTGTATGAAAAGCAATGACTGTTTGTCATAATATCTGAAAGGCACATGCAAACACAATGATGTTTTCATTGACCAATCAGTAACATGTCAGCATGTTTTGTTCAAAATTTCATAATATTCACATTCACAACAGGGTGACTATTAATAAGTTTTTTTTCTCTTGGCAGTGTGTTCTTTACCACATCTCAAAGACATAAAGCAGTGTAAAGGTATGAATAGTAAAATAGTTCTGCAACGGTTATTTGCACTACCTAATATTTGTCTAAAGCATCCAAATAGTGTATGTGCAAATTTCACTTCATACTCCATGTTTGGCTGATCATTTTTTAGGTCCGAGAATCTCCATTAAGAGACTGGAGGGTGTGGTTAAGATTCTGGTAGCCAATGAGGATAAAGGATCTTCTGAACCCCCATCTCTGTGTATGAAACGCGGAAGAGAAGGAAGATGCTGGGTCAGTAAACCTTCACATTACTTCTGTGCGAATACGACACTGTCTGAAGGCTCATTGCGATTACTATGCAAACTAGTTTGTTCATTTCATCAGCTGCCTTGTTTTGGTTACTTATCATACCTTTTCTTCTCTCAGTCATTGGCAAATAACAGCATTCCACTGGAGTCAGTCACGGACTGCATGTGTTTCCAGGTACTTTTCAAACATGAACACACTCAAAACAATACCTGCTAAAACTAGTGTTGTACCCAAGACCGCCTAAACCGAGACCAAGACCAATGTGTGTTAAAACCAACAAAAGACCAAGACTTTGAGGGGTTGAGACCAATATAAGACCAAGGCAGGGTGAGACCGAGTCAAGACTAAGACCAGACCAGCACTCCTTAAATTCATCTAAAAGATTTATTTATTGATTTCTGACTGGGCACAAGAAATCAAATTAGAAATAAGTTATTGATTGCATTTGAAGCAGGAAGTTTACATCCAATCACATTAGATTGTTAAAGTCTCCCAGTGGTGAAAATCAAGTTTTTTTTTTTATGTTGTTTATATGTCTATATGGTGTTTTTAAGAACATGTGCAAATTCATTAGTCAACTCCATGACAGTCTCAAAAACGTGGTTTGAAATCGTTGGTGTTTCCAACATCACAAACTACCTTGTAACCAATCACGTCAACATGTGATCGTCAACAAGTGGAGGCGGGGCTAATTTGCATTTTTTAGAACCGCATATACTAAATAAGGCAAGGGTGTAGAGTTACATTCAAGTTATTTTAAGGCATGAAGAAATTTTTTTCAAGGGAAAAAAAACATTTAAATATGTCATTATGGTGATAAAAGATGAGTTTCAAGGGATACAATTATTGACTATTGTGGTCTTGACAAAAAATCCAGACCTCTCTAGTCTGAGACCGAAACAAGACAGAGTACAAATATGGTTAAGACCGAAACAAGACCAAGATTTTTAGAAAGACTGATCTTGAGTACTACAACACTAGCTAAACCCATTTGTACATTCTTTTAACATGCCCTTTGTCTGTTCATACACTTCAGGCTTGGATAGAAGATTCACCTCGTTCAGAATACTGTCCCTTTGAAAACAATAAAACAGGTAAAACCATAACAATATTCTTCAAATGGCCCTGTGACTTTTCCAGTTGTTTGTGATTTACTGGATAAGGATTAAGGACAATGATTAATACAAATATATATTTAAAAATATATTTACATTTTGTAAAATATACTTATAACAATATCTTTTTTAATATGATTTTTTTTTTTATTTCTACCTGATAAAATGTTTTATAGCTTGGCATAACTAGAAAAATTTTATAAATAAAGATAAATAAGTAAAATTTCATCAAAATACATGACTTTTCAGGTCTAGAAATCACAGTTTTAAATTTAGACTCAGTTATGTTGTTTGTTTAGTCTTCATGGACTTCTAGTTTGTTTTCATTCTTCTCATGTGTTCCATGTTCATTTTCCTGCCACTCCTTGGTCGGCAATGGTTTCTGTCATTATGAGTTCAATTGTATCAGCTGTGTGTCATTAATTACTTTGTTTGTGTTCCTATATAAGCTGTACCCTTGCTTTCATTGTTTGTCCGATCTCTGTCGTGTTAAGTTGGGTTTGCACTGCTTGTCTGCCTGTCTTTTGGAATTTATCAGTAAACTTTGTTGTTTGGAATATTATTCTTCTGCCTTCGTTTTCTTCTCTGCATACAACCGTGACACATACTGTATATTCAGGTTTCTCACGACAGTGGGAACCCTGGTTCTTTAAAAAGACAAATGGTTGTTGTGGGGGTGAATTGTGTTGTGGCTTATTTTGTCTTATTCAAAATCATCTTGAGGCCCACTTGGAAGTTTGCTGAAGTTTACTGATCTAAGATCTATGATTTTCTTAAAAATAAAAGCTAGCATTAGTGTCTTAGATCTTGAGGATGTTCAATGCCATGTTCATTTATTTTGTCTTCCTACAATGTTTTTCTTCTGCAGAATTTAATGCCAATGTCCTGAGAAACATATCAGTGTCTGTGGCCCACATCAAGACAAATAATGATCAGCCGGCGATGAGCTGGAATTTAACGGTACCCTGCAGGGTAAGTGCTGAATTGTGGCCGTGTCAGCTTGAGGCAGATGGACAATGCAGAGAAATTAAAGGATTCAGACAGTATCGGAATGATTGGGAGGAAAACCGCACAATACTATGGGTAAATATATGGGAATATGTAAAGCTTTGTTTTCTGTCCTGTATAGACCTTTGAGTAGACGCCATATTTAATTTGACATGAGTGGAATAAAGCTTGAGGGAGTAGAAATACTGTCCGTTCAATAAATCACAAATCAAGTGTTCTTGTCTAATCGTTTTCCAGAAGTAAAAAAACTGATTTTTAATAATAACTTACAAACCTTTAAAGACAGCCCTGCTGTGAGCTACGAGGTTATTAATTGATGATATTTGCTTCTGCTAAAAATGTCAGTCCTCATTATTTCAGCTTAGTTTTAAAATAATTGTTTTGAACAGTAAAATTTGTGGTGAAAAACTACATTACCCATGATGCTGGACAGAAAATGCCACCAATCAGAGAGTCGAAAAAAGCTAAACACGCAAAATACCTCTTTAGCTCCGCCTACTCCCATGCAGCACCACAAATTATGTAATCGAGTTGATCGTCCTACGATCTCAAATATATATATGCATATTTTACAATAAACTTTTTTACATATAATCAACATTTTAAAAGAGCATTTTTATTTTTCTTCATCGTTTTTAATTTGATTGTGCTGTTCACTCTGCTTCATGGTGTAACAACAAAGTTTGCTGAAAAAGAAAGAAGGAGACGGAAACTGGTGAATGTTCAAACGTAAAACTTTAACCACAAAATAAACAAATGACCAAATAACTAAACAAAAGTAAAGAAGCAGCTCCTCACGGACGACTACCACATAAACTAAACTACATAAAGTCCAGTCCTGGTCCTCTCTCATCCTTCAGTGTCATTACTTCCTCTTTTTATCCTTCCAGAGCTCATCTGTGGGACTCGAGGCCAGTGTGGCGTGCAGATGATGCTCATTAACACTCATTAACCGGCCTCACTCTGTTCCCACGGCTTTCGGCCCCGCCCTGCTTGCCACAATAGGATTGTATTTCTTTCCCTGGAAATAAATGGATTTTTGAAAAAAAAAAAAAAAAAAAAGTACAACAAAGAAACATTATGATGTAAAATAAAAATTAAATATTTAATGCAACATTAAAGATTACACATTAAAGCAAAAGAGTGACATACCAAAAGCAGGACTTTCTGAAATTCATGTTAATTTTTTAAATACATTTTTTAAGTAATAGTTAATAATGAACAATTTTGTATTATCTAAATTTAAAAAGAATGTAAAATAGAAGCATTTTCACTAGTGATCTCAGACTTTTGGACTTTTGAAGGGGTATGATTGACTTCCAGGTACACAACAATATAATATGTTAAATAGACCATACTTCTATCCTGTTTGGTTTCCTTTTAATTCATGTGAAATTAAATATTGCATCTACTCGAACTGAGGTCAAGCCAATAATTGTTTTTCCAGCTGATTAAAAAGTGCTTTGCTATAATGATATTTGCTCTGCAGGCATCCGGGAAATTTGTGAATATCACGTCTCGGGATCACCAGCAGCTCTGCGTGAAGGTCTGATACCATCTTCCTTTTTGATTTCCTTAGTTTAAAGTAATTTCAGTGCAAACAAACCATGAACATGATAAACATTATTCATTGTTTGCCTGTTTGATTACAGCTTAAAGTGGATGAAAAGATTGTGCTGTACTGTCAACATCCCTGTAAGTTCATGATAAGAAAAAACATCTCATATATATCCTGTTTAAAGCTGCCATTCATTGTAATTTGATAATAGTGATGCTTGTGTGTTCGATGTACTAAAACCAACATTTGCTGTACTGAATGTACGTATGACAGATGCTATCAGTTGCTACATGATGTATTGTTGTTTTAGTGGAACGACAGTACTGGAGCCTTCTTGTTCTTCTACCGGTCATCCTTGTTTGTCTGACTATTTTTGGAGCACTTATTCTGGTGAACAAACTGAAATGTAAGTCTTTACAATCTACAGCATCTCTCTGTTTATATATATTTGTATACTTTTATTCAGCGAGGACACATTAAATTGATCAAAAGCGACAGTAAAGACTTATGCATGGCTACAAAAAAATGTATATTTCAAATAAATGCCGTTCTTTTGAACTTTTTATTCATCACAAAATCCTGAAAAAATTGTGTATATGTGTATATATATATTGAATATTCTTTTTTATATTAATAGATCGCCATTATTTTGGCCACTTGCCACCCTGCTTTCTAGATATTACCATTGGCTATTAAAAAATCCAATAGCCAATATATAAACTCAGTTAGGCCTACTTTATTATATATCATAGTGTCAACGATTACAAAGTAAATTCAGAATTTTTCATGCAAGAGATTGATAACTACTGTGCTGTCAAAATATAACTGATCAGACACTTTATATTACCAAGCCCAGAAGATTTAAGACTTGAGAATTTGAGATTTTTGAGACGTTGAGCAGACACTTTGTGTCCGTTTTGCATTTGTCTCTCTGCTCTCAATGGCTCCATTCATGTGTCTCTGTCAGTGGCACATATTTTCGTGCTGATCTGTGTAGAATGCATTTATTCCATCTAAGCATGCTCTTTGTCTGTCTCTTCTCCTCCTCCTTCATGTCTCATTTTCTGTTCTTTCATCCATCTTGGCTTTTTAGTTTCTTTCAATGCTTCCAAACATATTTTTGTCTGATGAGATTTTAAATTCTTGTATGTCCCTCTCACAGGGTCTCGTAGCAAATGGGACAGATGTCATTCTCAAGGTACACAAGGTGTTTATTCATATATATGACTATGTCTGTAAAAAGCCTTTTAGCGCATGTCCTGATTTTGCAGAGTTAGACGCGTTCCTAGGTGAGTATATTTTGCTGATCCTGGAACAACATTTCTGTTTTTAAAAGTTTTAAAATTTAGTCTTAAAGGGGACCTATAACGCCCCTTTTCACAAGATGTAATATAAGTCTCTGGTGTGCTCAGAATGTGTCTGTGAAGTTTCAGTTCAAAATACCCCACAGATCATTAATATAGCTTGTCAAATTTGCCACTATTCGGGTGTGAGCAAAAACACGCCATTTTTGTGTGTGTCCCTTTAAATGCAAATGAGCTGCTGCTCCCGGCCCCCTTTCCAGAAGAGGACGGAGCTTTAACAGCTTTTTGTGTAAATCCAGTGTTGAATTGACCCTCGTTTGTGAAGCAGTCCGGCGTAAAATGACGGCATGGCAACAACACTCTACTACAACAACTCTTCCTCTTCTCTAAAGCAGCCCAACATGTCCTCACCCCCTTTGTTGCGTGTTCCCGGGGGCAGGGTTTATGTAAATTTTGGGGTTTGTGATGTCACCAACCCAGGAAGAAGCTTGTTGTAGTCCCTACCAGCCGTTTGTTGTAGTCCTTAAAAAGCGATTTCTGTAAAAGAAAATATCTCCCTTTGCATTGAACTTTGAGGGTTATAACTTTGCAGATGTTGTTTATGCTCAAACAGCAACATTACACACTAACTAAAGCTAAAAAAATTAAATCATAATCACTTTTTTAATTAAACCTACCCCTAAACCTAACCCTACCCATAAGTTATCCCTAAAATCAGAGGAAAATGATAGATGAATAACACTGATGTAGAAGCACCAAACCCTGGTTTTAAGCTTAAACTGGACATAAACTTATTTACTTGTCCTTCAAATAAAATTGGTTGAATAGAATGTTGTTCCAGTATCAACAAAGATGTTGATCCAGGAACATATTGTACTTGGCGAAATCAGGTTCTGCGCCTTTTAGCATAGGGAAAGTTCTCCAAAAATATAATTTACTTACCTCTACATTTCTCTCTCTAGATATGAAGGGACAGGTGTTGTTGCTCCATTCCTCAGCCACCGACCCACAGCTGGTGTGTAAGCTGGGCCTGTTGCTTTCTGAGCTGGGTTATAGAGTATTTCTCGACCTGTGGAACCAAACAGAACTCGGTTCTCTCGGCCCGGCAGCATGGCTCCACTCCAAGCTCGATCACATCCAGAAACACGGAGGCAAAGCCCTTCTTTTGCTTTCTCCATCAACACTACAGAGAGCCGAGTGCTACTGGAACATTGCAGTGGAAAGACAAGGCAATCCTGCCACATACTCCTCAGATACGCTAGCTTCGGCCCTGACCTGCATTTTCGCTGACCGCCAGAGGGGCGGTGCTGCTCAGCGGTTCATCCTCGTGCAGTTAGACTGTCATGAACTTCTCATTAAAGAGGAGCTGCCAGTGCTGCTCAGGGGCCTGCCGCTATATAAACTGCCCACGCAATCTCAGGGATTACTTATGGAGCTGTGTTTGGAGAGCCCAAATAACGTGTGTGGGAAGTTGAAGAAGATGTGGTGGATAAAAAGGGCACGGAGGAAGCTGGCCAAAGGAGTGCAGAACATTTCTATTAGGACAAGGGTGAGGACTGAAACTATGCTCACTCAAAGTGATTCACTCAGCCTAGACACGGAAGACACAGAGGAAAGAGTTTTTCTTGAAAATGAACAGTACTAGACAAAAAACCTACATTTATTCTCTCATCACAGCAGAACATTGTTTAAAATACACAATCTGTTACTATGGACTATGGACTGACAAGTAACAGATGGTACCATGGTAATATCACGTCCATTAAAACATGCATTGTCATGTTTTTCTGTGCATATATGGAAATACTAAAGATTTTTAGACATGTGCCATAGGAGTACAATCACATCATGAAGTACCTTGGAGTACTATGTAAATATGATATGGCATAGACATTACAATTGCAATAACTGGCTATAACCTCAGGGGATGCTAAAGAAGGAAGTCTACATGTCCAAGTACAAATGAGGACATTTCAAAGTACAGACACTACAGGAAGTAAATGAAGAAATTAAATTGATAAATACACTGCAAACTCCAAGAGTTCACTGTAGGCCTACATATTCATACTGTAAATATAGATATATATATATATATGTATATACTCGTATATTTTCATATTTGGAAAGATATTCTAATTTATTCTTTTTATCTCAGCTCTAACTTGGTGTTTGTAAATGGGCCTAATTCACTGGCTTTTGGCTAATATCTATAGCCTATGCTACACAAACTTCATATGTAAACAAGACTTATTTTTTTAATTGAACGTTTGTAATATCATGCATTTGAAATGCTCTGGTTGTACTCAAATATACAGTTTATTGACACTTTTAGTGTTCTGTCATGGGCTGACATGAGTGGAACAGAATAAATGAAAAACTATCTAGTCTTATCTGGTCTCAGCCTGGTCTGTTTGCTGGCCAACCACAGTCGAACACTAACTTTGATAAGACTAGCAAAACATCAGGCTCGAAGTGACAATTAGAGTCTATAAAAAAAAGATAAGGAGGTGGGACAGCATAAAAATATCGTACACCAGACCCGCTGCTAAAAATACACGCTGTTATTTGATAAGCGTAGTGTGTGGCGCGTGCGACGTCCTCAGCTGCTGCGCTGGTTTTGCGCGTCCATGACTGAAGAGAAGTTTAGAAACAGAAAAAAGACGTGGTGACCCGAAAGTCAGGTATAATGGATCTAAACAATAATTCTTCCACTTTAACTCTTTATTGTGTATTTTAAAAACCAGTCTTTCTCGGTGTTGTAAGTAAAAAAAAAATCCGGAATGACCCTGAAGCAGCATTTATCCGGCGTAGTCATGTGTTATGTGTTGTTTTTCTCCGCGCTGGGCAAACCATTTGTGATTCTCATAGGAAGCGGTTGTTAGTTTAGCAATTCAGAGACCACTATGATGAAGACTCTCTTTATATTCATGAGCCAACCCATCACCATGAAGGATTGTCACGATACCTCATTTATTTTAATGAGCCAAGCTTTTACCATTTTCATGAAGCACGGCTTCGCCATAGTAGCGTTTGTAATTAACCGTCAAACGGCACACAGAGAGAGATCTGTTGCGTCCTAAACCTGAAAAGCGAAAACTGGAAATAAAACTGGTTTTACGGACAGCCCAACCATCACTCTCGAATCTCGCATGCTTGTGAGTATTTAAAATACGAATTCCATAATGAACTTATCTAAAATTTTGCGTTTTGCCTATTGATTTAGTTTTGACGCATTGCAATATATGTAATTTTCCTGTTTAAGATTTTTACGAATCTAAACAAATATCGCAATTAAAAACTTTGTATAACTTTATTCTCACACTCCAAGTAGAATCTTTGTCTAAAATACAAGTCAAGCACCATTATAAATGGAAATTTATACTTGTGTTTTGACAAATACTAATAAAATAAACTGAATTAATAGAGTTAAACTAACTCAGTCTGAAAATAAACAAGAATGTTCAATGTACAGTAATAGAAATGTGAAATTAGAACATTTCCCCTAATTTAATTTAATTTTAATAAATGTAATCCTTGAGAGAATTTAAAGAAAACTTTGAACAATTATCTGAAATAACAGCTAAGGTCTAAAATCGTAATTGATAAAAGCAGTAACCTGATTTATTTAACATGAAGTTCTTCAGACAAGGCTTAAGCCTAGTCCCAGACTAAAATGCATGTTTAAAATGTCATAGTACCATTGTTTTGTCTCAAGATGCACACCAGTAATGTTTTTTTTTTTCTAAGGCACATTTATAAAAGCTACTTAAAGGGTTAGTTCACCCAAAAATGAAATTTCTGTCATTAAGTTCTCACCCTCATGTCGTTCCAAACCCGTAAGACCTTTGTTCATCTTCAGAACACAAATTAAGATATTTTTGATGAAATCCAATAGTTTTTTTATCCCCATAGAAAGCAACGTAATTACCGTCATTCAAGGTCCAGAAAGGTAGTAAAGACATTGTTAAAATAGTCAATGTGACTACAGTGGTTCAACCTTAATGTTATGTTGAGAAGAAATTGTTGAATAACATCACTATTTTTGTTTTGTTTTTGCGCACAAAAAGTATTCTCATCGTATTCTCGATGGTGAGTACTTAATGACAGAAATTTCATTTTTGGGTGAACTTACCCCATCTTTGGGTGATCTTACCCTTTAAAGTCCCCTGTAGTCAATAATTTTATCACTTAAAACTCATCTTTGATCACCAAAATTACATATTTAAACGTTTTTTTTTCTTGTGAAAAAAAAAAAATCTTAATGCCTTAAAATAGCTTGAATGTAACACTACACCCTTGCCTCATTTAATATACATGGATCTATGAATATGATAATTAGCCCCGCCTCCACTCACTCACACAAGCTCAGATGAGATCCACTCGGTCAACTTACTGAGGTAAACGCTGCACAATGGTATCACTTTTTACAACGTCGGACACATAACGGTAATTAATAAGATTAGCGTTTTGCTTGACTGCAATATCAAACAGCTAATAATGTGTTGCCAATGTTACACAAACCGTGTTCACATTCACAAGTCAGACAGCTGCCTTCTAATAATCAGTATCCTTAATAACGCTTTGAACAACTCAGAATGTCAGTGGAGAAAGACATATAGTTCATCATAACATTGTAATATGGATCATACACCCGCCATATTGCTAAATCTACCCGATTTTTCATATCAACAGAAAAATATACCGGGATAACCTTCTTTTGAGACTCCCTTGCATGGTCAGTTAATGATGGTCAGCACATGGTTTGTCTTAAAGCATATTAAAAACACCACATAGACATATAAACAACATAAAAAACTTGATTTTCATCACAGGTCATAATTGAACTAAGGCCTAATCCTGGCTTAATCTAAGCCCTCTCTGTGAAACCAGGCCTATGAATTTTAAATAATATAACATGCATAATAATTTAGTTGCTTCAGATAGAAGATCACACCTTAAAATTGTTAAAAGTTCCTGTTGGTATTTGAAAATGAAATTAACTTTTTTGTCCTCAAACAAATTCCTATTTTTAAAATCATCAGATGTCACGAGGAGTTTTAATTTTTCCGTACCAGTTAAACTTGTGGAAAGTGGGGTTTTGAAGCACTCAACCGGAGGGTTGCACTAATGCGCGGAGAGTGATGTCACCCTCACGGATGTTCTTCCTGTCTGCTGTGCTCTGCGTGGCCCTTTTTCATCTCGTTTTGGGTCAGAATTGCTCAGAGCACTGTAAAGCTTGTGGAGGGCCAGAGAAAGACCAATGTCTTCAGTGCCACACCGGATTCATCCTACATGACAACTTGTGTGTGGGTAAGATGATCAACAGAGTGTACACTGCATTCACCTCATGCTCCATTTCATTCTGAGGTTCACTTCTTTTACGTTGACAGATATTGATGAATGTGGTACTGATTTGGATCGGTGTCCCGACAACACGTACTGCTTGAACACTCATGGCTCTTATGACTGCAAAGGTCAGTGGGATTTACCCTCAGAGGTATTTTATCATTAACACACATGGATTAATCATGTGACACAGTTTACACAGTGCTGATAACACTGTTTTCCTTTTCTGATTTGTAGTATGAAATATTGCTTTATTATTTCTCCAGGATGTGATAAGGCCTGTATTGGCTGTATGGGTGGAGGAGCTGCCCACTGTAAGAAATGTGCTCCTGGTTTCAGATCTTCAGGCATCAGATGCATAGGTGAGTTTTAGTCCATATAACTAATGTTGTTTTTCAGTCTTTGAAGTATAAAATATAACTAGGAGTATAAAATTAATAAAAGCTACTAACTACTACTAACTAACGTCACGTCACTTTCAGACTTTTCAGACTTAAGGCGCAAACGTCTTTTCTTTCCTGTATATCCAAGTGAAATGGCTTCTCGAGCAAGAACAAATGTAGGGCGGGACTTCATTTTATCCATGGGAAGTTGATTGGATGGTTGTGGTTTGCTATTGGTGGATTTCATGTGAGTGACAGGTTGTCATGCCCTAGTGCCAGTAAACACATCATCAGAGAAGAGAACTGCATCCAAAATCACATCACCTACGTGCGTCATAGCTGCATATTTATACATGAGAATGCTTTGACGCGCTCCCGGCGCATGATGCCTAAGGGAACGTCTGCCAAATGCCAATTCCACCAAGTGGTTTAAACGTATAATTTGTATTAATCAAAATTACATTTAACATTTAAAAACAGACATGTTCAAATTCCAAAGCTTGTAGAAGATAGGACTGACTTACTACAGGTGATGTTTTGACAATAACTCCCTTCATGTACAGTCAAACCAAAAATTATTCAGATATTTTTGGTATATTTTTACTAGTGGGTGCAGGACACTATAGTTAATTTATGTAAGTGAGGATAGCAAAATAAAGTAAACTGATATTTTATACCCAAAAATTCTTCATACAGTGGACTACTAGTAAAATTGATAAAAATTTGGGACCAAAAATTATTCAGACACTTTGACCTGACCATGTTCTGCTTAAGTGTTATCTGACATGATTAAGATTAATTTTTTCTGACACAATTTAATTCTGAGATCTTGTCATATTTTATTATCATTTTTTTTAAACTATAGTGAATAAACTGTAATAATAAATGAAATGTTCAAGGTGTCTGAATACATTTTGGTTTGACCGTATGTACAGTACACAATTATTTTCAGAAAAATTACTATAAAGGGTTTTTTTTATGTTCCAGTGGTTGTAGTACTTTCCTATTGACCAGACTGACTTACTACAGGTGGCATTGTGCCAATACCTCTCTTCATGTGTTTACAGTAAACAATAATTTTTTATAAAAGGGTTTTTGGTGACTTTCTACAGGTGAATAATGCAAAATCCCGCATGTAGTAAGCCTGTCTGGTCACTAGGAACGTATTACAACCATGGCTGTAGTAGCCAGCTATGAGGTCACTGAGGACCGGACCTTGGGGTTTTTCCGAGGTGTATATAATAAAGTTTGTGAAATCATTTCCTAATATAGTATAAACTCTATTTTAGTGCTGCACGGATATTGCACAGCACCATCATTTGTTAATGGTCATACAGTGCGAGATAAGATATAAGTAGCTAAACTAAACATTTCATAATTGACAGCTGTTTTAAGATAGAAATGTTAATCGACTGACAAAAATAGTAAACTTTTGACTCATTTCGCCATTTTGAATTGAAAATAGACCTATATAATTTAAGTAACATTCATATCATTTTAGTAACTGTCAATGTGAGGGGACAAGAAATCTTAAAGAAGCCATTTTTTTTTTATCTTATTGGGCTTAAAGGATTAATTCACTTTCATATAAAATGTTCCTGATAATTTACTCACCCCCATGTCATCCAAGATGTTCATGTCTTTCTTTCTTCAGTCGAAAAAAAATTAAGGTTTTTGATGAAAACATTCCAGGATTATTCTCCTTTATAATGGACTTCAATGGATTCCACTGTTGAAGGTCAAAATTACTGTTTCAGTGCAGCTTCAAAAGGCTTTAAACGTTACCAGACGAGGAATAAGGGTCTTATCTAGCGAAACGATAGGTCATTTTCGAAAAAAATGTAAATGTATATGCTTTATATAAACAATTGATCGCCTTTCCAAGTGCTTCCACCAAAACCGTACTTTCGTATTCTTCAAAAAGCTTATGCTGTATGTCCTACGCCTTCCCTATTCTACTTACGGAAAAAATGTAACTGGTGCTGCGTTCGTTCCGTAAGTTGAATAGGAAAGGCGTAGGACATACAGCGTAAGCTTTTTGAAGAATACGAAAGTACGGTTTTGGCGGAAGCACTTGGAAGGCGATCATCTGTTTATATAAAGCATATACAGTTGCATTTTTTTCGAAAATGACCGATTGTTTCGCTAGATAAGACCCTTATTCCTTGTCTAGTATTGTTTAAAGCACTTTGAAGCTGCACTGAACTATAATTTTGACCTTCAACCGTTTGGAGGCCATTGAAGTCCGTTATAAGGAGAATAATCCTGGAATGTTTTCATCAGAAACCTTAATTTCTTTTCGATTGAAGAAAGAAAGACATGGACATCTTGGATGACATGGGGGTGAGTAAATTATCAGGAAAATTTTATATGAAAGTGAACTAATCCTTTAAGATTAATAATGAATGTGTACATATTGTGAATGAATTGACAAAGGTATTGACAAATAATCTACTGACCACTGATATGGTTTTAAAGCTGTTTCTTATCCATTTTTTTTGGCCTTCAGAAGTCTTAAAATGCACATATGCAGATTTTCTCGGGGGGAACACGCGAACCCCTCTAACTAGCTCAAATTGTGTCTACCTTGGTGTCTCTCTACAACCTTTGGAAAATGGGGACACTTTTGGTGAGTTATAGTAATTAAAATAAATAAAATTAAATAAAATAAACTTGAAAATATCGTTCATTGCAATAAATTATTGAACGTTTATATTTTTGGACTGTGAGTGAAATTTGCAGACATTCCCTTTAGTTCCCTTTAGCCTTAGGCGAATAGGCAGCGAATATCAAACCTAAAACAAACTTTACTGTGCTCCTGGAGCGGTTGCTTTCCACTGCAAATGCAAAGTCAAATGCCGTTGGTCCCCCAGAAATACAGATGCCGTTGACCCCCTAAATTTCCATAAACAAATAGAAATTGTCCAGTTTGATTTCATGGTGACTTTAGAGTTGTTTGTGAACAGAAGCTTTGTGGCACAGTCAGAGAAAGCATGATATTCACTTCTGGAATGAGTCTAAAATGCTGCAGGCTGTAAAGAAAAGTTCAATTTGTTTTTTTTTGTTTGTTTTTTTTAAAAGTAATTTACAAACCTGAGATTGAATCCACAAGGTCCACAAAAGTTTGACATTTGAGATTCTTGTCGGCTGAATTCTGCAAACATTGGCTGTACAAACGTTGTAAATGTAAGAATAAAAATAACAGAATTTTGAATAAAGTTGATCTTCTAAGTACTTTCTATCTCTTTTTCCTTTTATAAATCCCATCTGCTTTGTTTGGCTGAATAATTGACATAGTATTTATAGCAGGAGTAAATAATTTAAAATATATTATAGTATCAGTTTAGGTGTTTGCTACTGTTGCTTGAAAAATGAATGAACAGAGAATGAATGACACAAATGAGTTCTTCTGCATGAAATGGTACCATCTTGTGGCTATAAGAAGCATTTCCAGCAAGAATAATTCTTTAATTGTCTAGCAGTTCTGTGTTTCAGAAATGACAGCTGTATTTTGTCTCTTCTGCAGATATAGATGAGTGTGGTGAGGAGGTGTTGGCCTGTCCTGGTGTCAATGTGTTCTGTGTGAATACAGAGGGGTCTTTTCACTGTCAGTGCGCAGGCGGATACACACGCACGGGCAACACCTGTGAGAGGAGCCACACGACAGGTCAGCCAGGACATCATTTGAGGCTCATACTCACAGATATCAAATAACAGAGATGTAATCTGTGTAATGTAATCAAGATACTATTATAGATTTATTCATATTTTGAATTAAATATTTCTGTTTTGTTTTTCAGTTTAATTTTAGTCAGTTTTAGTATTTTTTTTTATATAGTTTTTATTCATTTTTATTTCAGTTTTAGTTTGTTATTTTAGCACATCAAGTTAAAGTAATTGAAAATGAGAAAGGTTTAATGCTTTTTATAATTTATTTTTAAGTAACGAAAATATTTATGGTTTTAGCTTTAGTTAACTATAAAGGCCTGCTGCCTACTTCAAACGCTGAACTAGATCTGTCCCAAAAGACCGAGGTTGCAGTTTCCTTTAACTCAGTGTATTGTGTTTGTTACATGATATTAGAGAATTGATTCATGTTTGTGTTCATGAGTTGCTAAACCTGTACTACACGCAACTTTATTGTCTTGGGAGCCAACATGCTACTAAATGAAAGTGAAATGGTATCATTCATTAACATGTTTATGTTAATGTTTAGCTAAGATTAAAACATGCTGTACAAGCATTGTTCATTGTTAGTTCATTTTAACTAATGTAGTTAACTGATGTTAACAAATGAAACTAACTAATGTTAAAGTGTTACCAAAAATATATTTATAAAATATAAGTCACACTTTAGACTAGGGTATAATATTAATAAACTATTAACTATGACTTTTGCCTCAATAAACACCTAATTACTGCTTATTAATAGTTAGTAAGGTAGGATTGGGTAGGTTTAAGGGATGTAGAATATGGTCATGCAGAATAAAGCATTAATATGTGTTTTATAAGTACTAATAAACAGCCAATATCCTAGTAATATGCATGCTAATAAGCAACTAGTTAATAGTGAGAATTGGACTAAAGTGCACTAAAGTGTTACCAAATATATATCCATTTAAAGAAAACATGAAACTGAACTTTAGTAACTTTATTAATACATTTTCCTGTGCACTTTCCACTTACGGTGCATAATTCAATAGTGCATGTTTTTCTCAAAAAATAAATAAATATATTTAAAAAAGCAAACGTCCTCTGAAGTGATGTTTATTGATCTATATTCTTTTTCAACAACTGTTTTCATGTCATTTAAACACTGCATTTAAACTGCATGATTCACTGATGTCGTCTTCTGGTATCTTTTCTCAGCTTCTGCAGATAAGGGTCTTTTTGATGACATTGAGGAGGATGAAATCGAGGTTCTGCAGCAGATGTTCTTCGGTGTTGTTCTGTGCGCATTGGCCACGTTGGCGGCTAAAGGGGACTTGGTGTTCACCTCCATCTTTATGGGGGCAGTGGCGGCCATGGCTGGATACTGGCTCTCTGATAAGAGCGACCGAGTGATAGATGCCATCTTGAAGGGAAGATAAATACAAAAGGGGCTTGGAAAGTTATTTGCAGTGATGTTTTCTACAAAGTCTGCTACTTTTTGAGTTGGGCCATTTCTTATACAGTAAAATGACTATATGTTGACATCTAAATGGCCCAAGGAAGTCAAAATGCTTTATGAAGCTGCTATAATCAACATTTTGTGTTAAAATAAAGCAATGAGCCACAAGAGGCCATCCATTACAGTAATTTTACATTGCATAAGTGATGTTCTTACAGTAACACATGGCCTAAAGTGGCTTATTGCTTCTATAAAATTGCAGCAACAGCAAAAAACAAAAAAACCTAGTTTTCATTCCACTCACTAGTTGCCTGTATCGGGATTAAGATTTAGATGAATATTTATTGGGGCAGTATTGGGTCTCGAACCATATCATTTATAAAATGTTGCGTAGAAACCGTCCTACATTTGATCTTACGAACATTTCTCAAATGTGCATACATGTGATTCACAGAACGAACGTATGCACAAAAAACGTGCGTACGCTTCTCTTCCAGATGTGAAATCTATAAATCTTGAAATTGGTTTCAGATCTCTGCCTAATTAAGGCAATTAACATATAAAATATCACCTGTCAACGGCCAAGTCCTGTACTTGAGAATGGCGGGCGGAAATACCTTCAGTACTCCCTCTCTCTGCCACAAGGAAAAGTGTGTACGTCTGCTTAGAGCCTGACGTGGCGCTAAGCACTTATCCACGTCAAGAGCATTTTTATAAATATGAGCGTTGGCGTGGATATTATCGTAGGCCTACGCAAGTTCAAATCTGTGTGTATGCACGTTTTATAAATGAGGCCCTTGCAGTCATTTGTTATTGAGTTGTTTGTGTTTTTAAGTAGCATTCAGGGAGCAAACTAACAGTTTAGCCGACTAGCATAGCACTAACTGGTTAAGAAAAGTTCTTTTGATTAGGTGGGACGTGATATAACACTGCATTGTGGGATTTTTTTTAGGTGAATTGCTTATAGCATCTTTAAATAAAAATATGTTGTACGAAAGACATGTTTACATAAGCTTATTTCTAAGCGTACTAAATATAGGCTACACTACTGTTCAGAAGTTTGGGGTCAGTAAGATTTTGTTTTTGTCTCATGCTCACCAAGGCTGCATTTATTTGATCATAAATAGGCTACAGTAAAAACAGTAGGCTAATATAAAATATTATTACAATTTAAAATAACGTTATTTATTTGGATGTGTATTAAAATTTATTCCTGTGATACAAAGCTGAATTTTCAGCATCATTACTCCAGTCTTCAGTGTCCTTCACATGATCCTTCAGAAATCATTCTAATATGCTGATTTGCTGCTGAAGATAGTAAGAAATGTTGAAAATAGCTGTGCTGGTTAATATTTATGTGGAAACTGTGATGTTTTTAGGAATAGAAAGCTCAGAAGGTCAAACTTTTTGTCACTTTTCAATTTAATGTGTCCTTCCAAAAGAAATAAAATCCTCACAGTCCCCAAACTTTGAACAGTGGTGTATATGATATAAAATGTACTTTTATGAGGACACTGTAAAACACTCTTTGGACTTCAACTAATAAACTTTTATTTGATTTTTAAATGAAACAGAGCATATCAGAAAGAAAGTCACTTTTATTTAATGGATATAAACAAGCCGACTGACACTCAAGAATAGTTGGGGGCTACAACACATACAATAGCAAATATCAGGGAGGTTGAGGACTCTGAGTAAAGCCCAACAGGGTTTAAAAACATCGAACATGACACAGATTTCACACTGAATGCCCCAGTCGCGCCTCCGAGGCTCTTGCACCGCTAACTTTCTGCAACACGCACACAGCCACTCGCACCCTGTAACATTCTTATTTGCATACACAGACACAATCATGCAAGCATATCCCACACTCATTTAGCGTCTCAGATCTGCACCCCGAAAACATGCGAACGCTTTTATTTTGTTGCACGGGCAATCCACTGGCAGTGGGCGGGAAGATATGGGTGAGGACACACCATTCTCAAACACATTACACCATCATGATGCCAATGCGTCTCATCCGTGACGACTGATGCACCATGGGAAAATGAACCCCATGTTCACACGGCATCATTCAGCATGCTGACACTCACATTGGACTTGTTTGCACTGCTGTACAGAAAAAGAAAAGTAAACTAATGTACAAATCTTACAGTCCCAAACTGACATATTCAAAAAAAAGCATGAACCATAAAAAAACATAACAAATAAATATCTTAAAAAAGTAAAAACAATGTTTCTTAGAATTACTATTTCTTTTCTGGCATTTGTCACAGTGGTTTGTATCATCCAGAGGTTTGCATTTTTTTGACATCATGAAATAAAATAAACAATGCAACTGGCACACAACAAATATAAATATAGAGAGAAATCTTCATTTTTTGTTCTCTTTATTTTGGACCTTTGCTCAAACCAGAGGCCCTGTGATACAGACCCTACAGGGCTGAAACTTCTTTCTTTAATTATTTATTTATTTCTGCGTATAGAGATCTATTAGACCTGTCTTCACCACAGCCCAGAGTTGGCACATAATGTACATAATCATGCATCATTACCACATAAGTCAACATTTCTCTTTTTTTCTTTGTTCTGTATATCTCTTCCCAAGGCAGGAGATCACCCCCCTACTTCAAGTATTCAGTAGTAAAAGGTCCTGAAGGTGGAGGACTGCAATATGTCTCCAAGAAGGTAAAGTCTGACGTCTTTTTTTTTTTTTTTTTTTTTGTCCTCTTGCTTTGCCTAATAGTACAATTATAGACTTGCACAACAGACAGACAGGTAGACAGACAGACATAAATATTAGAATATCAGATCAAACACTTTTCTGGTGTTTGAAACTGGACTCAGAAACATCCAAGACGGAGCAGTATTCACACGGTGGACATATTCTGGATCTGTGTTCATCAACCACAATAGTTAAATGTTCAAGATAGCAACGTAGGAATATTCTAGAGCCGAGTGACAACGATGCGTTCACGTCATGACAGAATTACCGGAAAGTTTCTGACTAGTAATTTTCAAGTTCAACTTGCTCATTGTGACGCGTTCATAACGAACAAAATGTGAGCGACCTCAACAATTACCTTTAACTTACCATTAAACTACATATAGTTTCGTCATTTTAAGTTGCAGAATGCACTTTCTTTGTTCCTCAAGATTTGAGCATTCTAATAAAAAATGAATTTCTGAGCCCAAAGAAACAAACAGAATAGAATCTTTTAATTGCAGTAATTCCGGCAGTATGTAAACGTATCTTAAGGATGGCGTTACGGAACGTTCCAGAACAGAGACACGTGAGGTTCTGGAACTCTGAATAATGAGAACGTTAAACGCAACATGGAAGCACAAACAGGTCATTTTAACAGTCAGATCTTGGCTATATTTTGGGCTTTGCCAAAGTCCTAAAGTAAACTCCACAACTACAGACAACAGCAGTGAGATGATGACACATAAGACGATGCAAAACAACTGTTAACATATCAGCCATCTTAACGTAATCTTCCATTTGAACTATGTTGATGTTTCTTAAAGGGATAGTTCACCCCAAAATGAAAATTGTCATCATTTACTCACCCTCATGTCGTTCCAAACCTGTATGACTTACTTTCTTATGTGGAACACAAAAGAAGAAATTTTGAATACATTTCGGTGGTTCCCTTTGAATCCATTGACCATACAATGGAAGTCAATGCAAATCGAAACGGTTGGGTTTTGTGTTCCACTGAAGAAAGTAATACAGGTTTGGAACAACATGAGGGTGAGTAAATGATGACAAAATTTTCATTTTTGGGCGAACAATCCACCTTCACACTGACAGCGATAAAATTAGCCACAATTCGCCAAATAAAAGACTGCTGTTTTCTTTCAGCGTAAATTCCGCTTTACCCTCAAGTGCAAGTTTCGGTTCACTGCGCTGCAGGAGTTTTGCTCAGAACTCATTGCCGTTTGAATTTTTTTGTTCTTTTTGTGAGGTGCAACATATTCTATACAACACTTTTTCTAGCTGAAGATCAAGAAATTCCAAACGTTCAGCAAAAGACCTTTTCGTTAGTTTTTTGCATAGACCCCAGTGCCAAGATCTTGTAACGGGAGCAGTGCGAGGGCCAAACAGACAGTGATAACACACACAACTCAAACACACCGGAAAAGAAGTTTCCTTTGATTTCTGACACAATAGTCTGACCACAGTAGACACACTTTATTTAGCTAGTATTTCTCTATCTATATATCTACTATCTATTTATAAATAGGCACTCGCCACCATGTTGAGACGTTACGAGAAATCTGCGGTAGCTCCGCCAGTACCTGGTGGGGCGGTTCGTTAAAGGAGATAGGACATTCCCTTTATGGGACACTCAGGTTGGACTGGCCTTGTCAACAGACATCTTGACAAAATTCATTTTGTGGGACATACAACTACAACCTACAGCAGTTGCTTGGGAAACCATCTCAATTATCTTCCGATGATGGTGCCATGGATGTAGTAGGGAGTGTTACAGATCAGTTGATGTCCGAAATGATTGTAGCCATAGCTGTCTCCATCTCTTTTGGGCCTGAGCACCAGTTGAAGCACCATTAGAAACGTTCCCTGTTGTAAGGGGTGGAGGTGCATAGGTGCATGGGAGTTAACACGCAAACTGGGCTTGGAGTTTGGAGAGGAGCACAAGCAAAAAGAAAGGTGAGCATGGTGTATGTTATGTGCGTTATAATCAGTGAGATGAAATGAACTCTGCATAGAGTAGACTACCTCTGAGGTAACTCTAAAGACGCGACAGATACCACCTCTATAAGGTCCAATATACACTAAAGAACCAACAATGGAGGCTAAATGTGGCACAGAAATGACATGCATATTTAAACCTAAGTGCATATATGTGTAGCACATATAATAAAACCTAAACAATTGAAGGCAGGCAACAGTTGCCCTTTTAAGATTTCAACTGCAAATGCAGATGTGCTTGTAAAACAAAAAAGGTTAAAAATTAAGTTAATAGGATGGTATTATTTTACATTGGATTTTCACATAAAAAGCAGAGAAATGACTGATAGAGTCAAGGCTTGAATGAGTGCAAGCTGACTTGTTGCCTCATTGAAGAGGTGGAGCTAGATCAGAGTGGGCGGGGCAATTTGGAGAAGGGGAGGGGCCAGCTGGATGCACGCACTGGTCGCATATGGAAACCAGACAACAAGAAGCAGCTGCAGTGTCTCATTTTGATTTGAGCATTGAGAGTCTTCAAGGCAAATGTCTTTAGAAAAAGGGACTGCACCAGGAAGTGACTGTTCAGTCCAGACTTCCATTTATACTTTTTTTAATCATCTGGAAAAAAAAAACAACAACAACAAAATGGAATAATTATGTTAAGGAGAATGTCATTTAGAAGTCTGCTCACCAAGGCTGAATTTTTTTGATCAAAAATACAGTAAAAACAGTAATATTGTGAAATATTATTACAATTTCAAAAAACTGCTTCCTATTTGAATAACGTTTAAAATGTAATTTATTCCTGTGATGCAAAGCTGAATTTTCAGCATCATTACTCCAGTCTTCAGTGTCACATGATCCTTCAGAAATCATTCTAATATGATGATTTGCTGCTCAAGAAACATTTATTATTATCAATGTTTAAAACATTTGTGCTGTCATTTTTGATCAACTGAATGCACCCTTGCTGAATGCAAGTATTCATTTCTAATCTTACAGACCACAGACTTTTGAACGGTAGTGTATGATATGAAATTTGTAAATGAAATGATTTTATTTCAACCAGACACAATATTTACCTGCTCAGGTGGTCTTCTCCAGCTTTGGCCCTCCCACTCACACTAATGCTCCGCCTCTTTCCTTAATGCATGGAAATAAATGGCCCCATCCAAAAGAGTGAATCTGATTGTAGGTAAAGACTGGCCAAGTGAACAATGTAGAATTTCATCTGAATGGCATGGCTGTGCTCCTCCATTAGTGACTGAATTATCTGAGAACATAAGGAGGAACATAATACAATAAAACCTATTGTTTGGTAGAACACCTTTATCCACAAAATCTCACTTTAATCCAGAAAACTGACATCAATCATCAAGATCTCACCCCATAAAACAACATCATAGCTTTGGTATGGTTATGCCCAAATTCCTTCTTCATCATCCTTTGAGCCCAACATATATCCAAAGGTCAGCATGAAATGAGGAGAATTAGATGAGTTAAAGGTGAAAGAACAGGTTATACTTTATTTCGATAGTCAACTAACTCATTAGAGTATTAGGCTTTGTTCACACTGTCAGTTTTTGGGATCAGTCAAATCTTTATTAACCGACAGCAGCTTTTATATCTGGGTGGAGCATTTGAGTCGTGTGGAGAACACAGAACTGACGGGAGCAGCTTCGATCGGTGGAGAACAGTGACTGGATCTAAAACCCTCAGATGACACACAGCTCATAATCTCCATTGCTGTAAGTTACTGAAACACACATGACTCTCTCACGCTGTATGACGTGACAGACAACTAGTTGTCCAGTCTGGTTCTGTTCACACAGCGCAGGTTTTCTGAGAACGCAGTTGTGAGTCAAACAGGTGTGAATTCGGTTATAGAATGCAGTTCTCACTCCCGTAAATAACTGAACTGAGTGTTAATGCAACCATATAAAGGACTCAAATACAGGACTGACAACCGAATTCTGCTGCTGTGTGAACGTGGCCTTAGTAAACTGTTAGGTTACGGTTAGGGTTAGTAGAATAAGTTGACACGTACTTGCAAAGTTACTTACTGTCAATAAGTTTTAGCAGATACTAGTCTACTAATACTCTAATGACTGTTAATTGACATGTAGCTGCAAAGTTACTTATAGTTTGTACAATATCAAAAGTGAACTGTCGAAGTGTTACCAAACAAACTATTAAAAATCATTTTCCATAATGGAAATAAATATGGTAACACTTTTAGTATGGCGAACAATTCTCACTTTTTTAACTAGTTGCTTATTAGCTTGCATATTTGCTGTTTATTAGTGCTTATAAAGCACATATTAATGCCTTATTCTGCATGACCATATTCTACATCCCTTAATCCTACCCCATACTTAAACTTAAACGCTACAGCAACTACCTTACTAACTATTAATAAGCAGTAAATTAAGAGTTTATTGAGACAAAAGTCATAGTTAATAGTGAATGTGTTCCCCATACCAAAGTGTTACCATTTATATTTATATATCTATATAAGACAATACCACATAACAAAATTACTAAAACATACACTAATATTAAAATAGAAACTGAATCATTACAATATAAAGATAGCTGAGTTGCCAACCTGGTCTGGGGCGGGGCGGTGTCCGGGATGAGGCGGTCCACGGCCTGGACCCCGATGGTGTGGCGGAGGGTGTCGAGGGTGTGGGCCCTGTTGGCTGGGGTGTGGGGGGTGATGGGGGTGCTGCTGCGGGTGTGGGATGGGTTGAGGGTGGGGGCCCTGCTGAGGCGGGGGTCCGTGAGGGTGCTGGGGGTGTGGATGCTGCTGCTGCTGCTGCTGCTGCTGCGGAGGGACCCCGGGATGAGGGTGTTGAGGGTGCTGAGGGTGTTGAAGGTGGGGCGGTTGAGGTCTGGGCTGGTGTGGGTGTGGGCCAGGCGGTTGTGGGTGCTGGGGGTGTTGAGGGTGTTGGGGGTGTTGCGGGTGGGGGTATTGAGGCTGGGGGGGCTGCTGCGGGTGTTGTTGGTGGTGGGGAGGAGGCTGTGGGTGTTGGGGATGGGGTGCATGTGGGTAAGGAGGCTGGTGCGGGTGCTGGGCCTGTGGGTACGGGGGCTGGGGTTGGGCTTGAGGATGAAGAGGTTGAGGCTGCATGTGGGGAGGTGGAGCGTGAGGGTGGTAATGGTCATCCTCGTAGTTGTCGGCAATCAGTTTCATCCTGCTCTGTGTCTAAAATGGATAGAAAGAAGTGAGTAAGACACAAGCAGCATATACCCATGGACTGATCACATCTCTAAACGGCTTGTACAAATGTAATCGGTTTGCTTTTACTCAATTTCCAGGAGTCAATATAGTACAGACTGCCTGAAAACACAATTGTGTTTACAAGGTATCAGGTGGCTACAATGCCTTCTAAGGAAGAACAGAAGATTTTCTAATAATTTCTTTCAGTCATTCCCAAACAGCAAAGTTGGTATGGCCACAATTTATGTGGGCAGAAATTTGGGATGCACAATACTGTGTATTTGCACCAAATCTGCATTTTTTTCCCATTCAATTTATTGCCTAAAATTGGATATTTAATTGTTTTTGGCTATTTTAAGAGTTAGATAACTTGTGCAAGGGATAGAGATAGATTTCAGCAAATATTTAACCCTGTATGAAAAAATATGTAACAAATCAATGAAATCCATTGGTTGTACTATATATTAAAGCTGCATGATATTGGGGTAAAAAAATCTGACATTGTCATATTTTGTTTTTCTGTGATATATATTGTGATTTTTCATACTGTACAATTTAATGGTGTGATGCCTAAATTCACTTGTAACATACACAATATTTATTTACATTTTATTGGGTTTTAACTGCTAATTTTAAAGTATAGATCTATAATATCGTCCATTTAACATTTATTGGCCATAAAATGAGAAAATCGTCTTGTCAGCATCAGACAGATTTTCAATATCTTTGCAGCTTTATGAAAAATTCATGATATCTTCACCCTACACTGTCCTAATACTATGTGTTATTAAACGGGCTTTTGTGTGCAGAAATTCACTGACCTGTTGTTTGAGCTGATGCATCAGTCTGTCCTTCTCTCTTTTCAGGGCCAGAACTTCCTCTTGTGTCTTCTTCTTATTGGAGGAGGACAGCTCCAGCAAAGCAATGTTAGCATCCTTCTCACTGATAGCAGCGAGCAGAGCCTGTTGTCTGAGAGGAACCGACAGTCTGAGATATGTATTCATGTACACTGAGCAGCTTTCAAGAAAAGGAACGTACACTAAAGACATTTTAGGCATCAAATATTTAAGATCTTGTTGTAAGAAGAAACAGAGCAAGGATTCTTACTTCATCTCCAAGATCTCCTCGAGCTGTTTTCTGCGCTCCTGTCGGAGATTGGTCAGATGGCCGTCTCTCTCAGCCAGAGACTGTTGGGTGGAGGACAGACGCTGCTTGGTGGCATCCAACTCTTGCCTCGTCTTCTCCAAAACATTCATCAACTCCTCCATCTGCGAAATGAGGAAAAACGTGTGCAGGAAAATGATGAGAAAACCTTTTGTTTTTCTAAGGAAATATAAAGACATCATCCATCATCCATTCACAGGCATAAATAACACAGACACACACACACACACACACTCACACACACACACACACACCTTTGGGTTGTCCATTGGATTATCCTTGCGCTGGTCTTGCAAGATGTTCCCAGGCCCTTTCTTGTCCATCTGAGGGCCAAGCTTGATGCCTGGGCCCTTTTTATTTTGATCCTTGGTTTGCCTTAAAAAGCATACAAAGTGTCACCTGAATGGCCAATTTAACCAATCAAGTTATAATGTTCCCAATTAATTATCATATTGAGAGGATGTTAACAGTTTTGTCACGTTGGCTCGAAAAAAAAATTCTTACTCAGTATTTTAGTTTTCCAGTAAAAATCAAGATACATTTACTTGAGAAGCAAAATGATCAAAATATTAAAGGGATAGTTCACCCAAAAATAAAAATTCTGTCATTATTTACTCACCCTCATGTCCTTCCAAATCAGTATGCATTTATTTCTTCTGTAGAATACAAAAAAATAGATATTTTGAAGAATGTTGTTGGTAATCAGACAGTTTCGGTTCCCAATGACTTCCATTGCATTTTTTTTTAACTGAAACAGTTTGGTTACCAACATTCTTCAAAATATCTTATTTTGTTTTCCACCGAAGAAAGTCATACAGGTTTGGAATGAGTTTATGTTTTAAAACAAAGAAAAAAAAATAGCTGACAGTGGAATATGAAAAATAAACTTAATCCTGAGGAAAAAACAGTTTAATGTGGCAGATATTTTTTTCTTGTTTTAAGCAAGTCATTTAATTTTGATACCTTTTTTTAGACTTTATTACTTATGTCCTTTTGCTTAGTAATGAAGCATCTTGAAAAAAAGACAGAAATACTGAGTAAGAAAATAATTTTTTGCAGTATAACCCCACTTAATCCATACTTAAAGGGTTAGTTCACCCTAAAAAGGAAAATTATCCCATGATTTACTCACCCTCAAGCCATCCTAGGTGTATATGACTTTCTTCTTTCAGACGAACACAATTGGAGTTATATTTAAAAATATACTGAAAATATTCTGGCTTCCAATATCCTTCCAAGATTTATAATGGTAGTGACTGATGCTCACGATTTTGAAGCCCAAAAAAGTGTATCCATCTATCATAAAAGTAATCCATACAACTCCATGGGATTAATAAAGGCCTTCTGAAGCGAAGCGATTGGTTTTTGTAAGAAAAATATACATATTTAAAATTTTAAATTTAAAACTGTAATAACTAGCTTCCGGCAGATGGCCGTACGCATCGATTTGCGGTGGAAGAGTATCCCCTGACCCGATGCGTGACGAACGCGGAAGCACAGAGGATAGAGCAAAACAAAACACCGGTCACAAATTAGAAGTATAAAATGAGAAATTTTAAAGAGAAATGTTGGAGGATTTCGATATAAGAGAAGAGGAGCTTCAGTTTGTTGCCCAGCCCTATTTGTTTAAACCGCGATAGGCGTCTAAGCTTACGCTACTCCTACATCCTGCGTCAGACATTGATTCAGGGGTTACTCATTTGGCGCAAGTAGACTTGCGCAGTATGCGTACGGTCGTCTGGCAGAAGCTAGTTATTTTAATTTATAAAGCTTTAAATATGGATATTTTTCTTACAAAAACCCATCACTTCGCTTCAGAAGGCCTTTATTAACCCCCTGAAGCCGTATGGATTATATTTATGATGGGGCTTCAAAACGGGGCCCCCTTTCACTTCCATTATAAAGCTTGGTAGAGCCAGCATATTTTTAAATACAACTCCGATTGTGTTTGTCTGAAAGAAGATAGTCATATACACCTAGGATGGCTTGAGGGTGAGTAAATCATGGGATAACTTTCATTTTTGGGTGAACTTTTCCTTTATAAGATTTCAATGGATCCACTTAACAGCAGGGAATGCCATTTGGTTTGATATTTCGTTATGTAACATTCAAACTTTTTAAAGTGTGTTTTAAGTGTCCAAACACATTTTGGGGTATGTGTGATTAGTAAGTGCAAATAACACCATAACACCATGAAATGAGACTCGTAGCCATGAAAACAACACACTATATGCAAATGCAAGAAACACGACACAGTTATCACATGAACAAAACACGCTTGGTTATTGCTCAGAAAGGAGGTGGACACCTGAGGAACACCCTACTTACCTGGGAGCAAGACTGGCGGTGGAGGAAGAGGAGGGAGGAAGGATGCAGGAAGGGCAGAAACAGGAAGGAAGAGAAGCCACAACACAGCAAAAAGGAAGGAAAGGAGAAATAAAACTTTAGAATTCTCAGAAACGAAGCAGAAAACAGCTGGAAAGGGTCAAGTGAGAAACTAGGAGTGGTTTAAAATGGCTCCTAAGATCAACAAGACAGGATGCAAGACGCTATCATCTCAAATCATCACCGTCAGTGGATACGCCACTGAGTCCAGATCTGCAGGGGCCCGTGAGAGTGCCAACATGCAGCAACCCAACCAGCCGAGCCACAGTGAGGGATTGCACGGGGTGGCAAACGGGGCAAGAGCGCTCAGGCATGAGGGTGCAAACCTACTTGAGGAACACCAGGCCCTACCTAAAGTACCCAGCTCATTCACAGAGCACAACGGGGCCTGCAATGCCGCCGAACGTCTCATGCAGGCCAGTGAGACGGCCGTTTTGGGGGAATTTCGCAGGCTGAGGTGGGTGGATCATTCAGAAGAGTGAGAGGGAAGGGAGAAGAGATGGTGTTAGGAAGCAGAAAGAGGAGAGGGGATGCAGATAAGCATGTGAAATGGGTGTTCAAGGGTCAGGAAACAGGGCTCCGCTGCTTGCCAAAGCCCTCGTATGCCAGCAACACCAAGCGGCAAGCACAGAGATCACAGAAGCGTGTGTGTGCAAAATAGAGTAACAAATGCAGAACATGTTAACATGTCACATAAGCAGTAATGAAACACACCAAGATAATAGCATTAGTTAACAAATGCATGAGGAAAAAAAACAGTTTTGAAGTCTAATTTCAAGAATAGTTCACCTAAAAATAAAAATTGCTGTCATTTACTCACTTTCATGTACAACATTTTCAAACATGCATGACTTGCTTTCTTCAACACAGCACAAAATGAGATATTATTTAATATGAGATGTACTAGCTGCAGAAGAGTGCATTATTAATGTTCAGTAAAAAATTACTTAAATTTAAATGAGTATTTCTTACACAAATCCACTTCAAAAGATTTGGTATATAATGCATGAGTCATATGAACTACTTAATGAGTCATATAAACTACTGCTGATATATATATATATATATTTGTTTTAAGCATAAAGTCACTTAATTTTGTTAATTTTTTCAGACAACAAGACTTGTTGTCCTTGAAATCTTATGTCATTTGGCTTCTCAAGTAAATGTATCTTGTTTTTTGTGCATTTTTGGAGCTCAACAGCATGTGTCCCCATTTATTGACATATGATTCAACTGAATCAAACTGAATCAACACTGAACTGACACTATTGTCTTTTATAGAGCTGCTTTACAGCAGAATTGAATTCTGTTTGTCACTGATCATTATTTTCATTTTTTTATCACTGTAAAGCTGCTTTGAAACAATCAGTATTGTATAAAGCGCTATAAAAATTAAGGTGACTTGACTTGATAGGTGTAAACAACTTCTCCTTTTGTATTCTGTGGAAGAAAAGACAATCAGCTTGATGACATGAGGGTGAGTAAAAAAGATTTTTTTTTTTTTTAGGTGAACTGTCCCTTTAATCTTGGTGTGCTTTCGGAATATGACTACACATTAACATGTTTCCATGCCAACATCAACACGACAGATATATCAAGTGTGCAATTATCACACATCTGACACAATTGTGCTGAAACAGAGGAACCATTTTGATTAAAACTGAGATATTTTACATTCTCTATCCACTGCACAAAAACACATTATAGAACAGATATAGTGATAAAAGGAAAACGTGCGCTTTGGTTGATTTACACATAAGCTCTGTTCCAAAGCTGAGTGAGATGCCTACCTAGGCAACATATTTAGGCACTATAGGTGCACTCATAACATGTTCAAAACTGTAGACAGCAATATCTAAGATATGTAATTTCTGACAAAATCTAAGGTAGCATTAAATGAATCCTTTACAATTTACCATTTAAAAGTTTGGGGTCGGTAAGATTTTTTAAAATGTTTTTAAAAGAAGTCTCTTCTGCTCACCAAGGCTGCATTTATTTGATCAAAAATGCAGTAAAAACAGCAATAATGTGAAATATTATTACTATTTAAAATGACTGTTTTCTATTTGAATATATTTTAAAATGTAATTTATTCCTGTGATTCAAAGCTGAATTTTCAGCATCATCACTCCAGTCTTCAGTGTCACATGATCCTTCAGAAATCATTCTAATATGATGATTTGCAGCTCAAAAAACATTTCTAATTATTATCAATGTTGAAAACAATTGTGCTGCTTCATATTTTTGTGGAAACCGTGATCCATTTTTTTCAGGATTCAATGATGAATAAAGTTCAAAAGAACAGCATTTATTTGAAATAGAAATCTTTTGCAACGCAAATAAATGTCTTTACTGTCATTTGTGATCAATTTAATGTATCCTTGCTGAATAAAAATATTAATTTCTTTGCAAATAAAAATCTTACTGACCACAGAGTCCTAGAATGCACTGTGACATGATCAAGATGGCAATTGTGAGCCACTTAAGAGGCTCCAACTTACTTAGGATGCTGCCTATGTAGACGGTGAGGCATCTCACTAGAGTTTAGAAGAGAGCCTAATACATGCACAAGAAACGGCATACACAACCACAAAACACGTTATACACACATTTTATTTTCTGAGCTGTCTCAATCCACTGATTTTACATCAATGCAATCTGGCACATATTTACAACATTATAAGTAATAAAACGGTCCTTTCCTTTGTTAGAAAAACCAGTGAATGAGAGACAGCCGTGCAACGGGGACATCAAGGCATCAAACAGCCACACAGCAGTTGCAGACAGATAAATGCAGCCGAGCCGTGGTGCCAGGACAGAGCACTCACTTTCCCAGGAAGTCCCACACCATGCCCCCAATCTGCTGGGGGGCAGCGGACACAGAGGGGGGAGGGTCAGAGGGGGCTCTGCCACCAGGGCGGGGCAAGGGGCGGGCAGCGTGGGGAGGGGGGCTGGGCCACAGTGAAGGAGGTATGAGTTATGAAGTTATGGATGGAGGTAATACGAGTGAAGAATGATAGAACGACAGACAGATAGACAGATAGATAGATAGATAGATAGATAGATAATGTTAGACAGACAGACATAGATAGACAGACAGACAGAAGAAGAGTTGCAGGACAGGAAGATGGACAAGAAATTACGAACAAGAAATGAGTGTTTTTATGTCAGAAGATGAAGGAAAAACAGGAGGAACAGAAGGAGGTCGGAAAAAGAGAAAGACCAAAAGACAGAAAAGAGAAAGAGTTGGCGAGACGGTAAAAAAAAAACAGAAACACACATGGTTAATCAAACCACATTAACACTGAAGCATGAGCGTGTCAACTGAGAAAAAGCAACAAGACTTTGAGCCAGAGCTGAAGAACCTATGAGGAACTGAACTTACTGTCTGATGCTCAAAACTATTATAAGGGCTGTTCACACTGACAGTGATTTTTATTGATTTTTTTTTTTTTTTTTTTTTTCACTTGGAATACTGACAGTCTCTAGTATGGTTGGTTTTTCATCTATCCTTTTGTGGATATAATTTTAATTAATATTAAAACATTTATTAAATATTATAACATATTAAATGATTTAATTAAATTTTTAATAATTAATTTAATTTAATATTAAATAAATAAAATTATTTTTCATTTTCATTTTATATACATTTTAGATTACATTTAAATACATTTTTTATTGTTATATATGTGTAAAATTATGTATAAAATATATGATTATATGTATACATATACAGCACATTTTATTACTGCTTTCTTGCATGAAATTTAACCTTTCACAACTTTGTTGTGTCATTGATTTATGGTCACTTTCAAATTGCTGTTAGTGTGAACGGCCATTCAGGATGATGTACAATCTGAACATACAGGACTAGCATGGACCTGATATCTTAGATGAACTACTCAACAACTAAATAGAAGAATTTAAAAGAAGAGATATGGAGGCAGTTGTACACAAACATGCCAAAACACACAGTTTTGTCAGGAATAGCAGTCATCACAGCGCATGAAGAGAGAGGCAATTCACAACCACTACACGAGCTCAATATCAATATTCAGAACATGTCAGAAACACAGAATACTGATGACCTCATGAATGCATGAATCCAGGAAACAGCATAAATATTTGCACTCATCATCATATTTAACCACTAGGAGATGCATTATTGACGGCAGCTCTGAGAGTACAGTGCGGTTTGTACCACATCAGTAACAAAACAGCCCTTGACATCAGCATTTTGATATTATATCCCTGCAGAATTTTATATTTAGCAGTACAGTAGAAACTGTCAACTGATGCTGTGAAGGCCTGAGATAACGGCAAAACGAGAGATCAGTCCTGATGCTGCTTTATTAAAATTGCAGACTTCATAAATACGTTTCAGCTTGTCAGATCTTATATTTACACTACCAGGGAAATTTTAAAACATACAGTATTTATTCATTGCTTATTTTTACTACTTTCAACATTTTATATAGTGATAGTGAAGTCATGAAATCATTTTTGAAACTATAAAAAAACACAAATTGAAGTATTTGAGTTTGTAGTGACTATTAAAATCACCATGAAGTCAAAATTGCAGGTTCTTATTTTTTTATGGAACATTGTAGTATTTATTATAAAACAATGTATACATGCAGATAATTTTTTTAATTCATGTGCCCTCATAATCTTTAATCAAAATAACTTCCTCTCCCTCTATGCAGCGACTTTCCTTCTCTGATGATGTGTTTACTGGCGCGAGGGCGGGGCAACCTGTCACTCACATGATCCACCAATAGAAAACGACAACCATCCAATCAATTCCCGGTGGACAAAATCAAGTCCCGCTCTACATTTCTTATTCACTCGGACATACGTCACAATAGTATGGAAGCTTGTTTCCGCCATTAAATAAAAAATTAAAAAGGTAATTGCGACTTTTTTATCTCACAATTTTGACTTTTTTTCTCAGAACTGCGAGATATAAACTCACAATTGTGAGTTATAAAGCCAGAATTGCATGATATAAAGTCAGAATTGGTGATATAAAATCAAAATTATGAGTTATAAAGTCAGAATTGCATGATATAAAGTCAAAATTGTGAGTTATAAAGTCAGAATTGCATGATATAAAGTCAAAATTGCGAGTTATAAAGTCAGAATTGTGAGATATAAACTCGTAATTGTGTGTTATGTCCAATTGTGAGGGGAAAAAAAGACACGTTTTTTCTCAGAATTGCAAGTTTATATCTGACTTTATAACTCACAATTGCGAGTTTAAATCTAGATAGTCGCAATTACCTTTTTTATTTTTTTTATTTTTTAATAAAAGAGTGTCGCAACTTTAAACAAATCAAATATCTTATATTTTATATTATCTCTCAAATATCTTCTTTGTCTGTTTTCCAGCCCTTCACGGGAGGTGCATCTTGGGATGCAGTTTAAAACGTATTGGAAAACACTATTTGGCCAAACTCATTTGTAAAAAAAAAAAAAAAAAAAAAAAAAACTTTAATTAAAATGTGAATTTAGTGAAGACATGAATGCATATTTTACTATCCAACCAACTCATTTATTTTCAATAATTAAACCTTTTTTTATTAATTATTTCTTTGTAAATATTAATTAATTTGTAATGCATACATATATGCATACAATACAATAAATGCATACATAGTCACAACTTATATTTTTCTACAAAACTAATTTCAATTATTTAAGTATAAGTATTTAGATCAAAAGGTTTTTAAGATCATAATAATGCAGTCTGCACAAGAACGCAAAAACAGATTCAGTCGAGTGTGTCCAAGTGTATGACTATGTGACTTACATGCTCAACATCTCACTTCCAAAAGCTTTAGAAAGTAAATAAGTGTCTTTTTTCTCACCTCTCCAGCTCTGCGATCTTCTTATCCTTGTCATTTTTCTCCGTCTCCACCTCTCTCAGAATCTCCAGTAACCTCTCGACCTCGCTCTGGGCTTTGCTGGACTCCTCTTTGTAGAAGGACACCTCCTTCTCCAGAAGTTTGACCCGGTCCACATACTCTGGGTTCCCACGTGAGCTTTGCTGCACCTCCACCTCATGGGCCTTCTGTATGAGGATCATGGGAAGGCACCGCCACAGAAACCAGTTAAATAAACATAGCCTCAGCCAATCAAAATTAATGAATGAAGAAAAATTCTGAACGCCAACACATATGCCAGACTAGAGGGGTCTTTGGGCTTCACAAAGCAGATAATCAGCCAAGCTTTAAATGCAAAAATTCCAAAGATTAAATGCACTTATTTTGCTTGTTGCAGTTGAAACTGTCGTTGAATACTGTAGAACTGAGGAAATTGCAGTTATGCATAATTTCCTTTGCAATATTTAAACGCAGCCTTGCTTAATTTGTAAAACACTACAAGCATTTTAAAACACAGTTTACATCGACATGTTTAAAATGAGCGCACAATGGATCACATACAGTGTTGGGTAAGTTACTCTAAAAAAGTAATTAATTACTAGGTACTAATTACATCTTCAACTATGTAATTAGATTACTTTACTAATTAGTCTTTGTAATACAAGAACAGACACAAAACTGCACTTTTGATTCATTCAAATAAACAATATACAATTGCATAAATTATTCTTGAACTGACCAAAGTGTGTAAAGGGAGAAGGTTACATTAAAAACATCAAATTTTGATGTTAAATCCACTATTATTTTATATAGAATTGTTCAAATCTATACAGTATTTAATGCAAGTACATCGGAAGTAACTGTAATTAAATTACAGAAAAATTAAGAGTAATCCCTTACTTTACATTTTCAAGGGAAAAGTAATTAAATTACAGTAATTAGATTAGTAATTAATTACACCCAACACTGAGCACATACAATACAAAATTAAAGAAAGCGAAAGCATATATAATCCAAGATAATGTGGTCATAAAACCAAAAGTTGTTACAAAGGCAACTGATCAAAGCTGACACTCCAGATTCTCAAAATGATCACATGACATGAGAGGAATTAAACACATAACACAGAGGAACATGCAACGCAACATGCAAATGTGGATTTTAGCTCCAAGGTTCAGTGGTAAGATTCTTTGCAATGCGGTTATGCGTGTTCAAGTATCTGAGTATTGAGTTCAAGGAAACAGATTAGTAAACATTGGAAGCATGAGGAAACAATACATTTTTTTGAACATTCTGAACATGTTTCACAGAATGCTTTTGAATCACATTAAATTCTGTTTTATCCCATTGGTTTGGTCTACATATGATAAAAACACTAAATTAACATACATTAAATGCAAAATTCTGAAAAGACCTATACGGGATGAGAACTATGGAAGAATATTACAGAAAAATAATAAAATCTAATAAAATAAAAATATTTTACTTAGTTTTAATTTGTAATTAATTCTCACATTTTTGTACTGCAAAATGTACTCTATATTAAATGATTTATATTATATTTCCCCTATACGCAAGGCCAAATATAAACTAGCTGCATCAGGCCTCTACAACAACAAAAACCTCCAAAAATAGCTCCAAAAATAAACATATTTTATTGTTCCTGTATCACAGGATGAAACTTAAAGGGGACCTATAATGTGCCTTTCACAAGATGTAATATAAGTCTCTGGTGTCCAGAATGTGTCAGTGAAGTTTCAGCTCAAAATACCCCACAGATCATTTATTATAGCTTGTCAAATTTGCCCCATTTGGATGTGAGCAAAAACACGCCATTTTTGTGTGTGTCCCTTTAAATGCAAATGAGCTGCTGCTCCCGGCCCCCTTTCCAGAAGAGGGCGGAGCTTTAACAGCTCGCACTTCGTTTGCTCAACAACAACAAAGCTGGACAATCTCACGCAGCCAAAATGAGGATGGAGAGACTCAGGAAAAAGTTACAACTTTTAGAATGCATCTGGACGTTTCTGAAAGGTTAGTGGATAAATTTATGTAGTTGCTGTGGAGTTGATTCAACTCATCCACTAGCATGTGCCGTCATGTTAATCTTTTGTGTAAATCCAGCGTTGAATTGACCCTCGTTTGTGAAGCAGTCCGGCGTAAAATGACGGCATGACAACAACACTCTACTACAACAACTCTTCCTCTTCTCTAAAGCAGCCCAACATGGCCTCGCCCCCTTTGTTGCATGTTCTCGGGGGCAGGGTTTATGTAAATTTTAGGGTTAGTGATGTCACCAACCCAGGAAGAAGCTTGTTGTAGTCCCTACCAGCCGTTTGTTGTAGTCCTTAAAAAGCGATTTCTGTAGAAGAAAATATCTCCCTTTGCATTGAACTTTGAGCGTCGTAACTTTGCAGATGTTGTTTATGCTCAAACAGCAACATTACACACTAACTAAAGTTAAAAAAGTGAAATCATAATCAAGGACCCCTTTAAAGTTCATCAGACCATAAATTACAACTCCTGCTCTCTAAACCAGCAGGGTTGAATTCCTTACAGACCTTTACAAGTTAAAGATAAAGAAAGAAACTAAGAGTGTAGTGTCCTCATGCTTTCAACATGTGCTAGTACAGATCCAGAGAGACACTTACGGGATTGTTCATTTGACTGAACAGCTGCTCTGCTTGCTACATTGCAAAGGAGGGAATCATGGGAAATGAGGAGGAGGAGGAGTATGAAGGGACCCAGTAAAACAGCACAAGCTTTATCATTAGCTCTCCTTTCAGGTTAATGATAATGTTCTACACAGGAGAATATAAGTAACCAGAGAGCAGCATAAGAACAAAAAGAAGCCAGCTGATTCTCAAATCCGATCAGGCCGCCGACCTAGACAGCGTTTCTTGATCATCGTAGTCACATTACAAACATTTTAATTGAACGATGTCCCCAAAAATGCCGTTTAGGCTTGCGGTTCACAAGGTTTTGAGACACAGCTGCTGTCAGATAAGAGAAATTAGACAAAGACAGCAACATCTTATCACTACTTCAATACAGCTCCCATGATGCCCTCTAAAATGAGTGACCATTAAGCTGATGCAGAAAACACATTCAATGAAACAACTGGCTAATTCATTGAACGTAATTCCAGTGGTAGCGATTAGTGGTTGACTGATGTGGGTCTTTAAAAAGGTAGATGCTCCTAGAGCAGGATGGGTAATATAATGCCAGAATCTATACAGAGAGACCACATTGAAAATCTGGGATTAATTTCAAATAAAACTTTGAGGATTAAAAAACAGTAATATAAAACAAAGAAATGTTATCCTGTGAAATATTATTTTAAATCCTGGACTTTCACTAATCAAATGTAATTTTTGACATTCGTCATGTGAACTGATGAAAAGTCACTTTTCACTAAGATTGTAATACTGATTATATATACAGTACTGTTCAAAAGTTTGGGATCGGTAAGAATTATAAATGTTTTTGAAAGAAGTCTCTTATACTCACCAAGGCTGCATTTATTTGATCAAAAATACAGTAAAATAGTAATATTGTTAAATATTATTACAATATAACATACTGTAACTGTTTTCTATGGAAGCCCATTTCCGCCACTAAATAAAAAAATAAAAACAGTACTTGTGACTTTTTATCTCACAATTCTGACGTTTTTTCTCGCAATTGTGAGAAATAAACTCACAATTGTGTGAAACTTTTTTTTCTCGCAATTCTGACTTTTTCTCACAATTGCGAGTTTATATTTTGCAATTCTGACTTTATATCATGCAATTGCGAATTTAAATCTCAGAATTGAGATATAAACTCGTAATTGCGAGATAAAAAGTCAGAATTCTGAGATAAAAAGTCGCAATTACTGTTTTTATTTTTTTATTTAGTGGTGGAAACGGGCTTCCATAGTTTTCTATTTTAATATATTATTAAAAATGTAAATAAAAATAAATAAATTAAATGTAATTTATTCCTGTGATGCAAAGCTGAATTCTTAGCATCATTACTCCAGTCTTCAGTGTCACATGACCCTTCAGAAATCATTCTAATATGCTGATTTTCTGCTCAAGAAACTTTTATTATCAATGTTGAAAACATTTTTATTAAAATGTGATGCATTTTTTCAGGGTTCTTTAATGAACAGAAAGTTTAAAATAACAGCATTTATTTTTTAAAACAATGTAAAAGTCTTCATTATAGTCAGTAGGATCAATTTAATGCATCCTTGCTGAATAAAAGTACTTTCTTTAAAAAAATCTTATTAACCCCAAACTTTCGAAAGGTAGCGCAATATATATTGCTAAAATTAAATAGCAAAAACATATATATTTTTTCTTATTTTATGTAATATTTATTCACTACAAATATCCCAAAACAAAAATGTGCATTTTCTATTGACAAAGCTGTCAGCTGATTCTGGAGTCGACACAAGAGGGAACAACCACTTTTATTAAGTGCCAAAGTGGCACAGTTAATGACCGATTCTGATAATCCTAAAATGTGTCAAAATATTGAATTATCATGATGCCAGAAGGAAAATCATACCTTTTGTAACTGTGTCTCCAATTTATTGCATTCCTCTTTCTTCTGCTCGATTGCGATCTCAAGAGACTTGAGTTTGGAGTCTTTCTTGAGACCCGATGAGGCCAGCGAGGAGGCGTGTTCTTTTAAATCTATGAGACTCGACTGGAGGAAGAGGAAGACGAGACGAGAGCTGACAGTCTGACCAAAAACTCGAAGAAAACACAACAGACATGCATGCAATCACTGACGTACCTCTTTCTCCGTTAGCTCCAGCTGTAAAGAGTTCACCTTCTCTTTCAGGTCTTTATTCTCTTTTTTATATGAGTCCACCTCCTCTAGTCTCTCTCGGTCTTCCCTCTCTCTTTGCTCTTTCAGGCGCTCAATAATTCGCTCCTGTGACAAAAACACATTGCACCTGCACTCACAGCTAATTGAGCATGCTACAACCATTTACACTTCCCTAACACTCATGGTTTATCAATAAATGCCTGTATATGTCTTCATTCTTCCCAGATTAGGGGACAACTTTTTGTGCAACGAGAATACTTTTGGTGCGCAAAACAAAACAAAAATAATTCTCGTCACTTCATAACATTAAGGTTGAACCACTGTAGTCACGTTGACTATTTCAACGATGTCTTTACTACCTTTCTGGACCTTGAATGTGGCACTTATGTTGCTTTCTATGGGGATTTCTTGGATTTCATCAAAAATATCTTAATTTGTGTTCTGAAGATGAACGAAGGTCTTACAGGTGTGGAACGACATGAGGGTGAGTAATTAATGACAGAATTTTCATTTTTGGTCGAACTAACCCTTTAAATACTATGAATATGTCATGCCCAGTGTGTTGTAGAAGGCAATTTCTCAAACGTTTCATGCAGACATTAATGTTGAACTTCATTTATAGTGAAAAATGTTAGAAAGAAGCTTTGCAAAAGGGCTCTCCAAAAACCTGAAATCAACATATGTGAGGCAGCTCTGATTTTATGTGGTCTACATTTTCATTTCCAGTGATGTTTAGGATGGTTTCTGGTACCTTCTCAGACAGAGCTTCCTCTAGCGTGGCGAGGGCAGTATCAGTGTTGCTGGAGTCCGTCTGGAGAGACTTCACTCTGTCCTTTAGATTCCCGAGCTGTTTATCTTTATCCCTCAGCTGCTCCTGAAGGTTTTCAATCTAAGAGAGAGGAAGAAGTGTGGATTTAGCAAACATCTAACTGTTTATCCAGAGTTTGGAGTTCTCTTTTCATTGAAAACTCATGATTGATGCTGCAGTGATGATGTATTTTTGTAGGCCAACCTTCAGTAAAAACCCAACATTTTTCCAAAAAAAAAAAAAAATGCTCTGTAAACAAACAAAAGTTTAAGATTGTTCTATGTTTTGTTCATCAAGATAATTTTCACAAATTAACAACTTTTTTGAAGCATAAATACAATCGCCACAAGTAAAAAGCTAAACGTAGGCTATAACTGAACCACGGTCACATGACTTCAACATCACAACCAGTAAGCTCCAACAAAAAAAAAAAAAATCACAAGTAGGGTATTACTGATGTATTTTTTGTTGTAAATGAAATAAAACTTGAAAATATCTTGTGCTTGTTTTAACCACAGACCTTATTTCAGGCATTTAACTAAAGGCCATATTCTAAAAACCTATTGACTTTGGGACGATGGAAATCTTTTTTCCGTGTTTTAAGATTCCATTCCTATGGAAGCTTGTTTCCGCCATGAAATAAAAAATAAAAAAGGTAATTGTGACTTTGTATCTCACAATTCTGACTTTTTTTTCTCGCAATTGCAAGATATAAACTCACAATTGCAAATTATAAAGTCAGAATTGCGTGATATAAAGTCAGAATTGCGAGTTATAAAGTCAGAATTGTGAGATATAAAGTCAGAATTGAGTTATAAAGTCAGAATTGTGAGATATAAAGTCAGAATTGTGAGATATAAAGTCAGAATTGAGTTATAAAGTCAGAATTGTGAGTTATAAAGTCAGAATTGTGAGATATAAAGTCAGAATTGTGAGATATAAAGTCAGAATTGTGAGTTATAAAGTCAGAATTGAGTTATAAAGTCAGAATTGTGAGATATAAAGTCAGAATTGAGAGTTATAAAGTCAGAATTGTGAGATATAAAGTCAGAATTGTGAGATATAAAGTCAGAATTGTGAGATATAAAGTCAGAATTGAGATATAAAGTCAGAATTGTGAGATATAAAGTCAGAATTGTGAGTTATAAAGTCAGAATTGTGAGATATAACGTCAAAATTGTGAGATATAAAGTCAGAATTGCGAGTTATAAAGTCAGAATTGCGAGATATAAAGTCAGAATTGCGTGATATAAATTCAGAATTGTGAGATATAAAGTCAGAATTGTGAGTTATAAAGTCAGAATTGTGATATAAAGTCAGAATTGTGAGTTATAACGTCAGAATTGTGAGATATAACGTCAAAATTGTGAGATATAAAGTCAGAATTGTGAGATATAAAGTCAGAATTGTGAGATATAACGTCAGAATTGCGAGTTATAAAGTCAGAATTGCGAGTTATAAAGTCAGAATTGCGAGATATAAAGTCACAATTGCGAGATAACACAATTGCGTGATATAAAGTCAGAATTGCGTGATATAAATTCAGAATTGTGAGATATAAACTTGCAATTGCGTGTTATAATGTGCAATTGTGAGGGAAAGAAGACTGACGTATAGATCTCACAGTTCTGACTTTATAACTCGCAATTGCATGTTATAAAGTCAGAATTGTGATATAAACTTACGATTCTGAGAAAAAAGTCAGAATTGTGAATTTATATCTCGCAGTTCTGAGAAAAAAAGTCAGAATTGTGAGATAAAAAGTTGCAATTACCTTTTTTATTTAGTAGCGGAAACAAGCTTCCATACATTCCTGATACATACTCTATTAGGAAAACCTGTTCATTCAAACAATCAAGAATTGCACTTCAACTTAGTGCCACTAGGGGTGATAAAATCACACACTTCACCTTTAAAAAATCACATTGAAAGGGTTTAAATTTGACTCAAGTTTATATTATCTTGATTGCTAATTAACAATCACCTATACAAGAGCTCTGCTTGTTTGCTCTTTAAAATGAATTCAATAGTTGTGAAAGCGCTATAAAGTTACAAACAAACCTTTTTGTGCAGAAAATGTAGGTGCATTGGTCACAAAAACATTTAAAGTGTCAAGCGGTCAACAAACATTGTCAAAACAACAACGAAAAATGTCAAATGATAACAATTTGCACTGACAATGAGGAACATTCATAAGTCAGCGTTTCCTGATATGGATGGATGTATACTTCATATTGCTGTATGTGGCGAGTTTCACAAAGAGTCATATAAACTGTGCTGCCATTCAGTAACCGCATGCACTCAAGGCCATTTTACAAAGATGGATAACCTGGTGTAACGGGAAAAGTACCTGGACATCTGAGCAATTTATATGGTCTGTTGGTTCATCTTTCACCTTGTTTTCCATTTGAATGGGTTTGTGTTAAAGGAAGCCTGAGGATGATTCAACCCACAATGTCTATTGCTGACTGTGAAACATGGCGGTTGGTCTCTAATGGTACGGGCAGCATCTCAAGGGAATATTTATGCCTGATGATGTTCTGTATGGTCAGATAATGGGCTAGATTTCACTTCCTTCATCCTCCCCAAGAACTGGATGCTTTGCTTTTTGATGAATGGTGCAATATCCCATTACCCACAATTATGGAGCTGTATGAACGGGTTTCAAGAACAAATGAAGCTGTTTTGAATGCAAACGGAACTACTGGGTGTTTCTTTAAGTAAATATGTAAGCAATACAGAAGGTTGTTGGTGATGTTACTTAAAATATAAGATACATGAGATCAAACCAGCACAGACAGCAAGAGATCAGAAGTTAAATACAGTTTGAAGCAGACAGCAGCCTTTCCTGAGATGTTTCCCGTGACGAAGAAGAACCCAGGAAAGCAGGTGGTGAAACGATAAAGAGAGGGCAAAGATGAAAAAGGAGTTGAAAGAAGATAGAGTAGGGGGAGAAAGGCACCAATGCTCTGTGGCTCTGTTCCTTGGAGTTTGTTAAAATGCATTCTAGGATTGCCTTATCTGTGAAGAATGCAAGCAATTCTGCTTAAATTTTCAGTCAAAATTCAGCTCACTGGGTTTTAGAAAAGAGGTTTAAGTGCATTTCTAATGCTGACTATAACCTTTTCTCACATCTAAAAGGGAACATTCTCAGAACGTTCTGGCAAGTTATGAACAAGCGTTCTTCCAGTAACATTAACAGAATGCTTGTTTAAAGTTATCTGGTCTATAATAATGTTCAAAAAACATTAAAACAAAAACATTGATACATTGGTCCTGGAAGGTTTTTTTCTGAAATGCTGAAAAGCCTAACATTTTATAAATGTTGTAACTTATTTTAGAATGTTTAGTGAACATTCAAAAGTAATGTTCCGATTATGTTTTAAGAATGATAAAATGGAATGTTTCCTTAACCAAGAAAAAAAAGTTTTTATTTGACAAGATTGTTTGTGAAGCTGTTTCTATCTACACATGACAACTCTCTTTAGATCAGCGGCAGCGCGAACGCAGATTTGAATGTCGTGATTTTATTTTTGCCAAAGGTTTAATATACTCGGGCGAATCGTTGTCATTTAGGAATTAGATCATGTGGGTGATGAAATCGAGAACGCAATCTTTTAAAGATTAATCGTGCAGCTCGCCTTTGTGCACCTCTCTCTCTCTGCATTGATATCTGACGTATATGAGTGGCACGAGGGCTTTTCAGTGCATTCATTGCTATAATACTCATGAGGTGAGACGTCTCTATTAAAGGATACGCTCCTCGCACTTCGCCCACCCATCACACCAGAACCATTTTCGGAACCGGGCTGAAAATTTTTTTTTATATTGATAATATCGTTACATCCCTACTATGTAGAAAATATAGAACTCTATATAAATCTGTTACTCATACAGTAAAAGAGGCTCTGCCTCCTTTCAAACCCCCTTGCTTATATCACACTCTTCTTGAGGAACTACTACTGCTTGCCAAAATCGACCCCAATCATTTCTAAATGGCCCGTGAAAACAGATTGACCTTACGACCTAACCTCTGACCTTTAATTCCTGAGTGATTTACCTTCTTCTGCAGAACGTTGATCTTGCGTTCTTTGACTTCCAGCATGTCTTTCATGTCTCTGATTTCCCCGGCCAGTGTTCCCTTCTCCTCGGTCAAGTCTTGCAATTGCTTCGTCTTCTTATTAAGGAACGATTCCTTCTCCTCCAGACGCAATCGAAGAGCGTCCACCTAACCAACACACCACGAGCATGAGAGTGAATGCAAAGCTGAGGATATTTGCCTTCAAGTGCTAATATGGCAATAAGTCTTAAGTCAAATATTAGGTTAACAAGTGAGGACATAATTCCGTTAAAATAAAATAATATAAAATAATAAAATAAAATAAAATAAAATAAAACATTTGTAACCTCTGTTTGTAGGATGGCAGCGCGTTGCTCTTTGGCAGTGAGGGACTCTTTGAGCACTTCAATATGCTGTTTGCAGTCTGAATTCTGATTATTCAAAGTTTCCAGTTTTGTTTGCAGAGCTAAAAGCTCAGATTCTTTTTTCGAGAGCTCCTGCTTGAGCTGGTCAATCTGAAAGAGATTGAGAAAGAAAAGAAGGCACAGAGAAAGAGATTTATCTGTTATTTATGGGACAGTGAAATCATTTAGCACATAAAATGTTACAAAACAACATCTAGACAATTTATTTTTTAACGAATACATAACGAAACATGATAACATTTTTTTTTAATATAAAAACTGAAATGAGCATGGAAGTTTTCTTCTCTACATCTGTACTCTCCTCACATAAAAGATAGATTTCAGAACGCAATCCCCATTTAATATACATCAGCCATATCAATTATTGATGAAATGACTTCTATAAATATCACAACAAAACCCCCAGCTGATTCACGAGCATGTTAGATACAGCGAAGACATCACCCATAATAATACCCACGTGCATGTGCACAAAAATCCACCTCCACTAACCAATGAGAGATAGAGAAAATAAACTTTTCTGTCAGGATACAAGCCATAAAAATGCAAATCAAACAAACCAATCCGAACTCTGTAGCAGAATATCTTTACACATCAGTTTAAAGGCCAATTCACACTGAACCGACAGACGGAAGTCTTTTGACAGGAAACACTGTCAGCACAGCCGTGAGAAATATTTACACAGATCCTACAGATCCTATTTTAATACTGCTGCTTCTAGCATTACTCAGCTAACCAATCATTACAATTCCACGAGACATCTGTGAGGATTTTCTCTGCCACTTCCGTGACACTTGAAACCCTTCACTGCAATTAGTGAAAAAGACACATTTATTTCTTTATAAAAAGCTCAAAGATATATTTCATCTGAGGATGCAGTGATAGCAGAATTTTGGCTACCAACAGTGTAATAATTTAAATGATTTTTAATGTTAACAGATATTATAATTAGACATATTCACTCTGATATTGTAAATCTTTACAGATTTATCTGCTTTTAGAGTAAACATAAAACAGTGTTCACAATCAATCTCACTTCAGTAATATGAAACATGATGTTCAAAGAGAAAAAAATCTAGGGCGGGACTTTTATCCATTGAGAATTGTTTGGATCGTGTCTCTATAACGGGCGATTGGAGGGGAGGGGTTGGTGATGTCAACCTGAATAGGACAGCTGTTTCAGTGACAAAGCAAGTTTTTACATTTTGATGCAAGATTACAAAGACAAACTTTTTTTTTAATTTGGAAGAAGAATAAAAAAATTGGTAACCCTTTAGTTTAGGGTCCAATTCTCACTATTAACTAGTTGCTTATTACTAGGATATTGGCTGTTTATTATTATGCATATTAATGCATGACCATATTCTACATCCCTTAATCCTACCCAATCCTACCTTACTAACTATTAATAAGCAGTAATTAGGAGTTTATTGAGGCAAAAGTCATAGTTAATATTTAGTTAATAGTGAGAATTGGACCCTAATCTAAAGAGTGACCAAAAAATCTTTGGAAACATCGATTCACTAATGGATTATGCAAAACCAGGAATGTTTATTAAGAAAGGGTCAATGTTGATTTCATGTCCACTTTAAATAAAACTGTTGTTCATATGATGTAATATCACAAGCTTCAAGCAAACTCAGGTGCCAAAATATATAACTCAGGTCACCAAAAAAAAAGTCCTTATTTTCTCAAATCTGACCTAACTTTCAGTGTGCTTCTCATTCAAACCGCATAGCTTCCAGAAGATTGTGTGTGGAAGTTGTGTTGACTATTTTGATGCTTTTTCCCCTGTTTTTGTGTGGTCAGTTGTGGTCAGTATGAACTTTTCTGTCCTACGTTTGTGTCTCACAAACATACAACAACATGAGAGTAAATAATGACAGAATTTTCATTTTTGAGTGAACTATCCCTACACATAATCAGTAACATCACAGATATATTGTGCATTTTACTTTATCAATTACCTGCATAAACTGATTTCTTTGTGTCTATGGCTGTTTATAGTTTAAAGCTACTTAAAGAAGTTGTTTACCTTGGTCTTCATGAACTTGGAGTGGTTTTTGTAGACCTCCATCTGTTTGATCTCCTCCTCTCTATCCTCGGTGTTCAGCAATCCATTCGCCTTCAACATCTGTATCTCATCCTCCAGATCCCGAATGTTGCGCTCCAAGGATGCGATTTTGGTGTCCTGGATAAACAATTTAGTGGAAAAATTAGCGACGTTGTGCTCCATCATCTTAAGCTAGTAAGACAACTTTGGTGCGATTCAACGGATCGAAGCATGCCAAACCCAATTCCCAACAGACAGGCGGAATCACAACAAGAGGAAGACAGGGATGTGCGAAACTCTAACGTCTTGCAGCATCGCCAGTGAGTAGCTGCAGTACTGCTGCAAAGCCAAAGCAGAATCTGTCTCTCTCATGCTAATGGATCAGCATGTAATCACCATTTGGTAGTACTGAGCACACATCCAGCCCGGGCGGAGAGACGCTCTGGGAAAGCGAGCAGCATGCGTGTGCCTCTTTGGACTTTGAGACCGAGAGTTGCAGCGTTGCAGCTCCTTCGGCTTTTTAAATAAATAATACAACGTCTTTGGCATTAGCTATGGTCCATCTCCCATTCAGACATAAGAGAACGTTTGGTGTTCCTTCTCGCATGCTCTCTCCGGTAACCCGCCCTTCCTTTCCGCTCTCTCTCTCTCTCTCTCGCTCACTCTCTCATCATTCTGTTTTCACAGACATCAATAGGCACCATTTCCACACGAGGCCTTTGAAAACCAACATCCCATTTCACACATACTGTACACAGAGAGTCCATTTCCTAGATAAATGACAGCTAGGCTTATCATCAATATTTTAAAGCCATAGTTAAATGTGCAATAGTGCTATTTGTTCATCTAGACTAAGGTTGTAATGCTATACCTTGTGGCTCTATGAAAGATAATATCCATCTTCAGAGCATAATCAAACACATCACATTGCTCTCTCTTCTGTCATCCTCTCCCACGCCTGCATTTGTGCTCTCTGTGTAAACAACTCCACCTGTTCCCATGGCACCAGAATCAGCATCCCTGCTCAGCCAATAGGGCGAGAGAACACTACCGGTGATGCTACAGGTTAAAAGTGCAATGGAAACCAGTACAGGTGGAGCGGCTTTTGCAGTTTTTGGTTCAAGGAAAATTCATAAATCGAATTAGCGAAATTGCACTTTGAATAGGAGTGAATTATCAGTGCTTACATGTCACATGGATGCAGTGGGGAACTCTGGGTAATATTTAGCTCCAATCAGAGTGGACCCGAGGGGTGTGTGCGTGCCTTGCATGAGGTCATGCTTTATTTTTAGAGCGGTGTGTAATGCTTCTGCTGGCACAAACCCACTTACTGTTTCATTCAGCCATTAACCAGCATGCTGCAGTGGATCTGCTATCAGACATTTCTCTTGTCTTTCTGGTTTATTCTGTTCATATTCTGTTTGCTTTTTCAGTCTATTCTTCTTCCTGAGCAGCCAGAACATGCCATATATAATGAACTTATGACAGTACACAAGTCTTTTATACTCACCAAGATGCATTTATTTGATCAAAAATACATAAAAAACAGCAATATTGTGAAATATATTATTATTATTACAATTTAAAAGAACTGTTTTATATTTCGATATATTTTAAAATGTAATTTATTTCCATTAAGATCCAGTGTCACATGATCCTTCAGAAATCATTCTAATATGCTGATTTGCGGCTCATTTCTTCTTATTATCAACGTTGAAAACAGTTGTGCTGCTTAATATTTTAAGCAGGAAACTGTGATACATAATTTTAAGATTTTTTAATGAATAGAGAGTTCAAAAGACCAGCATTTATTTGAAATGGAAATCTTTTGTAACATTAGAAATGTCTTTACTGTCACTTTTGATCAATTTAATGCACCCTTGATGAATAAAAGTCACGCCACTGTATATATATATATATATAAAACAAAAATCATTCACAGATCTTTACCTTCATCTCTATGATGGTCTGAAGAGCTTTAGTTTTTCCAGGGTCTGGGTGAAGCTGGTTTCTGCGATGAAGCTCCTGAGAAAAAAATGAACATTATGATCAACATGTCAAACACAAAACACAAAAATAGAAATACTAGAGCTAACACCCTTCATAAAAATAAATATATTGTGAGGTTAAAATCCATTACTTAGCCCTAACTCTATCCCTAACCCTGAACCAACCAAAAACATCAGAGAGCAATTTTTATAGTTTCATCTTATTCATAACTGACCTAAAACAGTTATGAACAGTCTTAAAGAAAAAAATGTGATGACTAACTTGTAATGCTAGTCTTAGCAGTTTATGCAACCGGCCCCTGGAGGGCAAAGCATCCATAGACCTGCATCAAAGGCCTGTCAATTTTCCATCTCAAAAAAAGAAGAAAAAAATATGCGAACAAATGCAAGTTTTTGGGTACTTGTGATCCATAAACAGCACCTGCTGCAGTATTTCAATCACTAAAAACAGCGGGATATTCTAAAACGCTTAATGTGAAAGACACTTAATGTACTAAAACAGTGATGTTAAAGAATCAAATTCAGTATACACCTTATTGATGATGCATACTGTATATACTGGCAAGCAGATGAGCACAGAATATGACAGCAATGCGCTAAATGCTTATAATGGTTTTCTAGGCCAACAAGAAACTGTGCGTTGTGGTATATTCTGGGTTCATCTGCTTGCTTGTACATTAATACAATATTGTACAGTATTAATACATACTACACAATATTGTAGTATGCATTATCAATAAGGTCTATACTAAAATTGGCTGTTTAACATCAATGTCTTACTATATTAGTATTTAGTACAAACCTGGTAAAAATGACTGGCGGGCAATGGAGGAAAGCCTTTTTTTTGCCCTCCAGGTGGGCATTTCTATAAGGGTGTGATATCATGTGAAAACTATGAATTCTCTTTGAGCTCATAGTGAATAATGTGCACTATCTGTGTGGTTGCAACAGTGCTGGCATGGATCTCCTCACGTTTTTCTCTTGGGTCCAGATGACTCAGAGACCATATGTTGTTATTATCTTAGTTGTATCTGACTATCTCTGTGACTATTACAATGGCAAACCACTTAACCTCAGACTGTTCCATGGAGACTGTCTCTGAATTATTGTATATCTCTGCTTTGAAACTGTTACATGCTCATGTTTGAAAACAGTTCTTTTTGCAGCTCTTTTTGGTGATGCGAACAGAGCAAAAATCACGTTATATAGAACCCACATTGATGTATACAGTATATACCTATCACACTGTGTCTTAACCATGTGTGCCGCAAGTTTTCTGTCCTTTTTTGAAAGCTAAAAAGTGACAAATTCACAGCCAATAAGAATGTATTTGATTGTTATTGTTAAACTTTAAGTTTACTTCCATTACTCAAGTCCAACTTTAGGGTGTGTTCACACTTGTAGTTCTTGGTTCTTTTGGTCCGGACCAAAAAAGAAAATGGTACATTTAGTCCTGGTTCACTTAGCATTCACACTGTCATTTTTAAGACCGAACCTGAAGATACAAAACAAAAAGATGGCTTTTATGACTTTTTTTAACAGCTGAGAACTTGTGAAATGTGTAAAGGAGTCAAAACAGTGCCAGGAATTCCTCTGTTACACACAAACGAAGATCCTGCTGCAAGGAGACAGGGTTTCCGCGGCCTGTACTGAACTGTAATGGGTAAAGTAGCTCCTATGCCGAGAAAAAACAAGTATGCTTGAGCATTCTGTCCTTTTTAGGGTTGCATGTCATGTTTTTGGTTCGTTTACATGTCTTTGGTCCAAGTTGCGTTCATATTTCAGTCGAACCACACCAGAGTTCATTTGGAAGCGGACTGAGACCCACCTTTTCAGTGGTCTCGGTCTGCTTGTTTGGTGCGCGCAGAAGTTTCGATGGCAGCATTCACACTTCTTCAAAAGAACCGCACAAACAGAGCAATCGCACCAGAGTTTGTTTTAATCAAACCAAACCTGCCAAGCGTGAACACACCCTGAGTGACATGCATGGTTCAAAACCCACTTTCAACCCAAAAAGTTTGAGTAGAACCTGATACCTCTCTCAGATGGATGTTTTCCTTCTCTTTCTGGTCTAATATCACCTCTAGGTGGCCCAGCTGAGCTTCGGCTTCTGCAATACGCCTGGCTCGCTCTTGCTCCTCCTCATCTGATGCCCTTCCTGAGGCTGGGGGAAGCCCTTTACTCTGCAACATCTCCAAAAGCTTCTTTATGGACTCGTCTCTGGCTCCCAGCGTCTGTTTCTGCGTCTCGATCCTCAGCTCCATCTCCTCCAGCGTCTTCCTCAGGAGGAAGAGCTCTTTGGCCTGACGGTCGTGTTCTGCTTGGAGCCGACGGAAGTTTTCTTCGGTCAGCTCGATGGTGGTGAAGTGCTCGCCCCCACCGGCCCGTGACCCGCTCTCCTGCTGGAGAAGATGGTTGAGGTCACGTTGAGTCCTCAGCTCGTCCTGCAGGGCCTGAATGGTCAACTGGAGGTGCTGGAGAAGGAAGGGAAAGCAGAGATGAACTTGACAGGCTTTGGGATCTTCATTGAGACAATGATCAGAGGGTTTCCTCAACCAGACCCATTCAGAACATGTTTTAAGATCGAAAACATAAGGTTAGATTTGAGAAAAACATTATATAGACCCCACTGTGATGTATAAACATATCACACTCTGTCTTAAAGGGATAGTTCACCCAAAAATTAAAATTCTGTCATCATTTACTCACCCTCAGGTTGTTCCAAATCTGTATGAATTTCTTTGTTCTGTTGAACACAAAGGAAGATATTTTGAAGAATGTGGGAAACTGAACAGTTCTGGGGCACCATTGACTTCCATGGTATTTTTTTTTCCTACTATGGAAGTCAATGGTGTCCCAAAGCTGCCTGGTTGCAAACTTTCTTTAAAATATCTTCCTTTGTGTTCAGCAGAACAAAGAAATTTATACAGGTTTGGAACAACATGAGGGTGAGTAAATGATGACAGTATTTTAATTTTTAGGTGAACTATCCCTTTAAACAGCCAATCAGAACGTATTTAATGTTGGAAGAAAGAAGTAGGGACTTTAAACCAGGGTTGTTATTCTTCACAAAACCTAAAACTAAAACTATAAAATATTGTTTTCTGTAATTAAAATTAAGCTGATATGAAATATAAATGTTAGATGAAAAATTCAAACTTAAAATTAACAAATAAAACTTTGTCGCCTTCGCAAGTGAAATAAATGTTTAAGTTGATGTACTAAAAGTACTAAAACTGAAATAAAAGTTATAAAAAGTTATTTAGATATATTTAAAAAAAAAACTAATAAACTACAGAAGCACATGAAAAAAATACTAAAACTAAAATAAAAAAATAAAAGCTAATTAAAAATATTAATGAATACTACAATATAAATAATACTAAAATAAGACCTTTGGGCCAATGAGATTTCACTTTGGGCGGAGCTAGAACTGATTGCCTATAGCATTGCTACGTCATATCTGGTTTGTGTACAGATTACAACTTCTCTGGTTAATTTTTGCAATCATAATGACTTAAATATAAAATGCTGAATAGCCAAATTTAGCAATATCTGGATATATAGTATCTTAGTAAAGGAATCCAAATGAATGATATGGCGGGAAAACCACAGTGAGGTCTACTCTAGGAGAGGAAACAGAAAAAGATAAGGTTTCTCTTGAGAAAACACTAACTAAATAACTCGTTAAATAAGGTTAATGACAAAAAACTGTGCTAGAAATAGTCACAAGATAATGGGGTTTTCTAGTCTATGTGGCACATGTGGTGCCTTGGGCAGAATGAGAGAGTATATGGGCCCAGAACTGGATCAGATAACCCACAATCGTCTCTGGAAATTTAGATCAACACACACCCTTGTGCTATCACAAACAGAACACACAATTCTGACAGAAGAACCGGTTCAATCGAGTATCACGGGCATGCTTTTAGTCAGGATTTTAGGAAAGGATTTTAAGGCCCGAGTACCCTGTCTTAGCTTATCTTGGAGGAACATGGAGGAGCAGATAAGGGAAAATGTTCCTTTTTGAGGTTGTCCTTATATAAAGATCTGATCCATTTAAAGATAATAATTAAAACGGCAATTGTGGTCTCAGATCAGCAGCTAGTGGGGATGCACTGATATCAAATTTTTTTGCTGTTGTTATGCTGAATGATAAAAAAGTATGCTGGCCAATGTAATCTATAATGTTTTGCCTGATTTTTTTTTTTTTTTTTTAATTTTTCAAATTCAGCCACTCTTACATTTTAAAATACATGTACATGCTTTTATCATATGACATCAAAAACGTACCATAGAAAATGGTAATTGAAATCTGGTAAAATAAAATAAAAAATTTCTGTGAAAGCTTGTTTCTGCCAATGAATAAAAATAAAAAAGGTAACTGCGACTTTTTATCTCGAAATTCTGACATTTTTTCCTCACAATTGTGAGTTTATATCTAAAAGATGAAAAGTCAGAATTGCGAGTTATAAAGTCTGAATTGTGAAATATTTTATAACTTTATAACTTGCAATTGCGAGTTATAAAGTCAGAATTGAGATTTAAAAAAAGTTGCAATTACCTTTTTTGTTCTGTGGCGGAAACAAGCTTTCATAGCTTCCAAAATCGGCCTAATCAGACCAATGCAATATTTAAAAATCCTAATATTGGTTTATACTGATACTGTATTGTCATGATTATTGTGCATCCCCAGTAGATAAGAACAACACTGAAAGAAACGTGTGAGATCTGAATCCAGGGATCAGGTTCAGGGTACAGTCTGGTTTCGTTTAAAGATCAGGGACATGATCAGGTACCATGTTCTGCGCACGATAGCGGTGGCGAACATGACAACAAACCTTTGTCCTCCTGGCGTCCATCAGGTGCTGCATGATTGTGGAGTGCAACAAAACAGAAAAAAATGAAACACAGCAGAGTGAGTGCAGAAGGAGATGGACTAAGCAATGATACAAGAAAAAAACAAACTGATAACATTATTCAAAGGATTCAATTACAAAGAATAATGAGGCATTTTACATTCAGGACACTGTATACTAACACATTGTTAATGGAAAAAAACATAACAGAATGGAAAATACAATTAAAGACCATATAGGAATTCATAAAGTTAATGTGAATGGTCATTCTGGAAAGAGGTCAGATATTAAATGAGATAAATGCACTGTGATTTATTTATTTGTGTCATGGCATTGTAATGTCTGGCTTTGACCAGCAGAGGGAAGGGAAGTGCTGTTTCTGAGACGCACGAGTGAACTGTGAGCTGGCTTGTGCCAGCCTGTCTTAGTTCCAGATCAACGGGCACTCAGTCTTATGTAAGAAATGCCGTTTTGGGCTGGTACACTTCTGCCATTATACATTCTCCTCATACAGAGACAAACATGCAGACTCCTCATACAGACTAGAAACACATCGAGGACAAACGCATGCAAAACACTAAACGATACTATGTGTTTGATATTCAACAGCCACATTTATGATGTATAATAATAATGCATAATAATGCATGTCACATTTCGACCTAAAATCAAAAAAAAAAAAAAAAAAAGAGAATATATATATATATATATATATATGTGTGTGTGTGTGTGTGTGTGCATATGTACAGTATATGTATATATTGCATTTTGTTTCTTAAAATTATATATATATATATATAAAGGAAAATGAGAAAATATATTATACTATTATTTGCATTAAGATTGTTTGCACTGAGACATTTTGTATGAAAATTAAGCACATTTTGCTCCAAAATTTCCAGAAGCATAATTTTTAATTTCTCAAAGTAATTTAATTACTGTAATACAATGATTTTTATTCTAATAAACATGTGAAGCAATCAACAATGTGCTTTATTGTCATCAAAATAATAATAATCTCAATTATCTTAAAAGTAATCTGATTGCATTTACGCAAAATATAATTTCTTATTCCTTTATTTTGATTTAAGGATGAAATATGACATGTTCTTAACAAGTTTTGTGAGAATTACTCATCCTTATACTGTAACTACCAATATTCTGTTTTTATAAATGACTAATTGGCCTTTTTGACTCGCTGCTGATAGTGTGCTCTGTCTGCGCTCATTACCTCTTAAAGAATCGAATGCAGCTGTAGGGAATCTTCTGTTTACCGCAGGCACATTAGCAAATTAATTCAGACTCCTTAAACAGACACACACGTTCACGCACGACTGCAAACGCACACAAAATCAAACAAGTGCACTCATTTATCACAGATTAATGCTAACGAAACAGCTTAGATATGTACGAAAACAGAGGAGATGAGAGTTGGGCTAATTAAATTTGTTGACCGAATAAACTCTCTATTTCTAGAGATCTATTTCTGTTATTTTCACTCTTCCCAGCATAGATTGTGTTTCCTTCAGGTCAGGATGTTTATTGAGGACACAGGACCCTTCTGTCTACCCGTCTCCATCCCAATTCCTTATCCTATTCTCCTCCTCTTTCCGTCTCCGATCAATAATCTGTATTGGCTGGCAAAGAATTTGAGGAAACGGTCCAATTATTCCATTTGCATAATTACAACAGTTTGCGAGGAACCACATTCCCCTGGGTTGCAAAATGCCGGCCAGAATCAACTCCATTCCTTACGGCCATATAGGAGATATATGGGGTTGTCTGTCACATGCATTTAAAGGGACCGTTCACCCAAAAAATGAAAACTCTGTCATCATTTACTAACCCTCATGTCGCCTTTGGAAAAGTAACAGAATTTTCATTTTTGGCCGAACTGTCCCTTTAAGAGCCTGAGGTTTGAGTAGAGGTAGCTGAGTCATTCAGAAGTGTTCAACTTTCATGTTGTGTGTGTGAGCAGCTCTCAGATGCACTGAAGCATAGGCAGGCATGAATATGTATCCCATTCGGCAGTGAGTGATAAAGGGAGAGGCGGCATCACACGGAGGAGAGCTGGCAGCCAGCAGGAATATTCTAAAGCGTTCCGAGGCAGCCCGCATCACTTCCTCTCCCTCTCATTACTCATTACCCCCCATTATTATCACAAATGTTTCAGCATCATACATCCAAGAGAGAAACAATTTTTCAGTCAATTTGTCATTCTGTGGACAATTCCTCTACGTATTGCATCTCTATGTTCTGTGTTTAAAACATTTAAGCGAGGAAAATGCATTTATTTATTTATTTTTATTTTTTTTGTATTTTTGGTCATGAGAGTACCATGGTATTCTTTCAAGTATGAGTAACATATAAAATGCACTACCATTCAGAAGTGTTTTCTTAAAGAAATTAATTAGGGATGCACTGATATGAAAATTTTGGCTGATACCGTTAACTGATAATTCTTTATATTTGAAAGCCGATAACCGATATTTTGGCCGATAAATCTAAATCCAAACTTTTGAATATTTCTGGATGGATTCATTTGAGCAAAAGTGACAGTTAAATTGTTTACATTACTACAAAAAATTTCAACCTTTTGAACCTTCTATTCATCACTGTTTCCAGCACAACTGTTTTCAACATTGATAATAAAAATAAATGTTTCTTGAGCATCAAATCATCATATTAGAATGATTTCTGAAGGATCATGTGACACTGAAGACTGGAGTAATGATGCTGAAAATTCAGCTTTGATCACTGGAATAAATTACATTTTAAAATATATTAAAATAAGAAAATTATTTTAAATTCTAATAATATTTCACAGTATCATTGTTTTTTATTATATATTTTTATTTTTATTATTTTTGACCAAATAAATTTTCAAAAACATTAAAAAAATCTTACCGGCCCCAAACTTTTGAACAATAGTGTAAATAAAATATAATAATTAAAAAAATATCAAAGTACCACAAGTACCACTTTATTGCCTTAGAACTCAATAGTAGCACTAGGGTTAGTAATAGACAAGAAATGTAAAGAGAAATAACATCTAAAGAAATGAGCCTCTAAAAGTACAATAATTGGATGAGATTGGCTAAGTCTTTCTTTCATATTCTGAATCAAACACAATGGGCCTCATTCATAAAAACACAAGCAGAGCACATTTCTGTCTTAAGTTATTTAGAAAACCATTATATTGGATTAATTCGGCAATTTACATAAGATTTATGTAACTGTAAACTGTATATTCTATCTCTTAAACCTACCATTCACAGAAAACTTTCTGCATTTTTACATTTTCAAAAAACATCACTTAGTGTGATTTATAATCTCATGGGGACCAAAAAATGTCTGCACAAGGACAAGGATTTCAGATACTGCCATCTTTGTGGGGACATTTTGTCCTCATAACGTAGGGTTTACCAGGACCCCACACACACACACACACACACACGCACACGTCCACCCCCATGACAGACGCTTCATCTTTCTGCACAACATCCGTCAGCTCAGTCCAAATGTGGAAATATTTCCCTCTGGCTGTCAACCTCTAACTGAATGATTACACAGAAAGCCCAAACAACAACCGGAACATAAAAAATAACATTAAAGTGATCAATTTTATACCATTTCATTTTTTCCCCAAAACTCCACTTATATTAATCAAGATGTCTTAAGTTTTGCATGGCTATTTTCCAACCTTTCATAAGTAAATGATATGAGATACGTCATTAAACAAGTTGCTGAATACTAATATGTAAATGTGGGTGTTCATATGTTAATATGTTCATGGTTATCACATCTATATTGTGACAATTAAAAACATTTTTGAAGGTAAAAATGCACGAATAAGACCAGTATTGTGTATAAAGTACTTAAAATGATCCATTTCATTCTAAAACTTAATGTAAATTATCTAGATCAGGGGTTTTCAAACTGGGGTCTGTGGAAATGTTTAGACTAGAGAACAAGAAAAATAATAATAATATTATAATGTAATATTTAGACATATTTATGATGTTAATTGTTCACAGTATAATTTGGGTCTTTATACAAGAATCTAAAAGATTCCTTTGAAATCTCAGGATGGGGGTCCCTGAGGATGATCATATTTGGACCACATTGACATTGTTCACTAATAATGTGATTCATTCCAATGATCAGAGTAAGGACTTAATCGCAGTAAGACATTTACATGTCAAGAGCAAACATCTTCTCTCTTGTTTACATGCACTTTTCATTATTCTGATTATTTTCTAAGAATTGTGGATATTTTCACTGCCTTTATTCATCACAGCACAAATGTTACTGGCCAAGTGGGTCTTTGGTACCCAGCCTTAGTCATTTTTCTGGTGACATGCCTAAAATGTCTCCATTTCGATGTTTTCGACCATCCCTATATTGCAATATATTCATGTTGTGCAACGTTGTCAAAATGAACTCTTAAAATGCACATGTGCAGTTTGGTCAGCGTTCAATAGATGTGATTAAAGTGCTTAAATGCCTGCTTATTGCGATTAAAATTGGCATATGCCACGTTTTACATTTTTATGAGCTTAATCGCATCAATTTGATCAAAGTATTGTATTTACATGAGGTAAAGTTTAATCGTAATATTGCCTAAATCTCATTATAATCGCATTATGAGGGTGCATGTTTATAAACGTAGTAACTGAAAAGAGAATGATAAAGAAAAAGAGAAAGAAATATTTCATATGTGGATAGCTGAAGCCACTATAAACACCTCAGAGATTATCACCGCTGCATGTTAGGACACAACAAACACTCACACACGCACACACACACACACGCACCAGTGCTCAGCAGTACATGCTGAAGATCAATAACCACAATCTGTGCTGAGCAACTGTAGTTAATGTTCTTCCCCACAATCACCCACCCCACACACACGTATATTTATTTATAGTCTCATTATTCACAAAAACAGTGGCTAGAAAACTGCATTTCTCCTCTCTTTCAATTCCTCACTTGTCTATCACAGAGTGTTGTTTTGCTAATCTGTCTTCTAATTCCCCCCCGGCCACTATTTCCACTTGCAAATGTGCTTTTTACCCATCCATCCATTCCTATTTAGTTTCCTCCGGCGCTCTAGACTGGTAATCACCATGAATGCAAGAGAAAAAATCACTGATTAAAGAATCAGTGTCAGTGCCTTGGATTTAGTTTTTAGCAATTCATTGGACCAGGGAAAGAATGCGATCGAAGATCATTACTTTGTTAGCCGTGATAACAGGAAATGGAGGCCTCGTTACTACCCAGAAACCCTTCTTTTGGCTTAGTCACGCCAGAAACAGTGCAAGAAGATGGAACCCTCAATGAAAAATGGGAGAAATTGCAAATATGGTGCAAATAAGACATGCCTTTCAGGTAAAAGAGCTAACCGCCTTGTTAATAGAGATATATTTTAGCAAAATTTAAGAAAATTATGACATCATTGTTTTATTGCTGGTTTGAAATTTGTTATCGAAACACAATTTTGACAATTTCAAAATTGTCAAACAACAGTTTCTGTCCTTCACCATTAAAGTAGATAGGAGCTGTACATTTTTTAATGTTTTTTGGAAAAATCTCTTATTCTCACCCAGACTGCATTTATTTGATCAGTAAAACTGTGAAATATTATTACAATTTAAAATAACTGTGTTCTATTATATTATATTTTAAAATGTAATTTATTCCTGTAATGCAAATCTGAATTTTCAGCATCATTACTCCAGTCTTCAGTGTAGGGTTGTCAAAAGTACTGACTTCAGTACCAAATCGGTACTAAAATTTAAAAAATGTGATGATACCAGCATTTCCCCCTAGCATTTTGATCACTGTTGAACGGATTCTTAAACACTTCTGATTGGCCATTGTGTTCACGCGCTCAACAGATATGTCTGTGATTGGCTACAATGATCAACGCTTCAAAAACATGTTGTAAATAGACATCTTTGACGCTCTTCATCGAAAGCTTACACAGATACACATGGGAGCATTTGAAAGCAGGCTAATAATCCCTAATATATCTGCTAATAGACCGATTAGCTGATAGACGCCTGCTTTACAACATGTTTTTGAAGCGCTGATCATTGTAGCCAATCACAGACATATCTGTTGAGCACGTGAACATAATGGCCAATCAGAGGTGTTTACGAATCCGCTCAACAGCGCTCAAAATGCTAGGGGGAAATGCTGATTTCAGTACCGAAGTCTGACAACCCTACTTCAGTGTCACATGATCCTTCAGAAATCATTCTAATATGCTGAAGAAACATTTTTGATTAGTATCAATGTTGAAAAGCTTGTGCAGCTTAATATTTTTGTGGAAACATGCATTTTTTTCGGGATTCTTTAAAGAATAGAAGGTTCAAAAGAACAGCATTTATTTCAAATAGAAATATTTTGTAATAATATATGTCTTTACTATCACATTTGATCAATTGAATGCATCCTTGTTAAATAAAAGTATTAATTTCTTTTAAAAAATAACTTTTTAACAGTACTGTAGGTTATATAATTTCATGAAATAATGAAAATAAAATGAAAACACATATAAGGTCTTCTAAGTGACATCAGTTTCTTGATCCTTACCAGAGAAATATATTTTAAAAATCACATGTTTTGTCAGAGACTCCCTCACAAGATCAAGTAGTGTGACGGACTGAGCCACTTTGGTCTGATTTAGCTTAATACGTCGTCTGGATGGTTGAGTTTGGAAAGCTATTGCATGTTAAGCTGGCGTAGAGACCCGCAAGCTTCCACAGACCTCTGGATCAGATGCCAAACGGGCTCTGCAAACAGTCATGTCTCAATTACAGCACATGCCCACGCTAGCACTGAATGAAATGAGCATGCTCATTTAAATGCTAATATTCTGGTTGTATGGCATTAGATTACACCCTAGATGATTTATAATAGCACAAAATGTCAGATTAGATTCTAATTACTACAGAACAGACTAGATTGAACAAGATAGCATAATGCCAGCCAGAAATTACACTCCTTACCATGGTACTCTAGTGGCACAGTGAAGGAAAAACATCATTATTTAAGCCATTGTTTGTGATGCTAGTGGCAACAGAAAAGCGGTGACTGAAAAGTCAAAACAGCTTATTAATTTTAAGCATTAAACGCACAATCAAAATCTGGTCTTTCCATTAGCTTTCTCAGTCATGCTGAAACATGCTGTGTGGATCATTATTCTCCTCGATACCATCACGTTTAAACACAGACCATCAAATCTTGTTACTGTACAAATCAAAAACAAGTCAGCCCCCACTAATCCTTTTTGTATTGGCTTTCTTTCAGGCACCCGAGGGGCTGAGCAATTGAGAGAGCAGAAAAAAGGAGTCAGAGAAACGGAGGAGGCGACAAAGAGAGAGAGTGAGGGAGGGAAAGTGAAAAAGAGCTCAAAAACAACCAACCACACTTGAGCTAAACTAGCCCACAGCGACTGAGGACATTCTCACTCATCCGTTCACCTCACCTCTGAGTCTTCAGCTACAAAAGAGCCATTAGCACCAAGCACAACCCACCCAACAGATGCACCCCGTTCATCATTCATCAAAGCCCAACCATTAACATTAAGGGAAACCATCAATCCGAGGGGAGAGGATCGTTTTAGAAGAACTAGACTAAGATCAAGAGGTTGCACAGTCTATTTAGATCAATATCACTTTTTCTCGACCCACTGACCAAAAGGATTTACCATACTTAACAGGAAGGTCACAAGCAACATTATTACAACCCTTTTCGGATGTATTTTATTCATGCGAAGCACAATTTATTCCTAAAGGGAATAGACTCTTAAAAAAGCATCAGGCGTCATAATGTGATGTGTGATAACATTTCCTGCTCTAACACTTTCTTAGCAATTTACTGCCCTGTATTTACACTGCCATTTAAAAGTCTGGGGTCAGTAAGATGCATTAAATGAATCAAAAGTGACAGTAAAGAGATTTATAACATTACAAATATTACCATTTAAAAAAAAAATATTTTCTTTTCATTAAAGAATCCTGAAAAAAATGATCACAGTTTCCACATACTGTAAATATTAAGCAGGACAACTGTTTTCAACATTGATAATATTAAGAAATGTTTCTTAAGCCATATTAGAATGATTTCTGAAGGATCATGTGATACTGAAGAAAATTCAGCTTTGCCATCACCGGAATATATTACATTTTAAAATATATAGAAAAATAGAAAATAGTTATTCTAACTTGTATATTTTAATTATAATATTTCACAATATTACTGTTTTACTGTATTTTTGATAAAATAAATGCACCCATGGTGAGCATAAGAGACTTCTTTTAAAAAATCTTACCGACCCCAAACTTATAAAGGGTAGTGTATATGTAGTCTACACAACTTTGAGTGCACTGAATCAAGGGCTATGTTTTAAATACTACACTGCTGAAAAAAAAAAAATATCTTAAATCTAGGATGTAGTCTAAGATTTGCTGGTCTTATCTGGACTAAACTGGTTTAAGTTCTGGTTTAAGGTCTCTGAAGCTGAATTCACATTAGTATATTAGAATACTACTTTTAGTATTTCTGACATACTTTATATGGTACAAATACTGTAGTAAGAGTAGTATACTAGTATACTTTTTAGCCTAACCAGCTGAAAAATGCCCAAAACCCCCTTAAACCAGCCAACAGACCAGACTGACTATAGGCTGGAGACCAACTAAGAGCAGCAAACATATTTTGGCTGGTTTAAGCAGTTTTTTTCAGCAGGGTACAGGCTAATCTATTTGTAAATTGTATCTGAAACAGTACGCAGTATGCAAAATAAAAGTTCCAAACATCTGCATGCTACATTATCATCACATGACCTCACTTTGATGCATGCTTAATTTAATAAGATGCATTCAGCTATCATCTCTGAAATAATTAGAATTTTTATCCAATTTTGTTTAAATAATGTATTTTTTACACTGGAAATGGAAAAGTCAAGTACTGGGCATAGTATACCAATACATATCCAAAAATAGCAGGTCCTACGGCATTCTGAACATCCCAAGTGATACCCTGTGATGAAGGATCTCTGATCACCATCACTGCGGCCCACCTATCGTCTGCCCACCTCCAGACTCACAGCAGGAACATGTGGCCACGAGGAGGGGTGTGAAAATAGAGAACTGCTAACAGCATGTGATGACGTGCCCCTTATACTAATTGAGTCTGGTCACCGCTGCTATAAACCCAGCACGACGTGTCTCCTTTGTGGAGCCGGTATCTTCAGTACATGCACAGTACATCAAGTGTCCTTGAGGTCCAGACGTGGTGGAGGACATGGATTTGTAGTGCACACTATAAGATAGAAGGTCAGAAAATACAACTAAGGGAAGGCTGTTTTGCACTGATTTGCACAGAATCAAAAATATATTTGATGTTTTTTGGCTCACACTTCCCATTGCCTCACTTTCTTAAGATCTTTCATCTTGCAATTTCATTGGCTGTTGTTTGCTGCAGCTACTGTGTCTTGCTTGTCAGAAAAAAGTTGGATGGATTTCAGACAAGTTTAAAATTTATTGCAGCATCCAGACTACTCAAAGTGTATCTGGCTCTACTCTGTGTGGCATTCGAACCAGCATCTCTGGCATGGGAGGCGGGCGCACTAACAAGGACGCTAAAGACCACAGCCCATAGTGTCAGTCACTAGTGCGCTTCTTGAGGCCAGGGAAGTGAGGTTTACTCACACAGCTCTTACTAGCTGGTTTCTGTACGCTCACCCTCTGAACCTTACTTCCATCCGGGTCACGGCACCAATTTAACCCCTCCAGTTATATTCGCATCACTCCGAGTGGGATTCGAACCGGTGTCTCTGGCATGGGAGGCGGGCCCACTAACAAAGACTCTAAAGTGTGAGGTTTACCTGCACAGCTCTTAATAGCTGGCTTCCATTACAAAAGCATATCTCACAAGTGCACACAATACCCATATGGCAAAAACAAAACAAAGAAAAAGCATTTTGCAATATATATTCAAATTTATGCTAAATATGTGGCGTAAAACAGTGTTGGTTAAGGAAATATATTTTTCAAATTGAAAATATATTTTGTTTAAACCTTCAAATGCCAAAATATATATCAATATGTACTTCAATGACCAAGAAAATGCATTTTCATTCTTAAAAGGAATGAAAAATGTATTTTACAATATAAATAATATTAAGATTGAAAATATATTTAGATTGAAAATATTTAAAAAAGACCAAAACATAAAGTAACTAAAACTTATTAAAATATATCTATGTAAATATATTTTAAAAAATTATTTTAATATAAAAATATATCCATATACAAATAATATAAAAATATATATTTGCTGTCTGAGCAAAAAGAGTAAAATTGACACATATTTTAGTGATATCTCTCAGGCAGCAGGGACATTTTATGTTTACGGTTAAGCTGATGTGAACCAACCTCCTCTTTATGGACCCTTCCAAGCACATCTAGGACATCCCACTACCATTTTGTTTGTACCCACATTTTCATCTCTTTCTATAAATTGTGCTTCTTCAATCCTTTTTGTTTGCATATTTTGTTCATTAAAACCTCTATGAAAAATGTCACCATGAGTCATTTAACATTTAAATATATGCACTTGGCAGATGCTTTTTATCTAAAGTGACTTTCATTGAATTTAAAATGCACATTTTATCAGTGATTTGCACTATTTCTATTCAAATGCATGGACAAACAAATACATAATAACATGCATCAAATGTCTGGCGGTGTAATCTAAACTCCAAGGGCTTCATAAGAAACCTCTCGCATGTCTAATCTTGTTACTTTCTACCACAGGGCACTAACCGTGTCACAGTAGCACTGTCACTGGATAAGTACCTACAGCTCTGCTAATGTCCTTTCCCATTTTCAGGGTGCTGCACGGACACGCACATACGCACACATGCACGCACAGGTGTTTGCTGGGAGCTGTGGTGACACCATCCTGATTTAACCTTGAGGACTCAGACGAAGGGACAGCATCACGGAAAGGAGAAATGAGACACGCACACTTTCACAGCATAAGCCTGCCTAACTTGCATATCCAATCTCATTTGTGTATTTTAGTATCTCTGTCCCAGTATCTTCTGCTGCATTCAACCATGATTGCATTCTACACCACACATCTGCTCCTCAATAGTGAGCTTGCAGTAATTTTATATTTATGCAAACTAAATGCAATTTTTTAAAAAGAGGATCTTTTATGCTCTTTTTCAAAGTCTTGATTTTGTTTTTGGGCTCTACTAGAATAGGTTTTCATGCTAGAATGTTCAAAAAACACATAATTTTTCACATATTTTACGTTGTTGCAGCACCTCTCTTCCTATGGTCCTGTCCCAAATGGCACACTTCTGCACTTGCAGTCTTTTGGACTTACAAAGGCTGTTAAGTCCACAAGACCATATAGGGCTTGGGTGTTAAACTAAGTTCCTAGAGGGCCACTGTCCAGTTTATCTCCAACCCTAAATTAACACACCTGAACCAGCTAATCAGGGTCTTCAGGATTACTAGAAACTTCCAGGCAGGTGTTTAGGAGCTGGATGGAGCTACACTGTGCATGACACATGCTGTAGGGTGTCCCGTTTGTCTTTTTAGGTTCAGAAGGGTGCTCGCGAGCGGCCGATTTGCGCCCTCGTTGCACACTTTTGGCGAGCCTGCACTGAGGCGAGCTCCGCAGCAAACTTCTACCTAACTGTCAAAGCAGCATTACATCACGAATGTGTGGACACAGAGGAAGACCATAAAGGTTCAGAAACAGTGCGCACTGATATAGAGAATAACTCAATTTGGAGTGGAGTTTGTGGCACGTCCTGATTTTGCCTAGTTAGACGCGTTCCTGGGTCATATTTTGTTGATCCTGGAACAACATTCCTGTCCAAAAATGTAATCATAACCATATCCATATGAGAGGTGAATAACACTGATGTAGAAGCACCTAACCCTGGTTGTAAGCCTAAACTTGACATAAAATGTAAACCAAAGTCCCTTTAAGACAAGTCTTTTCACTCGGTGGCCATCTTTGAAATGCCTCTCGGGCATGCAAGTGCTATCTCTCTGAATGGGGAAACATCAAATTCTCCAAAGCTGTTTGCCAAGCTTTCGATTAAATTTCATATTTGAAATCACCAGTGAAATCTGACAACAACTGTCTCATAAATTTTGTTTCTAAACGCTCGAATTATGACAAAAAACGATATTTTTCAGGCTGGATCAAGTTAATGCGCATGCGCAGTCCTAAGTGTGTGTCTCTATAGGAAGTGCATGTCTGACTGTTTCAATAGGAACTGGAGCTTTTAACGGCCATTGCAGTGATGCGATGACTTTACCAATCGGTGATTGGCTCTTATTTAGAAGGCGGGACTTATTTCGCCATATTGTGCGTTGCACTTTCTCCCATTCATAATAATACGAGTGACACTTGTGTTATTCTATAGTCTTTGTGTAAACTTGTCCCTCACATCTGATCAACAAAGATGTTGATCCAGGAACATGTTCTACTTAAAAATCAAGTTCTGTGACTTTATAACTTTGCAGACCATGCTCAAAACAGCAACATTACACACTAAAGAAAGTTGAAAATGTGGAAAAGCATAATAGGTCCTCTTTAATACAGAGCCATGAAATAATCAGAACCTCTCAATGTAATTACTCTTGCTTCTTACATTTTTCTTGTGAGAAAAACACCCTAGTAATCTCACAAAAAAAGAATTTCAGAAGAGATCACAACAATGTCTCTCACAACAATGATCTAGCAGTCTGGACACCAGTCTAATTAGTGTCTATTTTTAAGAATCTTCAATTGAACATGAGAACTCCATTAAATCTCCTGAGCAACGAGAGTGATTCTGTCTTGCACTTCCAGATATATTTGCTCCAGGTCATTCAGGTTATTTGGATGGCACTTGTTCACTGCAATTTTCAAATAATCTATTTGACCGGGCTTTTATTAAACCATTCCAATATCAATTTGGCCTTGTGTGTAGGAACTGACCTGTTGATAATGAACTACCTCACAAGTTTCTAGCCACCTCCTGTAATACTGCACCGTATTTTGCATCATCCCTTCTTTCTTCAGTTTTAATAAGAACCCATTTCCACCCCACGGCTGCTAATTTATGCATTTGTTTTAATTTAGATCTTTGGAATTCTAACGTCTTTAGTCTTCGTCTTCACAAACGTCCTTCACGCACAACCGGAATACTTGAACTGGAGGGTTTTTATCCAGAAAATGTGATAGTAATTTAAATGATTCATAAGTCATTTACAAGGAAATTATGTCCCCGCTAGGGTCATTGTTTTTTATTCAAATAAACTTCTGCAGCCCAGAAACTGAATATTTAAGCAAATGGCATATTTCTGCATTTCATTTTTGTTAAAAATCCCTTTTATTTTCTAACAAAACAGTCGCATTGCAATGATACATTATGAGATTTAGGAGGGAATGTACTGCGCCCGCTTAATGCATTTTTTTTTTGATTTGCATGCATTATCTGTGTTGTTTTAGTGGGCAATTCTCTAAAGGAATTATGCAAATCTGGTAACTGCGCAAAAGAATTGTGCATAATGCAATTTGCACAATCCAGACACCTGAACTGGCTCTTGAAAATGCCGAAAGCGCATTTGGTTGCACGGTAAATCAGGAAATAACATTCCTCACCATTTGATGAATAACTGCTACCAAGATCAGTAGAAAATGTTCACAAATGTTTCTATTAAATATTACAAATTTACTTTTGTGAATACAATGCAATCTATAATAAGCCAATTAAAAAAAGAGACCTGTTTGATATGAATGGCAATGAATTAATTTAAATAAACATGGCACGTGGTTAAACTCAACTAATAATGGTTAGTGAATAAGACAAAGCCGAAATACTGTACAACTGTGGATTTGCCTTCAGCACTTTGTAATAAAATGTCATCAAATTCCAACGTGAAGTGCAATTCAGTCAAACTAGCGAACTGGTAAAAGGCCTGAATGCTTTGCGAGACTCTTGATATGGTATTTACAATATACAGGATCCATATGTCATCCAAAATATGTGAGAAAATGCCATATGGTGCCTTAGAGGATGGGTGGATAGAGTAACAGAGAACAAGATGGATGGAAAGTACACAGGGTGAGGAAGAGAGAGGAAGAAGCACCGAGTGAAGATATGTGACAGGAAAGGAGCCAAAAAGAGAGCTGGCTGACAGAGAGACCGAGAATAAAGGACAGCGGTAGAGTGAAATGGTGGCGGAGAAGACAAGGAATCAGATGGAGGGAAACAAAGTCTCTCAGACAAGCATTTGTCCTTGACATTCCTTCGTCTCCTGGCCTCGTGCGGCGTGCTGACGGAGTGTGATTTAACTAGGCCACTGTTCCACTCTCACAGAAACACAGATAGACAGGAAGAGGTGAGACTGAGAGAAAACAAATGTCTCCAGTCCTCAACTGTTGAATACATGAGACTGATCTTGAACCATCACCCTTTTTTGTAGGTTTTTAATCAATAAGGTATGAGAGGCCGTTCTACACCGTGTATATAGTCAAACTAAACACTAAAGAGGACAAGTCCCTTTCAGGAAAGGCAGTTCACTTGGCGGCCATATTGGCAAAACTACTCATGCAAGTACAGCGTATGTTTACTGAAAAGACCGAAATCTCCAAAACTAGTTGTAAAGATTATGTTCCAATAAACCAGGAATAAAATCTGATATCAGCTATATCAGAATTTGTCTTTCTTTCTACATTTTAAAGCCAGTTTAGCTTATTCCAATACACATTCAAGAGCAAAAATCAGGTGATGCCACTATCAGACACATGATATGCTCTTTTAACTGTAAGGAGAGGCTTCAATTTCTACAGCTGCCATATTCAAGCATTACAGGTTAGAATTATCTGGCAGTAAAAATCATTTTCTCTATTGACAGACATTCAAAATTAACCATCTATGGAGACAAAATACATTTTTTTCAGCTGCATTTTTTTAAAAGACTGTGGCAAACTTTATGTGTGCGCTTGAGTGCTGATTAAGCTATGTATTATATATAGGCAATTAAAGGCTCATTATTATGATTTATGGCTTATTAATATAAACACACAATTAGTCGACTAATGGCTTAAATGAACGACTGCTGGTCGACTAGAAAAATCTTTAGTCGAGGGCAGCCCTAGTTGTTTCTACATTAATTTGGAGATTAACTGTGAAATTATTAAATTAGAAAATATATAAAAAATGTATAAAAACATATTTTTAATAGTGATTAATCACAGAAAAACTTTGTGATTAATCTAGTTCATTTTTTTAATCGATTGATATATATATATATATATATATATACAGGTGCTGGTCATATAATTAGAATATCATCAAAAAGTTGATTTATTTCACTAATTCCATTCAAAAAGTGAAACTTGTATATTATATTCATTCATTACACACAGACTGATATATTTCAAATGTTTATTTCTTTTAATTTTGATGATTATAACTGACAACTAAGGAAAATCCCAAATTCAGTATCTCAGAAAATTAGAATATTACTTAAGACCAATACAAAGAAAGGATTTTTAGAAATCTTGGCCAACTGAAAAGTATGAACATGACAAGTATGAGCATGTACAGCACTCAATACTTAGTTGGGGCTCCTTTTGCCTGAATTACTGCAGCAATGCGGCGTGGCATGGAGTCGATCAGTCTGTGGCACTGCTCAGGTGTTATAAGAGCCCAGGTTGCTCTGATAGTGGCCTTCAGCTCTTCTGCATTGTTGGGTCTGGCATATCGCATCTTCCTCTTCACAATACCCCATAGATTTTGTATGGGGTTCAGGTCAGGCAAGTTTGCTGGCCAATTAAGAACAGGGATGCCATGGTCCTTAAACCAGGTACTGGTTGCTTTGGCACTGTGTGCAGGTGCCAAGTCCTGTTGGAAAATGAAATCTGCATCTCCATAAAGTTGGTCAGCAGCAGGAAGCATGAAGTGCTCTAAAACTTCCTGGTATACGGCTGCGTTGACCTTGGACCTCAGAAAACACAGTGGACCAACACCAGCAGATGACATGGCACCCCAAACCATCACTGACTGTGGAAACTTTACACTGGACCTCAAGCAACGTGGATTGTGTGCCTCTCCTCTCTTCCTCCAGACTCTGGGACCCTGATTTCCAAAGGAAATGCAAAATTTACTTTAATTAGAGAACATAAGTTTGGACCACTCAGCAGCAGTCCAGTCCTTTTTGTCTTTAGCCCAGGCGAGACGCTTCTGACGCTGTCTGTTGTTCAAGAGTGGCTTGACACAAGGAATGCGACAGCTGAAACCCATGTCTTGCATACGTCTGTGCGTAGTGGTTCTTGAAGCACTGACTCCAGCTGCAGTCCACTCTTTGTGAATCTCCCCCACATTTTTGAATGGGTTTTGTTTCACAATCGTCTCCAGGGTGCGGTTATCCCTATTGCTTGTACACTTTTTCTACCACATCTTTTCCTTCCCTTCGCCTCTCTATTAATGTGCTTGGACACAGAGCTCTGTGAACAGCCAGCCTCTTTTGCAATGACCTTTTGTGTCTTGCCCTCCTTGTGCAAGGTGTCAATGGTCGTCTTTTGGACAACTGTCAAGTCAGCAGTCTTCCCCATGATTGTGTAGCCTACAGAACTAGACTGAGAGACCATTTAAAGGCTTTTGCAGGTGTTTTGAGTTAATTAGCTGATTAGAGTGTGGCACCAGGTGTCTTCAATATTGAACCTTTTCACAATATTCTGATTTTCTGAGATACTGAATTTGGGATTTTCCTTAGTTGTCAGTTATAATCATCAAAATTAAAAGAAATAAACATTTGAAATATATCAGTCTGTGTGTAATGAATGAATATAATATACAAGTTTCACTTTTTGAATGGAATTAGTGAAATAAATCAACTTTTTGATGATATTCTAATTATATGACCAGCACCTGTATATATATTCAACTAATGTGCGGTCACACGTATCGGAATGTAAGTTATGCTACAATAGCTTTGAATGTGGCTCATCTACTTAAATTTCAGAGCCAGAACTGTCTAAAATGTGTTCCAGTATTTGTGTCTTTGGCCTGTCCATTGACAGAGTGCCACATCCTATTAAATTATGAAATATTAATGAATATAAGAGCCTCTTTCCAGAAGTGCCACATAAAAGACAGACAACCCAAAAAAGAAATCAGCTGTGAAGAGACTTCAAGAGCAGGAGAGTGGGTGGAAAAAAAGAGTGAGAGTGAGAGCGTGATTACACAGTTGAATGAGACACAGAACGGAGGAGAAGAAAGGAACACAGCCCACAGATGACACCAAAACTGGAGGCAGGAAGAGCAACCTTGGCAACACAACAATTCATAGACTAGGCGTATCCCTCAAGTAGAGAACTTTTACTGACAGCAAGCTGATAAACTAGTCTTAAAGGGATAGTTCACCTAAAATGAAAATTCTGTCATCACCACGTCGTTTCAAACCTGTATGACTTTCTGTGTGCCGTGGAAAAGGAATAATTTTGCACAGTGTTCACACTGCTTGTAAATTTTAAGAATACAATTTTCAGTTCCACATTTTGAGCATTTTCCACGGATAAAAGAAAAATAATACAGATTTGACCAACATGAGGGTGAGTAAACCAATGACAGTTTTCATTTTTGGGATAACAGTTGTTTTGTTTTTTAAATGTAGTATTATACACAACCGTTCAAAAGTTTGTGGTCATTTCGATTTTAAAAATGTTTTTAAAAGAAGTCTCTTCTGCTCACCAAGGCTGTAATTATTTGATCAAAAATACAGTAAAAACAGTAATATTGTGAAAAATTATTACACTTTAAAAGAACTGTTTTCTATTTTAATGCATTTTAAAGTATATTTATTTATGTAATGGCAAAGCTGAACTTTCAGAAATCATTCTAATATGCTGATTTCTTATTACTATCAATGTTAAAAACCGTTGTGCTGCTTAATATATTTGTGGAAACTGTGATATACATTTTTTCAGGACTTCTTTGATCAATAGAAAGTTCAAAAGAACAGAATTTGAAATAGAAATCTTTTGTAACATCATAAACGTCTTTACTGTCATTTTTGATCGGAATAAGAGCATTAATAAAAAAAAATCTTCTGAACCCAAACTTTTGAACGGTAGTGTACATCAAACTCTACTTGCTAAGCTTATCAAAAGTCTTGAGAAGAAAATAAATGATCTATAAATGACACAATCTATTATTTATACGTATTAGCAAAAGTCAATCTTAAAAATAAAGGTTCCAAAAAGGGTTTTATAGTACAACCTGATATAATTTGAGAACTTTTTTCATTTCACCAATATACTGATTTGAAGAATATATAATATAACATCAAGAGCTTTTTCTCCAAAAAACCATACAGACATCTCAAGAACCCCAGAAAATGGGTCTTAATAGGAAGAATTCCTGCAAATAACCTTTGAAGAACCTTTATTTTAAAATGTACAAGGCTATTTTTACTCAAGCATAGAGTCTTATTCATGTCAGGTAAGGTAACGATCCTTACCTGATTCTCCTCATGGGTCACCCGCATCTGTTCTTTGAGGATAGACGTGCGTGCCGCCTCCTCTTTCCTCATCACGCGTTCTTTCTTCAGCTCGGGGCTCCAGAAGCTCTTGATGCTGTTGGTGGAGGAGCCCAGCTTGCTGTCCTTCAGGTCCAGCTCCCTCCGAAGGAGATCGTTTTCTCTCTGCATGTCCCGTAGCTGTGCCTGGAGCTCCAAAAGTTCACCGCCACCGCCCCTGACCGCCTGCCGCAGCAGGGCAGATGGTGTCCCCTGGTGGTGGAGCATAGACAGCGAGCCCAGGTCACCATAAGACAGCAGGTCGGCGTGCGGGATTCCTGCCGTGGCGATGTTAGGGGTGCTGCCCATGGCCGTGACCCGAGCGCCGTACATCGCTCGACTCGTGGCCCGACCGAGCGTCATGGTGCCTTTGGGGTAAGTAGCCGTGGAGCCGACGGCTTCATGGTCGCTCAAGTACATTGGGCCAGATGTGGCGTAGGCAGCATTGAGGGACTGGATGTTCTCCATGGATAAGGTCTTGCAGCCCGAACTGCCGCTGTTGGCTCGACGGTGGCCCAACCGAGGAGAGCGGGGCAGCCGCGGGGAGCGAGCGGGGCTGCCCTCGATGTGGCCGACGGCACGCGCGCTGCCATACATCTCCCAAGGTTCCCAAGAGCCTGGTGTCCGTAAGAAAAGCCCCTCACAGATTGACAAGGGTGTTTAGTGCATCCTAGAAAGGAGAACAGAAGTCACACACTTCAAAATGGCTTATTGTCTGACATTTATGTTTAGTGCATGGTTTAAACTTTAAAGGGTTAGTTCACCCAAAAATGAAATTTTGTCATTAATTACTCACCCTCATGTCATTCCAAACCTGTAAGACCTTTTGATGAAATCCGAGAGCTTTCTGACTTCCCTATAGACAACAACGTTATTACCACTTTCAAGGCCCAGAAAGGTAGTAAAGACATTGTTAAAACAGTCCACATGACTACAGTGGTTCAACCTTAACGAGAATACTTTTTGTGTGCAAAAACAAAACAAAAATAACGACTTTTTTCAATAATTTCATCTCTTCCCTGTCATTCTCCTACGCTGTTGATGTTGTAAACACAGTGCAGCACTTCCGGGTTCTACGTCAGAATGCCAGCTCATTATTGGCCAGCTCACATGAACTGTGTCGGCCAATACTGAGTCAGCGTTCTGACGCAGAACCTGAAAGCGCTGCACTGTGTCTACAACATAAACACCGTAGGAGAATGACACAGAAGAGAAGAAATTGTTGGATAAAGTCGTTATTTTTGTTTTGTTTTTGCGCACAAAAAATATTCTCTTCGCTTCATAACATAAAGGTTGAACCACTGTAGTCACATTAACTATTTTAATACCTTTCTGGGCCTTGAAAGTTGCTTTCTATGGGGGAATCAGAAAGCACTTTCATTTCATCAAAAATATCTTAATTTGAGTTCTGAAGATGAACTTATGGGTTTGGAGCAACATGAGGGCGAGTAATTAATGACAGAATTTTCATTTTTGGGTGAACTAAAAACTTTAAACTGAGAAATCAGTTCAACAATATTCAAGTCAATAATTTCTACATGGATACAACATACTTTATTTCTCACAGAACTTAAGCTTTTATTTTATACACTAGAAGTCTATCACCACAAATTGAAACAGATCACTTTTTGGCATACGTAATGAATTGAATCAACTGAACTGACTGGAGCTGAAATGCAACACTATTGTCTTCTGTAGAGCTGCTTATAGCGGATTTGAACCCATTTCATAATGGATAAATTGAATCAACACTGAACTAACTGAGTCTTTTTTTAGAGCTGTTTTACAGCTGAATTTGAATTTGTCTCATATTTGAAGTTGTTTTCATCAATGTTTCTGTTATTTTCCTGTTTATTACTGTGAAGCTTCTATATCAATGTGCACTATATATATATATATATATATATATATATATATATATATATATATATATAAAGGTGACTTGACTTGACGAATGCTGAAAGTACTGTTCCTCAAAAGTGAATTCATTTAACCTTAAAACCTTTTTTTTCAATCCTTTTCTAGTCAGTGGTAACTACTGGATAAAAATATTGCACAGACAAAGATAGATTTCTAGCCCATTAATATTTTAGAGCTGTGCATATCTCTTTCATTCTCAACAGCCTAGAGTTAATCAAAATGCAAAGATGTATTACGTTCCTGAGAGACATTTTGTTCTTTTTTCATTTTGGCGAAAACATAACTTCCTTCAAATTTCGTTCAAGATAACGCCAGTGTCTATTCTTCAGAAAGATGAGTCAAAATGAAAAGTGCCCTGCAGTTTTTCTCAGAGGTGGGGACCACTTGCTGCTCGCGGGGATGACGCTGATGCTGTGGAGAGGGTTGCTATGGCAACAGTGACTGAGATGATGAAGGAGAGCGCACCTGTTTTCACGCGTATGAAAAGTGAGGATGTGTGGGCATTCATGGGCGTGAAAAGGAGAGAGAGTGAGAAATGTACATTTATGCTGAAGTGAAACGAAGCCGGTATGCAGATGGCCTGGTCATCTGTGCACTTCCGTGCCAGAGAAAGGACATGTCCGGCCCTCATCTTTCCGGCCAAAGACCATATATAGCACGCCATACTGGACAAACGAACAAAAAAGGAAAGAACTGTACCCAAATGACAAGATATTTACATTTTCTGGTGCCTGCCTGCACCAAAAAACCAAATCACTCCAAAAATATCCTGTTAAATTTATAGTAAAAAAAAAAAAAAAAGCGACTGCGGTTGCTAAAAAATCACTGTAAAAATATGATGACAATATTTCTGGTATTATGGGATTACATATTGATGCCTGCATATTTTACAATTTATAACCGTATTTCATCAACTGAGATCATGTTAAATTACCAATCTACTTGAAATACCAAAATCGGCTTTTTACCTTAAAATGTACTGATAACCATAATACAGGTGGTGAAATAGAAAGCCACATGAATAAACACTAACTAAATAACAGAAAATGTAACACAAAACACCCCAATGTTTATTACTGATAACAAAAATTAGAAGAAACATAACTATTTATACTGTATAAAATATAATAATATGTGATGTGTTTTGAGGGACTCCTGGGAATGTCTTTTACTGTTTTGTTTGCTGTAAATGATACAGTTTTCAATTGTTTTTACTTGTGAAACCCATACATTTGACAGTGTTTTAATGTAAAATTACATATAATGTGATGTTAACCTAGGGTGTGTTCACACTTGTAGTTCGGTTCTCTTAGTTCTTTTGGTCTGGATCAAAAAATAAAATGATACATTTAGTCCTGGTTCTCTTAGGTGTTCACATTGTCATTTTCAAGACTGAACATAAAGATACACACACACACAAAAAAAAAAAAATAAAATTATGATGTATACTTTTACATCCAAAACAATGCTGTGTGATAGGCTAAACGCACTCGTTGTAGGTCTGTACATATGATGGTATTTTTATCAGCTGAGAACTCATGAAGAGCTTATAAAATGTGTAAAGAAATTCCCGTTACACACAAAGAAAGATCTGCTGCAAGGAGACAGGGTTTCCGAGGCCTGTACTTAACTGTAATGACGAGAAAAAACAGGTACGCTTGAGTATTCTGTTCTTTTTAGCATCACATCTTGTGACATCACGTCCTGTTTTGGTTTGTTTAGATGTCTTTGGTCCGTGTGGTGTTTGTATTTCAGTCGAACCACACCAGAGTTTGTTTTGAAGCGGACCGAGACCCACCTTTTCAGCTTGTTTGGTGCAGACTGCGGCGTTCACACTTATTCAAATGAACTGCACAAACAGAGCAATCGCACCAGAGTTCGCTTTAATTGAACCAAACCTGCCAAGTGAAAACACACCCTTAGAGTTAATCAATTAACAGGTTTTACTGTAGTATTTTTCTGTAAAAATCACAAAGATTTTTACAGTGTAGAAGATATCTAAGTCAATTCCAGTGTAAAATAACACCGGCAGGATTTGAGGTATCATTCATGTCCATAGCACAGACGCTGCAGGATGAGTTACGCCCGGAAGTTAGTTCAAACCCTCAACCCTTGGAACTAGCTACTGTGTAATGATAGGGATTGTTGCCTCAGGAAACACCACTAATTAAACTACGCTTTCTGAAGCTTCGTCTTCTGTTCATTTCCAACACCAAGGTCATGGGTTTGATTTCCAAGATGTACACCTTGAATACACTCCAAGTCACTTTAGATAATAGTGTCTGCCAACAGCATAAATTAAATAAGCAAATCTAGCTTTTTGGTCTCAACGGACGTAGCTAACAGACTGAGCTGGTTAATGTCAGCATTGAAGAAACATAAAACTCTCCTGAAAGAGAACTTAATGACAGAAAGGGCTTTTTTGGTCAGTAATATATAGAAGCTAGCTGCTCTCCAGCATAAATGGCTTAATCAAGGTGGTAGGGTGCAAATCACAAGCCACTGACTCTCTCTCTCTGTCACCCACTCTGATGCTCGAAACAGTGTGTTATAGAGGCACAAAGGGCAAATTACCCAGACTTCAATAACACGACATGTTAAAAGAGGAACTGGCCAAGCGATACATCTGTTGAGGAATGTGGTTTAACCAAGATGTTCAGTGCACGGTTTGAACCCAGAATTCAATTCAACTCACGTCAATCTTTACAAAAATACAAGATTTTTTTTCACAGACCTTACCCTGGTAAAATATGTTATTCACTAGAAGTCTATCACTACAAATCGAAGCAGATCATTTGTTGGCAGATGTAAAAAAGAAAAGCAAATGCTGAAACTATTCCTCAAAAGTTCATTCATTTAATCTTAAAACTAACTTTAACTAATGAATATTAATCCTTTTCTTATAACTTTTTAGGATTTTTTTACGCAAAAATGCATTTCTATTCAATTCGTCTTTTAAAGCTATGTATATCAATAGAAATTCTCATGACATTTCCAGGTATAAAAACACAGTTATATGTTTCTCTTCTGAATTATATCTTAATAATATTAATAATAATATTAAATAAAAGGATTTCGAAGCAATAGTGACTGCGCACACTACAAAATCGATGCCTGTAGGTCACATTGTGAAAAATATCCCATAATGTCCCCTGTAATCAAGGGGACCAGAGACACTGTTCAAAAACCAATAAATTATTGGATCTTTTGAAGATCAGACAGAAGCCGCATGTGAAAGCCCTCCCTCATCCTTCAGTCACTGGCTGCGCGGATAACATCTGCTTTCTGATTGGCTTTCACCAATGTCAATCATCCCCCAAAAATCACTCCTAGAGGCTGACAAGTCATACATGCCCATGTTTTTTCCTAAATGAGAAGAAATGACTGAGAAAACAACAAAATGCCATATACATTTGAAATTGTAACACACCTAAATTGAGATTTACAAAAATGATAGGTGTATTCAACATTAATAAGCTTAATAAATGCCATTTCTAATATTAACATTCAGACAATTACACCGCACACAGACACATCCATAGACAAAATATCAACCGTTTATGAAGATAAACTAGCACTAATATGAATTTTGGTTTCGAGTATGAATCCTAAAGCAAATGCATTTGAAACAGCATCGAGCGACGCTTCATATCGTTCATACTACAGCGGATTTAAGCTCATTTTTCCATCCTTCAAAAATAATATAATTAGCTCAAATCGATGAATCCGACCTAATTTCGATCTTTTAATATAAACCCTTCCTAAACGTTGTGAATGAAAGCCAGTGTGTCGTTAGAGCACGTTTCGTTACCTTTTCAGCGTCGTCGCCGCTCCATCACTGTGCGGGTCTCCCAGCATCAGCATCAGCGTCCCACGTCCTGCATCCACTCCAGCATCAGCATTCCGCGCTCTGATTGGACACACGTACACAAGCTCCGCCCCCGAACGCATAAATGTGCTTCAGATTTAAAGGGCCAGCGCATAAAAGTGACAGACGAGAATCGTCGACCACGAGGCGTTGTCATGCATGTATAGCAATGTATTATCACTTGATAAGCTTGATGATATATATATATATATATATATACACACGCACACACACACACACATTTGAGTGTGTGTACTTGATACATACATTATTGTGCATGTGTCTGTGTGTGTGTATATATATATATATATATATATATATATACACACACACACACACACACACACACACATATATATATATATATATATATATGATAGTTTGGAAACCTATTTTTTTTTTTTCTTCTAGTTTTAGTTTAAACTTTTTTATATTTAATCTCTTTATTTACTTCTTTTTGAATTTTTAAACCACTGAAAGGTGAAAAGTTAATTTAGTGATAACTGCTTTTCTCATTATGAATTCTGTGAAGGTCACATCTAAGAAGTTTGCTTGAAGTTGACAGATGAGCTATACCCACTGTCTGCGGCCATGCCAATCATATGCAGCCAAGTGTGGTCATGTGACCACTGCTGTAATTGGCTTTGATGCCTCCGGTGCTCTGTGATTGGCTGACTGTCACAGACTTCCCCTCCAGCTCTGGCTCCAGACATGATGCTTAAGGTTGGAGACTGTCAGAGGTCTTTCTTTAAAATGCCGTGGACTTTGACTTTAAAGTAGAAGAGAACAGATACATTATAAGAAGATGTGATCACAAATATATTGCTGTTGTTTAAGGAGTGCAAGATCATTCTGGACTGTTAAATATAGCCTGCGGGAAATATTATAATAAGACATTAAATCCATAAAATGTTCATAATGATCTTGAGAATAAATTGTAAGGTATGATGAATACAAATGTCTTTGAGACAATCTCTTTAGAGTCTGTTTAGCATCTTTAACTCGGTTTCTTCTTAAAATGAATTGTTGATTTCGATGTGACCTGTGAAGTTTACAGCAAATGACTTGATTAGGCTGTGCATGACTCAACCTTACCAACCAGTCCCTAGGTGATGTGAATAATGTCTGATCACAGCGCTTTTACATGCTACAAGCCGTCCTGGTGCTGAGGGATTTTAGCAAATGTTGATGCTGAGCGTGTGTGACAGTGGGTGGACAAGAAAACACGTACACAGTTACACAAACACACATCATCTGCGTCAAGTTCCATTAACAGAAGGCGGGCCGAGGCTCGAGCTCTAGCAACACACTTCACACTTTTTAGTTTTATCACTTTATCCCAATGTTGAACAAATGGTCCATTGATCTTTATATAAAGACACAACTGTGATGAATACCGTTTCAAATTGCAGAGGAAAACTAAGGGGAAAATGGTTGTAAAATCTCTGCATAGCAGACAGCAACCAGAGAAACTGCCAATTTACGCTTTTTTGATAAATCTACTGTTGTCTTCCCACAACATCATTATTTTTCTCATCCTTCCTTTCACTGCTGACACTGATTGCCAAACAAAATCAATTGTCGTCAGTGTTTGTGGCCTTTGGGGAAGGAATTTAATTATCAGGGCACAAAATATTGACTTTTAGTGAGCGAGTGATTGCTATTTTTGATTCCAATCAAATTGTAGAGAGATGCAAAGTTCATTTCAAAATGCAAAATTATTCCACGTTTCATTTCTTTTACATTTCATAGCTCACATTGAGACGAATGGTCCTCTGATGACACCTAGAGGTCATGTCAAAAATTGCAGAATTGCATCTTCAAACAGTGAATTTGTATGTTTTTTTTTTATTAATGCAGTTTCTAAATTACATACGTTGCATTGTGGACCAGATCTACTGATGTTGAATCAATTAAGAAAAGTAACAAAGAAAAACTCTCCTCAACATGCCACATGATTTGAGGTAGGTACTGTAGCACAAATGGTGTAAGATGAATTACACAACCAAACTTTATTACTTAAAGGGATAGTTCACCCAAAAATGAAAATTCTGTCATCATTTACTCATCCTCAAGTTGTTCCAAGCCTGTATGAATTTATTTCTTCTGCTGAACACAAAAGAATAATATGGGTAACTAAACAGTTGATCGGCGCCATTGACTCCCATATGGAAAAAAAAAAAAAAATACTGTGGAAGTCAATGGGGCCCATTAACTGTTTAGTTACCCATATTCTTCTTTTGTGTTCAGCAGAAGAAAGAAATTCATACAGGTTTGGAACAACTTGAGGATGAGTACAGGGGAGATTATAGGATTTCAATATTACCCCCAATAAGGGTATGATTTAAAAAATAATAATAATATATTGTTTGTATACTAGGGTAGGCATGAACAACACAGTAGGCTCTACACTACCTATCAAGTCAATCCCTGAATATTGAATTAATTTCTTATAATTTCATTAATATTCATTAAATATTAAATACGTGCATATCTCTCTCTCTCTCTCTCTATATATATATTATCCACATATTTCCAATGTTTTAAACACTATTATTTTTTAACTCTACATTTGTGCAGTAAAATTAACATTAAAGAAGATCTACATTTATTATTTTCATTCATGGAGATAATATGGAAAATGTGCCACGCTTTAGTGGAGGATTTCTGTCACCTGGTGGAAAACAAACACACTTTTAACATGAGAAACATGAAATTACCACTATAACCAGTAGACCTGCAGTAGTGGCTGCAGAGGACCGCTCATTTGCCATTTCCACTCCTTTTTAGTTCTTTTCACACGTCTTGCAAAAGATTATAAAATGATAACAAATTTTTGCAATTTTTATTACACTGAAGTATAGCAAGAGTAGAAAAAGTCACAAAGTCTCATGCCATTTAGATGAAAGGAATTTCATTAAAAAATAAGGCCAGATTTTACAGTGGATGGGAAACCATCTTGAACTGCCCCCACATCTTTATGTAAACTGCATTTATGACAAAGAACTACACAGATGAAGATATGATATCATTATCTATCAATAAATGCACACGTTGTCCTCTGCTTTTGACGCTGGCGCTGCTGCGGATTGAAGAACACGCTGAATTACGCCGACTAAAATATGGGAATGAGCTTCATAGGAGTTTCAAAGGGGACTGAGGCGATCAAGAATTAGTGTGCATATTAGAGAGATAATCGCAAATTTTTAGGGGGGCTAAAGCCCTCCTAAAATGGGCCTAGTGACACCCTTGGGTGAGTAAATGATGACAGAATTTAATTTTTGGGTTAACTATTCCTTTAAGTTTAGGAACTGAAACTTAAAGTATGGGATAAGATCTTAGGATAAGAAAGAGAGGCTGACGTACCTTTTCTCCAAAATGTCATTTTCCTGCAATGAGTGAAAGACACCAATACAAGAGACCATATCAATTTTAGTTTTTTGTCTTTATTCTTCTCCAGTCTGGAAACAAATTGCAGGTTCATTATTTTCATAATCACATTACATGACATGATGCACCAAAATTTATCTTTTAACAGGAATACATTGAAAAGAACACAATATTTCACAATGAATACTGGACTCACATTTAGCCCATTGCACTTACAACAGTGAGTGAATCTTCATTCGTGAGAGAATTTTTATGAAGTCTCGTCTCTTTTTTTTTCTGTGTTGTTTTACCCAATTCCCTACTGAATTCATAATACATCTGCTTATTCACTCTGAACCCTCTTTTCTGGCACAGTCATGATGGAAGCCACTAACATATTTTTCCATTGTATTTAGATTTAACAAACACAATAGCCTATGTATAGAAACCCTACACAGACCAAATGTTTTCAGATTTTTTTTTTCCCCCCACTGTAGTCAACAGTCATTGAGAGCCAGCAACATATATACTATGATATTTTTTTCTCATAATAATAACAATAATCATCATTATTCTTTTATACACAAAAGCACAAAAGGTTGGCAGCAAGGCCGGCGTGAAGTTGCACAAGACGGCCATCATTTTACTCATGATATTTAAACACTGTACAAAATAACCAAAGTCAGTATTTACAGCGACAGTTAGTCTATATATGTGTATGTGTGTGTTTACATGCCTGTTTGTGTAGATATGTCCGTGTTTGCGTATTTCTATCTATCACTGTGGCCGGCTTTTGTGGTGGCAACTTTGGCTCATGCACTTGTTATTGATTATCTCCATGGTAACAGTGATGTAGAAGAGTTATTATTCTTCATCATAGAGTCGTGATTGCCTAAACAGCATTCCAGTATCAAAAAGGAAAAGATTCGCCTCTAATCAACGCACCTCGTGACTTATTCAAACGAGTGAGGTCCTACCGAACTCAAATTATGTTTGTGCTTTCAACGTGCATGCCCTGATTTTCATATGAATGGCATGGAGGTGAATTCATGCTACATACTGTACAATGATCACGTTTACAGCAAGTCGACTTTGAATCTTCTCAAAGCATAGTTTTGACTGTGAAGACATCGTCAATTTTACATGTTCATGTGCCTTTAAGAACACGTCATTTTCTACTGTCGTAATAATGGCATTTATTTTCCATCTCTCGGTTTTCTCAATGGAGAAACATTGCGTTAACTAGATATACATAGCACGAAGACCTGTTTGTGTAAATTCAGTGTGAACACGACAACATTCGCAACCAAACACGGATGTACAACGCCGTTTCCCTGTTGAAGGAGACGAAATAACGAGTGCATAAGCTGTGTGCCCGACTTGTCGCCTGATCAAACTGCAGACACGAAGAGCGAATGACAGCATTACAAAGAGCCAAAGAGAGCTGAGCAGAATCATGCTGCAAGCAACAGAGATGGTGGATGTCCAAGACCAACAGTCCACACAGTTAACCCTTTGGCAACAGATTCCCTGAAAACTAGGGAAGACGAGGGCTTTCATAAACATGCCACTAAAATAATAAGAAAGAAATCTAGTAGTTCGATATTTTCATACATACAAGGTAAATACAAACATGTCCCTAGTCATATTTGAACATATCGTAACGCAGTATCGGTGAGGGATGTCGCAGTGGGAAAGGTTTAACATGGATTATTGCATAGAACATTTGAAATTAGTTCAAACCCTTTTCCTAGGTGGATCTATGTAGCGGTAAATGTGTTTTTTGGAACATCTGGATGCGGGAGAGGGTGATGGTGTAGTTGGGGTTTGTAGAAACTTATTTTACTTGTCTATGTACGACAATCACATCTGTGACGAGGAACTTGAATGCAAAATTATTGTGCTCTGTACGGATTAGCATGCTATTGCTTCGGGGGGAAAAACAACTATTTATAAAAACAGTTTATATTATCAATAATGATGAGGGAAAAAAATATGTAAAGATATAAATAAAAATAATAATACCAAACATTAAACAAAGAAATACCCGAAATATAAATCCATAAATACACAAATCAATATCTTACATTAGCAGTGTGTTAACAAGAGATATGTACATGTTCAGCAGTATACAGATGTGCAAAATAAATCAAGTAAGGATGATATGGAACTTTTAAAAAATATGTGAGGTATACGAGTAAAAAATATTAGTAAGGCTCTTAATTTAAAATAAATTTAGGCAAAACTGATAAGAAGCTAACACACACACAAAAAAAAAAAACATACGGAAACTTAGGGCATTCTGGGATAGGGTAGCGATGGCTTAATGGTTGATAAAAGAGGGACATGACTATGCTAACATTCTGATATTACTGACCTCTGCACTTGACCAATAGTTTTACGTTAAATAACCAGCTTTTTACACAAGGTGCACATGGCTTCACCCTTAGAGACTCTGAAAAGTTGTCTAGATATGGATTCATATATATATCTCATATATGTATACATATATATTTTTTTGTGCGTGCATTCCATGTCCACGGTTTACACATTTGCATTCATTACACACGTGACAAAAAGGTTAAGGAAGAAACAAAAACATTCATAGAGAGGGTCAATCATCGCCATATTGGAATGTCAAGATCTTAGAAATCGAGCATACATTTTTTTTTAAACAGTTTGTTTGAATCCTTTGTAAGGTAGTCGTTCTCCTTCACTGCTACGGTCTCTTTGAGTCTGGGCAGAGAAGTCTTCATTAGGACTGCAAAAAGCTAAGAACTGCAGCTGCCTGACATCTTAATGCTGTTTTTGGAATAGGGAGGGTCACCTGAGCACAGATTATGTCATATAAGGGAAGACATAATTGTCTGGAAAAACCTCAAACAGAACAGGCAGTTTGGCATTTTGGGAACTGTAATTGCTTCGACAGCAACTATGGAAACGCTTTGGAAGAAAGATTTAGCCTCCATTTGTTTTGGTTGGCTATGTAGATATCATTGGATAGACCGTGCCTGTGAATTTCATCCTAATGTTTTCATTGAAACTTCAAGGTTGGGTGAAACATCTGGAGAAGAGATAAAAGAAAGAAATATTACAATATTTGGTATTTTCACAGCATCATCAGAGTGCAGAGTTGGTCAAACGCTCATGGAATAAGTGCTATTAGAAGAATGTTTTGGGTTCAATGCAAATTAAACTCTGCTGACAGAATTAATGACAATGTCCATTACCACAGCAAAAAAAATCGCCTCAACACTCAGGTTAAAATGCAATTACAGTGGATGTACAAGGGGCCAGGCAATAAATATTAAAATACAGTGTTGGGGGTAACGCATTACAAGTAACTTGAGTTATGTAATCAGATTACTTTTTCAAGTAACTAGTAAAGTAACGCATTACTTTTTCAATTTACAACAAAATATCTAAGTTACTTTTTCAAATAAGTAACGCAAGTTAACGCAAGTAAGTATTGACTGACAGCTCTCCTGTCCCCATGTTGAGAGAAATAAAGTGCAGAGGTGTTGTGTGCGCTGTGTGAACATGATGGGTATTGTATTTCTAGACTAAATGTGAACATGCATTTACTCATCTCACTTGCACGAAAACATTCAGTATTCCTCAAAATGAATAAAAACAGTTAAATGCAATCTCAGAATTTTACACAAACATGTAATAATTAACCATATTAAATTACACAAATATACTTTATGTATTTAATCTCACTTTATTAACCAATGTCTTTGCTGCTGACCTTCAATGATCTAATTTAACCATACTAATAAAAAAAAATGACTTTAGATTAGATTTAGAAATAAGAACGTTGAACTTCCTTCTGTATCTTATTCTTCTTTAATCCAGAATGGCAGCACAGCTGAAAGGTTTGTTTGAGCTGCGCCCTCTACTGTACAGGCGTAAATATGCATTTTCTTCGGCCTGAGTCTTATTCGTTTCACTTTTGGTGTGAAAGAGACTTAACATTTGCCAAGAATAGAACTTTTTTTGTTGTTATTAAAAAACAAACAAGCAAGCCCAGCCCAGGTGAGAAAAAGTAATGCAAAAGTAATGTAACACATGTAACACACAATATTATAATGCATTACATTTAAAAGTAACTTTCCCCAACACTGTTAAAATAACCCTAACTGTTTCTAAAGTACAGTATAGCCACAACATTGTCAGGAGACTACTTTAATAGAATCACTTACTGGCATTTCCTGTATAAAACCAAAATTAATCCATTTAAAAACACATTTCCACTTCAAAAAGTACAATTTAGACTCATTGCTACTCTAATGGGATTTTACAGAATAATTAAACTGATTTAATTTCATATTTCAGTTTTAAACATTCAAAACACTGGCCCAGTTTCCTTCAATTTTTGAAGGTTATAAATTGCAGTACTCTTCTTAGACACTAGAGAGCAGAAGAAGCTGAATTTCTCACACTAACAACACTAAAAGTACCAGAATCAGACATGTTCAAAATTTGTGTGCACCATGAAAAGATTTGTAAACAAATTTGACATTGTCACTACAAATTTGAACAAACAGCACAAATTACAGTCAGAAAAGGTGGGAAGCTTGACTTAAATGTATGGCATGATGTTCAGCAAGACTGCTGCATTCACATGCACTACTCAAAATGAGCAGTGACTAGCCTAAACAAATCTAGAAGTTTTTGAGATCCATGAGGAGTGTATTACTTTTAACGTGAGTATAGTGACTGGAATGACACTCACACCTTCCACTGTGATTGCATAAGTAAACCACGCTGATGTATGGAACAGGATTTGGATTGGAAAGCTGCGAGTTGAATCGGATTAGCCGTGGTTTAAGGAGCCCCTAAACCTGTTTTATCCCAGATCCTTTCTCTGGATCTGCACATGCAACACACCCGCTGACAGTAAAAGACCACAACAGTCACCATGATACAATACCAGCGACAGTATGAGGAGGAGACAGTCCACAGGTAGATAAAGGAATGGAAGAAATATGGCGACTGAAGGAAAGACTATGTTCAGCAGAGAAAAAGAGATTTTAGCGCCACATTTCACTGTCCAGTTGGTAAATGCAAAGCTAATCCTGTTTCAGTTTAATTTCTGGTACAAATCTTTGTCATGGTACACTGCAATTTTGATTGAGTCTTGATTAATATGACTCATCAGAATATTTTCGCCACAAAGATGACTGAGCTTTGCACGGATGCTAATGCTAATCCAAGCCCACTGATCTGCCTGCTAATTATAGCTCACTTTGACTGACCCAATTCACCCATGCTGAAGAGTGAAAGGTTAGATTCAAGTGGCCTCAGATCAGGGTCAGCTAATCTGAACTCTAACCTTTGACATTAGTACAGAGCAAGTGGCAGAAGACCTAGTTGTACACAATTGCCCTGCCTGAAGTACAGATCAAGAAACAAAATCACTCTGAGAGGAAATGTTCTGTCCTTAAGCATTAAACAGCTGGTCATTGCCTTTTTTCACAGCCCTGCATATACAGCTGTAGTCAATGTATTTGCAAAGTAGTGCATACTGATTTTCACACACTTTGGTTTATCTACCACGTTGCAATGAGACTGTACACTGACAACAAAGTTAAAAAGGTAATTTGTCTCAATGACATATATTAGACAGAATTCAATTTTGTCTTTAAATTGCCTGGAGAAGAATTACTCAACTTGTTTTGGGTTCTAAAATAAAGTGAGTTGCAGAATAAAATACTCACCAGTGTCCTCAGGTGTACCCCGCCCTCAGGCTAAAGATGTTAAATGGCAGCAATAAATTCATAGGTTTTTCCAGTTCTAACTCCAAGTCACCCCAACTTATGCCTGAGGAACAATTGAACAAAACAAAAATCAACAAAATAATTAATATGGGTTTTAAAAGCTCATATGTAGTTCATACAAGTAACAGTAAAAAGTTACAAACACTAATCATTTAAAAGGTTAATGCAAGAAATGTGTCAACACTACTCTGGCAGTTGAGCATGTCCAGAGTCTGGACACCATCATATGTTGCATTTTGGATGCTGCTGTCCCCACCAAACTTCATAACTTAACCAGCAAGACCCAGCTTACATTCTGTTGGTGATCAGCATGACTACCAATCTAGCACTAACTAGTATAAACCACACTCGACAAAATTCATGCTGGTCATTTCAGAAGGTTGATGCACCAAGTGTTTTCTCACCTTCTTATCAGCAGATCACCAAAATGAAGTAAACTTCTTCCCGAGAGCAGATACAGCTGTATGAAAGATGAGCAAAACAAAAAACACAATTGAGCTGCCATATCTTAAAAGATTGGGCCATATTCACAATGAATTTTATCTTACCACTAGGAGTCCTCCTAAGAGTTCCTAGCTAGGAGTTTTAGCTTAAAACCTATTCACAAAACTCATAAGAACACTCATAAATCTCATAAGTCACTTTTTATGAGGGCACTCTTTTAAATCACACACAGTGGTTGGTAGAGAAGCGTAGCAGGCAGACAGAGGGAAGGAGAAATATATAAATATAGAAATATGTAACTATATGAAATACAAAAACTATATATATATATATTTATCTTGTATAACTTAATTCAATAATACACCATACGTCTAATTTTATTCAGTTTCTATTCTATTCAGTTTCCCCTAATCAGTTAAACTAATTAGCTGATATATTTAATTCATATTTCAAAAATACTGTATGCAGAAATAAATGGATAATACAGAGCCACCAAAGATAAGACATAGAAAGGCAAACTGAACTAACTACGTTTAATGTGCTTGTTTGAAATTACCATTAACCGGTTAATAATGTTATTTTATCGTTCTGTTTAATATTTTAATTTGGCAGTCAACCAATCATGAATTCAAATAGTATGGCCTATGCAATTGTGACATTGACACATCGTGAGTGAAATGCCCGTGCTCAGTTGTCAAGTCATCACTTGTTTTTCCTGTCGTTTAATACATTTGGCCAAACTTTTGCTGTAAACGATGAAGTGTTATGCACAGGCTGTATTGGCTGACTAGATGGCAAATACCAGACTAAGACACTCTTCTCCACTCCTCAAATACATAAAACATTAGCCTTTTCAAACATTGTATTTTTTTGAGTAAAGAAAATGCAGTACTTATTCATAGTTCAAGTTCATTTACACTTGCACTGCAAACAAGCATGTGTGCAGAACTTCATTCACAATTGAGGTGGGTGGAGCTACTGTATGAGGTTTTGCTGACAATTTGAGGATCCACTGGAGTTACGAAGTTTAGTCACAAGCTCTTAGTATAAAGTTCTATACAAGCTCTTGTATAAAGTGTACCCCCCCCCCCCCCCCAAAAAAAAAAAAAAAAAAATTGAATGAACAAACTTTAAAATACTGATTCTGCTCGGAATTAACCCATTTATATTTTTTCCCCAGTTTTTAAGCCCTGATTAGGAGCAACTTTTAGCCTTAAGTTTTTTTTTTTGTGAATACAGCCACAGGGCTGCAAACAAAGGCTGTAGATTCAATCCCAAGTAGGAGTAACTCAGGAATTGAGATTTACTGAGATCAGTCCTACTCAGGCCTCTGCCATTTTTTCATTTAAACCCAGGATACCCTTGGGTGCTATCCCTGAAATTACTGTAGTGAAAGCTGTTCTGGAAGAAAAGCATCTGCTAAATGGCAACTAATTACTATCCTCAGTCAAGACATGCCACATATTCTCCATAACATCTGTCTCCATCCCTGCTGCCAAAATTTTGACTGCTTATGTTTCACAGTTCCATACCATCTCCTAATTTTCCAGCTTGTTCCGCTGCTCCTCCCTGCAGGATCTTTGTAAGAACATTTTCTCCTTCGGCAGGCTGTTGTGCAGCGCTGCCTATACCCCCTGGCCGGGGTGTTGCTTTTGAACCTGAAAAGACAAAAGGCACATAATCTTGTGCTTAGATCATACACCAGTAATGAAATATTCCCTAATAAGTTTCCTTATCTTGCTGAAAAACAAAATTATATCAGTTACTCTGAATTAGCAGAGTTATATGCACTTACCGATTCCTGTAGCAGGAATCTGTGGTATTTTTGCAGCCTGTGGTGCAGCTTTTGATCCAATAGCAACTGCAGGAGTTGGAGCAGGAGCAGGAGCAGGAGCAGGAGCAGGTGCAGCAGGCTCAGGTTTTACCTGCACAACCAATGAGGGGGCAATGTTAAAAGAATCTGTAAACTAATTCAAAAGAAATGAAATATTTGTCAATCATGCTTTAAAAGGCAATCTTGTGTACAAAACTTAAAACATACCTCATATAACCAAATGTGAAATGTGGTTTCACAGTAAATGTAAAATATATCTTGAGGAACAGGTTCAAGAATAGTTTAAAGGCAAGATTTGTGGAAACTCACCATAGCAGCAGCTGGCTGGGCTGTGGGTGGTCCTCCTGGCTGTTGTCTTGCCTGTGCTGGAGCCTGACCTGGCTTAGATTGCTGCTGAGTTGTACCTGTTCCCATGCCAGCAGCTGTGGTTGTGGGCTGAGTTGCTCCCATCGTGTTTGCTGGCTGTTGCCCAGGTTGCTGTGGTGGCTGCTGTTGTGTACGGGTTGTTTGTCCCAATTGATGTTGTCCTTGCTGCCCTGTCTCAGGAGGCTGAGACCCTGACTGCTTGGCAGATGCTTGCTGGCCTGATGTAGATCGCTGCTGTCCTTGCTGCGATTGTGGTTGCTGCTCTCCCAGACCCTGCTGCGGCCTGGAACCTGAAGGAGGCTCCTGCCTCCTAGACGAGCCTGGTTGCCTCTGCCCCCGTTGTCCACTTGAGCTATGTTGGTGGCCTGATGGATCACGGGAGTAGTCTCCTGAGTCTCTGTGGCCAGCAGATCGTGGATCTGAGGATCTTTTCTGTGTGGAGGATGATGTGGCACGGCCGTCTGAACGGGTGGAAGGATCTTTTGGATGTGATCGTGAAGAACGAGACGACCTGGGATCATCTGAAGAATGACGGGAAGAGGAGTGTCTTCCTGAGCTGCTGCCATGGTGACGGTGTTCCCGAGATGAGGTGGAAGAGGAATGCCGTTGATGTCCGTACTCGTCTTGAGGCCACAGGTCTTCCTCAGGGGGCTCATCATAATCATGGTAAGTGTGCTTAACATTGCTCCTCCTGCTAGAGGATGAGTGGCTTCCACTCCCATGGTGTCTAGAGCGATCTGACCGAGCTTCACGTGGTTTTTCAAACCAGTCTGTCTCCTCCTGACCCAAATGATAGGCTTTTTGGGAAAGGAAGGGAGAAAGTCAATACTTTGTGCTATAGGAAGTGCCAATGGCAAAAAAACAGGATATGAACACACTGAAGCCATGCAACGCTCAAATCCCAAAGATAACAGCCGAAGAAAAAAGAAAGGGAAGCCAACAAAACCAGCCATCAACGAGAATAACCAAAACACAGATTGTACAGACATTTGAATCACAAGCTCAAACTGATAACAGATCGCACCATGCAGTTCATGCAAAAAAGGCATATATGGTTTCATGCATTCACATATAATAATAGTCCAAATGTTTGTTCTCTCTGCCTTCAAGGCAAGATCATTGGCATGCAAGTTTTTAATTGTTGGATGCATTATAACAGGCAGTTTTCAAATTCAGCACCAGTTACCTTCACTGTCTGAAACAGCACAGTGCATGTCATCTGCAAGGTAAGGGTCATCTGGCTTATATACATGACTCTTAGGTATATCCCTTATATGGTGGTCTTGTACATCTGGTAAGGAATGGCTGGAGCCATACTGATTTCGTACATCATGGGGATCTGGCACAGAGCCACGACCAATTCCCATGGGCTTTCCAACGGGACTTAGAGGACTCTCTTCCTCAGAGTTCTGTGTACGCATAGAAGGACGGCCACTACGACCATGGGTGCCCCTCTGTGATCGCTCCATGGCGTCCCTCTCATAAGATTTACTTCGGTAGCCACTTGAGTCTCTGGAAGAGATTTTATCCATGCCATAACCTGTGGACCTTGATCGTCCAGAGCCATAAAGACGATCATCCTCTTCTAATGCCTCTCTTGATCCGTAGTACTTCTGTTGATCATAGCTCTTTTTCACGCCAGTCCTGGACACCACAGTGCAGCTACCACCTGTTGATGTTGTCATGGTGTAGGACGCTAGATCAGACTCTACATCTCGAGCTTCTTCAATTGGAGAAAACTTGGAGATTTTTTGCTCCATACCTTGCTTCCTATGTTTGCTACGTTTGGACGAAACAGCAGGTGCCAAATTTTTGGATGAGTGCTTCTGGCTGCCCATTCCCCCACTGCTGCGCGAAGGGTGCTTATAGTCATCATAATAATAACCAGAACCACTTACAGTGGTACTTGGATGTCCATGGTTGTCTGCTGCACTTTGATAAGTGTTTGAATTTCTTCCATATAAATTCTCAGAGCCATCGCCATAAGTTGGTCCACGTGGGCCATTCTCACTTCCATAACCTACCCGTGACATGTCAGAGGACCCCATATTTTCTTTTGTGAGTTCACTGATATCATCAATCATTACATAATTTCTGGGGATATTTTGTTCTAGATTTGTGGCATAGACACCATCTGTTACATATCCTGATGATGGACTTGGGATACGTTCAGCCAAAGGTTGGTCAGAAGGACGATACTGACCATAAGCATTGTTCAGTGGTGAGGAATAGACACCGCTGAATCCAGTCTCTTGAGCTGATGTTGCTATTGGAACTGAAGGATTACTGATAACTTCATAGTTTGTGGGTAGCTTCTGTTCTAGATCAGCAAGCGAGGTTTGCCTTGGCCTTTGATGGGCAGAAAGCATGTCTACTTGGGGTTGGAAGGACATGCTCTGTGCAGGATAAGGTAGGGTCTGCCCTGGTAAAGGTGCAGTTGGTTGAAATCCCTGGTGACTGGGCTGCTGCAAACCAAGATCAGACTCATAAGTAGGCTGACCATAGCTATGAGTCTGGTATGGCCCTGGGGTCTGATAGGATGAAGGTTGAGGAGGATGAGGTTGGAAAGTTCCAGGCTGGGGATGTGAGGAGGTTGGGTATGGTGTTGGCTGAAACCCAATCTGCTGATAGGTGGCAGTGGGTGGTTGTGTGGGTGTGGGCTGGGCCTGTGGATATTGATATGGAACATATGAGGAGGTAGGAGGGTACTGAGATGCATTCAAATCAGAAGTAAATTGGTTGAGAGGAGCTGTACTTGGGCGTGACAACATTCCATTTTCTTCATAAGGGCCTGGTGCTACCCCAGCTAATCGCAAATTATTCAGTTCACTATCTGACATGTAGTCACGTGCATCCCCAATGCATCGCAGGTACACCAACTCTCTCCTCTCTCTCTCTTTAACTCTTGTTTCCTTGCGCTGGGTGATGCCCATTTCCAAGCATCGTAGCTTAGCATCAATTTCCTTCTCCTCTTCCTCTAACTCAGCCTGTTGTTTACGTAATTTGGTGGATTCTTGCTCTACAGCTTTCAGTTCACTCAGCAAGCCTGCCTTCATTGCACCCTGTGAAGGACGTGGCAAAACCCTCTGGGATGCTCCAGGGGAACTGTATATATGGGGAATTGCTGGTGTTACAATCGGTACAGGGGTCTCATCTGGTGGTGGACTGGGCAGAGTTCTCTTCACCTTTCTCATCATTGCATTCTGCTGCTGCAAGGCAGACATCTGGAGAGCAGAGATTTTAGAGACTGATTAATATTACAGCAGCCAGAAACAATTTTGAGAGAACTACTTTTTTTCCTTAATACTTCAAAAAGCACACAGATTAAACAGTTAACAGGCAAAATTATGTAAATCTGTTAAAAATTGCATATACTATATACAGACACAGTTGTATCACAGTGTACCACTCTGTATTATAGTATTTATCCATTTCATATATCAGATAAATTTTGGGGCATTCAATGCATTTAGACTTGAGGTTTGGAAAACCATCCAAACCAAAAATTCACATTACAATGTATCTTAAACAGTTTAAGTCAAGCAATTACAAATATATAGCCATGACACTATATTCTATAAATGGTTAGTGCTTTTAGAATCAATCAGGCAATACATTATAGAAATGCATTACAATACATTATTGTACATAGATAAAATGGCTACATACCTATTTAATTGCAATGACTTTATGTACTTAATATTTTAGTGTTAACAAGAAACAATTTTCAGTTTACAAGAAATAAATAGTAAAACATAATAAATAAAAACATCTGCATACCTACAGTAATGTGGAGTTAGAGAATCCATTAAAGAAATTCAGTTAAAACACACATTGGATGAAGTGACAGAAAAAAATAGCCTCCCTTTAGCTGGTGTGCAGTTCTCTGAATGCACAAGCCAGATCATTCCTTAGACAGGAATCAAACTGAGAATGAAAGAGTCAGACCTCTCTGACCAGCTGCTGACAAGCCGGAAGACAGCAGAGCTGACCCAGTATGCCTACACTTTGTGCCACCCCCTAGCATTTCAGAGACTTTGCCAGATATAACAGTTTTTCTGTGTGTGTGTTTGTGTGTGTGTGTATATATATAAGGTAAAGAGAGCGGGGAATGATTAGTAAATAAAAAATAAATAGAGAACTAAAGTAATTATTAAAGTTAAAGTATAAAAATTAAAGTATGAAAATATTATAAAATAAATAAAACATTTGTCATGTGAACGGATAGGTTTAGTGTTGTCCAACCCACACCTTACTTAAATTTTTTTTTTACCGGGAGTATTAAAGCCTATACTATTATAAGGCCCTACAGTGTATAAATAGTAAGAATGGGGATTGAATTCTCTCAAATTACTATCTACAAGCTGTGGTTTTGTAGTCAACAACAGAAAACTGTATAGTAAACAAATATTGGCAATGAAATGGTTCCATACCTGGCTCGCTGGGCTGGTTTGACTTTGGTATAAGGAGAATTTGGTCTTGGTTGGGTCCTCTGATGTTGGACTGAGAGGCTTAGGATCTGACATGGACCTTTGAACACTCTTTATGGGCCTCGGAATAGTCTGATGTCTCTGTGGTGATTCTGCAGTGAAGGCTTTTTGTTGGGGAGTCACATGTGCCTTATTAAGTTTCTCACTGGAAGGAAAGGTAGTCTCCAACATACGATGGGGGGACAATGGAGACACTGGAGAGTACAGCACTTGTGGAGATTTGGGTGGCTGACGGGAAGGAGATTCATTTTGCTGCTGAGCTTGTTGGTATCCAATATCTAATGGGTCTGGCTTTCTCCTTTCAAACTTGGTTGGCGTGGCACCAACCAATTGCAGACTAGTGGAATAGGGACTAACAGTAGTGGGAACACTGAGCTGAGGAGCAACCACTCCGTGGGATTGTGCCTCTGGATCAGTTTGACAGGCTAAACTCTCTCCCTTATGGGTCCTTTCCGGAGCAGATATGTAGTGAAGGAGTTCAACCTTTGATGTTTCAGCCATGGTAATGTGTATGGCTGGAGATGTTCTACCCAACTGGTCTGACTCAGTCTGACATGAGGAGTCATTGGTGGTCTGAATGGCAATGCTGGATTTAGATGCATCACTCTTATTCTCTGCACTTGGTTCAGAATGTTTGGAGTATCTTGAACGTCTGCGGCGTATTGGCTGAGTGTCCCACTCACCCTGGTCTTCTTCATCAGTCTGAACGCTGCAGTCAGCTATACGTCTAGTTCTACGACGACGAGACATGAGTTTGTCCTCTGTGTCTTCATCATCAGTTTGGACACTGCAATCTGCAATTCTCTTTACAGACTCATCCTCTGATCCATTCCTCAAACGGGGCATAGAGTTTTGTTTCTTCATAATCCGACCATCTCCATGATCTTCACTATTCTTAAGGGACATCTCTGAGGAAGAGCTGGGCAAAGGCCTAGTGGACACCACTGCCTGAACCACCTGCCCATCGGCACATGGCAAGATCTGCACACTCTGGCCTTCTTGTGGAATAATTCTACCACTCTGATCATAGATAATTGAGATGGTTTGAGGTGTAGTTCCACCAACCATTACACCTTGAATGGCACCTTGAGCTGTTGTAGCTGCAGCTGCAGCAGCTGCTGAAGCAGCCGCTGCCTCTGCTGCAGCTGCTGCCGCTGCTGCTTCAATTGCTGCTGTTTTCTGCCTCTTTTGTTCTTCAAGCTGCTGCTGGAGTTGCTGTTGCAGAGACTGAATATGGTCTAGCTGCATCCTTTGTTGTGCCAACTGCTCTCTTTGCATCACCAGCTGGGTTTCCCTTTCAGCCTGTTGCTGCTGAATAACCTGCTGCTTGATGGTCTGTAGTTCTTGAATCTCCCGCTGCATGAGCAGATGTTCTTTCTCTCTGTGCCTCTGGAGCTCCAAACGGTCCCTCTCCAACTCCTCTTGTAGACGTAGCTGACGCAATTTCTCCAACTCAACACGCTCTCGTTCTAGCTGCAAGATTTGCTCCTGTTGTTGTCGCAATCGTTCCTCTTCCTTTTCCTTCTCAATATTTGCAGATGTGGTTATAGTGGTACTGGCAGATGTATCTGGAAAGACTCGGGTAATTGCCTGGGTTTGCTTTTGTGGCGCTGTTAATATTTGAGATTGTGTTTGAGGCTGGCTTTGAGCTTGAGATTGTTCCTGACCTTTGACCAAAGACTGTGCTTGAGTTTGGGGCGGTGTTTGGAGATGTGTTGTAGTACCTTCTACTGAAATATGAGCCAAGGAAGCCTGTTCATTTACAACTGATTGGACTGGCACTGTACTAGTATGTGCTGGTTGTATACTTTGCATACCCAAATTAGAAACAGGTTGACCAGTTTTAGGTGCTACAGTTGTTGACATACTGCCAGGTGCTGTAGGCTTTCCGAGGTAAACTGGAGCTTCCTGGGAGGTACTAGAAGGTGGCACACTTCCTGCTGAAGAATCTGGAGTGGTTACTGAAAATCGATTTGGAGGAGGATATCTGTAAGGTCCCTGGGCATTAAGAGGCATTCTTGGGGTAACTTGAGGCAACCTGGTGAGGTTAGCCAGAGGTACAGCAGTTACATTGCCTGAAGGGTAAGATCCATATACTCCTCTTAACATGGGATTAAGAACAGGGGCAGGCTGGGTGGTGATTGGCAGGGTGGAGGCAATTGGGGTGTTTATAGTAGAATATATCATGCCATCAGCTGTCCTTACAGCAGGGGGATATAAAGACCTAAGGCTAGCTTGTCTAGCATTAATTAAATTTGTAAGTGTTTGACCATGTACTGTTGGTCTGCCATCAGGACCATACAACAGGTTGGCTCTAATAGATGCTAGGCCTTGTTGAAGGTTAAGTCTGCCAGCAGGGCCTCCTCTCCCAGCACCATACTGCAGAAGATCAGGATTACTGGTGTAACGACTACCAAACTGCTCCATGGAGTTAAGAGCAGCACACATTCTGCTAATCTCTCTGGCTGTAGTGGCACTGTACTGTGCAAGATTGGATTCTTGAAAACCACCTAGATCACGTGAAGGATAACTATACTCTGCATTTATATTGGACATTGAGCCATATCTTCGCAAAGGTAATGGTGGAGCCGTATCACCTCCTTGATGGCGTAGATCTGTGTAAGATCCATATTGGGCACCCATTCCAAGATACCCTGCTTCATAGGCCTGCTTCATGGTGCTTAAATCCACTGCTAGGTCCCCAGGGTCAGTCCTCTGATAATATTGGTAACTTGAACCAGCTAGATTATTGTCTGACATAGATGGCTGAAGTCGTCCTGGAGGAGGCAAGGTAAAAGATTTGCATTCATCTGCAGCCGTTTGGATATTTGCTGTTTGGTAGCCATCTCTTCCAGGTTGGTTTTGAGCTTGAGATGGCTCTGCAGATGTCTCTGATTGTGTTGTCTTACCTCTCTGAGCAAAAGGGCCTGAGCAACTACCTGCAAATGGCAACTTGTAGACAACATCACAGCAAGCTAACTGATTCTCTGGTTTAATCTGTCCTGTGAGATCTAGAACCTCTACTGGAGGAGGCGGCTCCTCTCTTTTAACAAGCTGGGTCACTGTAGCTCCCTGAATGCTATTCTCATCCAACTGCACCATCATTACCTGGGGCTTCCCTGTGGAGAGATTCATCACAGCAGGCTTGTTCTTTAGCTCCAAAGCCACCCCACCATATATGTCATGACCAAGTGTAGGTGTGGTAGACGTAGAGCATGATAATGGTGGTGGAGGTAGCGGAGATATCTTGGGAATGGAAGTAACTGCTGTTTGTGTGCCTCCACCAGTGTTCTGGCTTACCACCAGGTCCTTCTTTAACAATATTGGTTGCACTTGATTAGCTAAGTTGTACCGGGCAAAAGATGCATTTTGTTGATGCTGCTGGAGCTGTTGCTCAAGGAGCTCTTGTTGTTGCTGAAGTTTCTGTTGCTGTTTCTGAAGTTGCTGCTGCTGAATGCCTAGATTTTCGAGACATGCATCAATTTTTGGAATGGTTGGATCTGTGATTAGTGGCCTGGTCTGGGTCAGACAGACTGCAGATCCAACTCCTTGACCGAAGTCAACTTTATTTTGCAAAGGATCTCCATACACGACTGGTTGCTTTGGCTGTGATATGAACATGGATGCTGCCACAGTCACGCTTACTGTTGTTGGTGTAGTTGTTGTCACCTGAGGTTGTGCCTGTGCATTTAGATTCATAATAAGAGGTTGTACAGCAGTATGACGACTTGGGGGTGTTTCTGCATCAAGAGAGTATCGTCGTGTATCAGAAGCTAGAGATGTAAGGTCCATACCCTGGTCTGTCATAATAACTGGGGCAGGCTTCATTGGTGCTCTCAGATCCACTATATTACTACCAGGGGCAATTGTGCCTTGCTCTACAACTCTTGAGGTACCAGGTACTGTGGAGATTCTACACAAGGATATGTTTCCTGCAGGAAGATATCCACTACTTTGGGAACCAGCAGGGGTGGCAGTGCTCACAGCCACACTAACTCGCTCTGATATCTGTGTCCTTTGCAAACAATGTTGGGGTGATGGGTGAGCTGGATATTTCTGTGGTGATGTGGGTGACTTCATTGTTGTATGTTGAGTCTGATAAATTGTCTGTTGGCTGTCTTTTGTTGGTGAGGATAAAGGTGAGGTGGAGGAATTTACAGTCACTGGTTTAGTTTGGCTGCTAGTTCCTGATCCCAATGTAATCACCATAACTGGGGAATCTTGGGAGGACTGTTGTCTTGCAAGACGTGGTGCCCCTGCTCTATGAGGGATCTGAGAGGTTTGAGTAGGTGCCACTGTAGAAGTAGTACAAGGTGCAGGGGCACGCGTTGGACTTTGTGTGGGAGAGGTAGAAGGGGATGTGGAAGGACTTGAGCCTTTAAAATATGAGAACATCTTTGATGTTAAGGAGGATGATCCAGGATCAGAAACTTGGCCCTGTACTGTCCCTTGAAGTCTTCCTTGAGGCTGTGTGGGAGCAGGCTGCCTAACTTGAGACTGTGGGGAACCAGTAGAATGGCCTCCTTTAGAGGTTTGGTTGCTCATTCTAACTTGACTTTGTTGAGAATGACTCTGTGTAGAATGCACCCTTTGTGTCCCTCTTCCTGAAGGGTCATTTCCAGAGAATGAGACTGGAGCTGAGATCTGGGTAGGACTTGTACCTGGACTCAAAGTAGTTGTTCCAGAATCTAAATGGTGTTTTTTGTCTGTTTGAAGGACTCTTTCCTGGTTTTGTTGTCCTTGTCTTCCTGGTGCCCGTTGCTGCTGCTTTTGCATCATCTCTGCTTTTCGCATCATTTCCTCATAAACCTCTTCAGCACTTTTTAATGATTTATCTGCTGTGGAGGGAGAGACAGCAGAGGTTTTCTCTGTTGGAGAGTACAAAGACATAAATGTAGGTAGATTATATTCACTACCAGACTTGTACAGTTTTGAACCCATTTCAAATCCTTCAGCTTCTGAATCCATGGAGGGAGAGTATTCTGAGCAGGACGATCTATGGAGTTCTTCCATTTCTGCAGCTTGTCTGAGCTCTTCTGTTGGGGATGCATCTTCAATAGGTGAAAGGTTACTAGGAGGTGTCTTTGACCTCTCTCTGCGTCTCTGCGCCCTCAGTTCCTCTTTGTCCCTTTTAGTTTTTCTTGCTGTACTGCGAATCCTCTGCTGCTCTAAGTCTCTCATCTTCTCCTGCTCTCTCAGAAGTTCCTCTTCTTCTCGCAATTCATCTTCTTCTGAGGAGTCCTCAATGGTGGGCAGTAGTGGACCATGGGATCGATGTCTTGCTTTCCTTTGTTGCTTTGCTTCCTCAAGCCTTTGTCGTCTGCTAGGACTGCTATCACTGTCGTCTTCCATTGATGACACAGAGGTTGGAGAAGTTCCAGAGGTATAACTTGGTGTGGTTGCAGGAAGGGTTGAAGAGTATTCTCCCCTTGACCTTTCTTCAGGTGACCCAGTAAGGCTTTCCATCTCAAGCTCAGGCTCCCTGAGGTCATGATCTGTGCTGAGTTCCATGTCACGATTGTAGCTATTTGTATTATTCAATTCTATAGTTTTAAATCGTCTCAGACCACCTTGTGAGGCCATCATGTCATCTGCTTCACCTGATTTGTAGTTATCAGTGCTTTTAGAGTCTTCTTCAAAACTGCTAGATTGCTGTGTTAGACGACGTCTCTCTTTCCCTAGATCTCCACTGTGTTTATGGCTCCTTTTTGTCTTTACGTGGCCCTCAACATCTGCTGTATCTTCCTCATCTGCACTCATCTCCAGAATCTGTCTCCTCATGAACTCCTCATCTGTTAGATCTTTCTGTGACTTCTTCTGTCGGGGTGGTAATGGAGAAAGGCCACTTTCACTGCTGTCTTCCACATAATCATGTCTTAATTTACAGCTGAGATCATCCGATGCTTCTTCATCAGACTCAAATTCCTGATCTTGTGATATAGATAGAGATCGAGGTCTCTGCTGTTCTGCGGAGTCCCTTCCATCACGATGCTGTCCTTGGTCAGTGACTGTATGTGACTCCAACAGAGGTCGCATTGAACTTTCTAGTTTTGTTAGTTCCGATGGACTTGGGGGGCTGCGTTGTTCAGAGATCCCCCTCTCGCTGAGCTTCATAGAGTCCTCTTGGATCAAGCCTGTAATTTCACTCTGGGAGCTGGATATACCATCTGAGGAGTAGCCTGTATCACTCAGGCTCTGTGTGCTAGACTTGTTGGAATCCTGTAAATACAGCGGGATAATGCATTAGGGCATAGGTCATACATCATATATCAAATTAAACTGAAAGATTTACAGTATCAACATTTAAAACATTCATAAAACAGTTTATCAAATACAATTTACAAAACATGCAAATGGCACATAATAGACAAGCGTGCAAAACTGCGTGGATGATCGTCAAAAGTGAATCTAAATACTGATGAAAATTTTAGCAAATGTAAAAGTATGTTGTCAATAATACTATTTAATTATGTAGATAAAAATGGCATGCATATATTAACAAATGTATGTTGCATTAAATGGGGCTATTTGTGACATCGGTTGTAATGGGTAATTAAAAAGAATTTGCAAATGATGTTGACTCATCACTGTGTAACCATCAGACACTGGAAATAGTGATTAGTCCCTGAGATAAATTTAAAACTGTGAGTTAAATTTAAACTGGTTTTGAGTACAGATGAAATTGGTTAAATTATTTGACATGGAACATTCCCATAAGAGAATGCTGAAGTGATCTGTTATGAAAGACAAAGACAGTGGTGATGAGGACACAGAGGGCCACTCACGTCATCTTGTTTAGATTTCTGCATGCCACTACTTTTCTTCTCATCTTTTTTATCCGATGTTCCCTTTTTAGATGATGTTTCTGTTTTGGACATAGCTTGTTTCTTGTTAATGCCTTGATCCTGTTTTTTTGTCTCAGCCTTAGTTGCAGGTAACTGTTGAGAGGGGCCCTTGCACTGTGGCGCCCCTTGTTTTATCGGAGAGAAAGGACCACTTACTTGGGCACCAGGTGGCTTTTGCTGCTGAGGGACGATAGGTCTCAGCGCAGCTTGCTGACTGGGCCCTCGCTGCTGTTGTTGATTGGCTGGGCCTGGTAGTCGGGGAGATCCAACGGATGGTGGCACAGGAGGAGGAGTATCCCCTAAGCTTCCTGACATTGCTCTCTGGGTCTGGCATGTCAAACACAGCCATTCTTTTTTCTAAAAATGAAAGGCAAACATGAAATTAGTATCATGAAACAATTAAGATATAAAGGGGAAAAAACTGCAGACAAGGTGAAAGTGTCAATAGTCAGATTACATGTGATTTATCGCATCACTTGCCTTCGCTGGCATTCTCTCTTCTCTCTCTGCCTTTGTCACACAACTACTGTAATTCAAAAGGGATTTGGTCAAGTCGAGCAAGCAAGCATAATTGGGTTCTGGCCAAGACTGCGACCTTTTCTCAAAGGCCTTGCTGACTCTTTTCAAAGCCACTGTGTTTAACACACACAATTATGTAGCCTCTGGTAAGTCCAGTAAGACACACAAGCTCAGAACGATGGCTGATTCCACCCACAGCAGGAGGCTCCTGTGCGTTCAAAACCACAAAGCATTTAATTAAACAATTTAGGAGTGTAAGACTATAAACGAATGATCATTATAAAAGCATTTTGCTTTAAAATTTAGATCAAGAGCTCACAAAACAACATCTGGATGAACTGCATACCAGATTTTCATTTCTAGCACAATGCTCAGAAGTACATGCTGCAAACACTAACTGTGCAGTACATACTCTTTTAGGGCTGCCTTCGACTAAAGATTTTTCTAGTCGACTATTAGACTTTCATTTAAGCCATTAGTCGACTAATCGCAGACTTATATTAAAGATGAAGTTGCCTCGCCGTCTCAACAGTAGTGGATGCACCTTTAGAGAGAAATGCGCCCTTCATATGGATTACATAATCAGAGACTATTTATTTTCTATTCGAATTGGTTCGTATAAAAGGAGACATTTCAAATGCTCTATAGATATATGTGAGGCAAGTAGCCACCTATGCCCTGAGTTTCGGTTCGGACCGAGACAGCAGAAAGCGCATCCTGTTTGTTTTCTTTATTGTACCAAACACAACATTTTGTTGTTATTGTGCGATTCCACAAATAAAAGACCCTTTACAGTTTCAAATGACTCTTCCACTCTTATCTGTATGACCAAAAATGACAGAGTATTTTAAGTTGTTTCCCCTGTTATCAGGAAAAAATGCAAGTGATCGCGCCAACGCCTCTGTGTCATGCAGTAAGCACGCTATACTTTAGCCTCCACACTTCGCACAAACACTTGGATTTGCGTTAATGTTAAAGCGAGTAGCCATGTAAAGTTGCTACTACTTACATGTTTCAAATGATAAGCCATATTTGAAGTTGATGGATGATATGCAAAAGATTTCCTGTCCGACATACTGTAATTACCACAAGTACCCGCCGTTAACATCCTCACGGACTGTCCCCTAATAGTCGACGAGAAGAGGCTTAGTCGACCAAAATTTTATTAGTCGATTAGTCGCAGGGGGGAAAAACTTGGAAAACTTGGAAAAAACTCTTCTCGTCGACTATTAGGGGGCAGCCCTATACCCTATAATAGCATACATATGAAACACATAACCCAAAAAAGACAAACAGAATATATAAACTGACATCTAGGACACCTGACTTCATAAACCCAGATAATATGCAAAAAGATTATAGATCTCATAAAACAGTTAAAAAAACATTTTTATAGTAAAACTCACTACAGCAGTGAGGCAATAATTCCTTCTTCTGCAACATCATAGAAAATATTCAGCATAATATAGCAGCAAATAGTACACCAGCACACACACACAAAAAAACATCTATACTGAATGTTATTGTCTTTAACAGTCATGGGTTTACAGGTAATTATAAAATCAGTCTTAAAGAACACTAAAACCATAGAGATATACTGTAGATAGGAGATTACAAAAGTCCTCGCTAAGTTTAATGAGTCTCATGAGAGCAGCAATAAACAGCAAAACTACTCCTCCTAGTCCTAAATATAAAAGAGAGTGCATTTTCAAATTGCTGTGCCCCTCTGTCATTTCTCAGTTTTCTTGTCAGACTCATATACTTTCACATTACCTGGCAGAGGGCTTGCCAATATGGTAGTGTTTGCTTACTGGGTTTTGTTTCTATTCAGTGACTGAGGTTTGTTAACTCAGGTTGATAAACAAGAAGTACACCCCATGGGGTTCTTTTCCGATCTACACTGATGCAACTGCTCATACATCTCTGGTGCACACAAGCATTCACAAACTACCACAACCTGCATCAGATATTGCTCACTAATGTAAACTGGGCTAAAATAGAAGATAATTATCCAAAGTTCTGGGTGGTTTCTAGGTGGTTGCTTACTGGCAAAAGACAAAGAACCCACCACCATTTTCTATGATATTCTGGTCCCTAAATATTACTTGGATGCCTCAAAGAAAATCTATGGGGATTTTATGGGAGTCATATGTCTAAGTATGAGCAAGTTTAATACATCCTAAAAATGTAGCTAAACTTGTAACTTCATACAAATTATCCCATGAAAATCTCCAAAACCAGGCTGTTGAGAAGAGAAAGAAGCTTTCTGCAGTAAGTAAACTATTCTTCTTTTAACAAAATTCAGACAAAATGTATGTGCACACAGCTTTGCTTGACTGCCGGAGCGGGTCAGGATGAATTCTGGGGAGAGGCTGAGGAAAGGAAAGGTTTTGCCATGCGAGACAGATGCCTTTTCTTTTTGATTCTACTTCCCCCCCCCAGTGCTCCACACTGAAGCTAAATATAAACAGGTGCAGCGTTCACTCAATGCTTTTGCAAAGCTCACAAAATGCTCTGCCATCTGTGCCTTTCTGCTTTTTATATGCTGCGTTGAAGCGAGATGGACGTTGTGTGAGTGTAGTCATTTGTGAGGTGTGCTTTTAGCATAATGAACGAAGCAGAGGTAATGCAGTGTGTGTCTGTGAAGAAAGCCATGCAACTGAATTCTCATTTTAGAGAAAATGATCTGTGAAGCTGCAACTCAGTTGGACTGGCCAAATTTACATGAATGCTTGATTTCAGCCACATCTAAAGCAATCTTTTTTATTATAATTATTATTTTTGCATACAAAGCCAACTGGCTCAAAAATCTGAATGGGGCACGTGCCTCCTCAGCTTAAAGGGTTAGTTCACCCAAAAATGAAATTTCTGTCATTAAGTACTCATGTCGTTCCACACCCGTAAGACCTTTGTTCATCTTCAGAACACAAATTAAGATATTTTTGATGAAATCCGAGGGTATCTGATCCACACATAGGCAGCAACGTCTTTGCACCTTTTGACATCCAGAAAGGTAGTAAAAACATGGTTAAAATAGTCAACGTGACTACAGTGGTTCAACCTTAATGTTATGAAGCGACGAGAATACTTTTTGTGTGCAAAAACAAAACAAAGATATCGACTTTATTCAACAATTTGAACCGTTGTCATACGTAGTGAACTCAGTGCAGGCTTCCTTGTTTACATCCGAATGCCGGCTCATTATAGGCCGGATCCTGTGTCAGCATCACATGCATGCGTCGTGCTGCTCACGTGTTCAGCTTCAGCCAATAATGACCTGGCGTTCGGACGTAAACAAGGAAGCCTGCACTGAGTTCACTACGTATGACAACGGTTCAAATTGTTGAATAAAGTCGTTATTTTTGTTATGTTTTTGCGCACAAAAAGTATTCTCATCGCTTCATGACATTAAAGGTGCAACATGTAAAAATTGTGTCCACTAGAGGTCGCTAGAGGCCTATTCAAAACAAAGCTTGATGATGGCAAGTTTGAGCGTGGAATCTTGGGACATGTGGTCTTCACCTCAACGGACGGTGGAAACAATCGGGATAGGACTCAGGAAGAAATCATGTTCATGGATGCGATTATTAACGTTACTGTAGTATGAAGCAGAGCAGGACCGAGTGTTGTGGGAGCTGAACGAGGCCGCTGGAGCGATTGCGCAACACACGCCGCGAGCAGCAGAACTTTTATTATGCCACAGTCGCCGGCGCCGCTTCCGCTTTTCCGGTCATGAGTATGAGGTAACGCAGCTCTATTTATCATATTAGATACATTTGAGTGTGTTGAAAATGATGTTATAACGTTACTCTGAGCGTTCGCTCGGCGGCTGCTGCGAGACACTTGTTTGAGACACTGCAGTAAGCTAGATCGATTTTAGAATATCATATTAAATGCTGGATGGCTTGTGTTGATAAATGGCATGCAATTAATTTTAAAACGTATTGTATGATGGAGAAAATTCTGTATTACTGTTACTAAAAATAAAGCTGCATCTGATTATGCTATGTTAGCTACTTGACAAAATAGTGTTTTTCTCTGAGGCGTGGTAAAGCATGGTACTCGCAAAAAATAACAGTAAGACTAAACGTGTAGAGCTATATAACAATAATTAGTTTTCTGTCTATAAACGTAACCAAACAGTTGTTCCCTTGTCTATTAAAACACTTGATATTTTAAAGCGTCTTTGGTGTTTCCATGGTTTTTACAAAATAAAACCGGAAACCGAGGGTAATGCGGGTATGACGCAATTGACAGGCGACTCCTCACACATCCTGGAGCCTTGGTTAAAATTGCAATTTTCTCACGATTTACAAATAGTTGGAAACATTTGGGATATTGTAAGTACTCAAGTGAACAAAATATATAACACTGGCCTAGTGGTTTTTGGATATTTTACTGCAAAATTCTTACATATTGCACCTTTAAGGTTGAACCACTGTAGTCACGTTGACTATTTTAACCAAATCTTTAATACCTTTCTGGATGTCAAAAGGTGCAATGATGTTGCTGTCTATGTGTGTGGATCAGATTTTCTCGGATTTCATCAAAAATATCTTAATTTGTGTTCTGAAGATGAACGAAGGTCTTACAGGTGTGGAACGATATGAGGGTGAGTAATTAATGACAGAAATTTCATTTTTGGGTGAACTAACCCTTTAAATAAGTATGACACCTTTGTCTGTAGAGGTTATCGGAAGTGGTACAATAAAGAGGCAAAAGCCCCCAAAAGAACAAATTTTAAAAACAAATAATAATGATTTTAACAATGTAGTATTTTGTGTTCATGTGAGTTTTGGAAAGCATGGAAACCACAGATTCAGTGTCAGCTGTTACTGGACATGGGACAATCAGACAATTCTTTGATTTGCTATTCAAAGTCAAATCTCAGACTTTAGACTTCCAGTCAAGTCTTAAGCAATGATGGAAAAGTTACAGAGCTAAGATAAGTCAAGTCCTAAATTCAGGCCTTTCAGTCTTACTAATCATTTAAAGGTATATAAGCTGTGCTTATCATACAGAATTATTAAAATTATTAAAAAAGATCTGCATAGGAAGTATAAAATTTGAATGAATACAATACGTTTATTTATATAGCACATTTAAATCAACCGAAGTCGACCAAAGTGCTGCACAAAGTATCCAAAACAGAGCAGTCAACAAGATTACAAACAAAAAAAAACAATGTATTGAATGAAGCAATATACACTTAAACAATCTAACTATCAAAACTCCTACTGGCATATTGGTTGCCAAAGAACAACATTAGCATGGTTAAACTTTGAATATACCATACCAATACACCATCCAAGTATTGAGAAATAATAGAAAATGCCTTCAAAAGCCATAACATTTAATACAGCGAGCTAACTACACTACTGTGAACAACATTAAATGTTTGCTAACATTATTTAGTTAATCCACAGGACCTGAATTAGCTAATTGCGTTCCTGTTTTTTGTTGTGATTTTTGCTCCCATTTCACAGTGTCTTTTGATGTTGCCATCAAACAGGTGCAGACAAGACTGTTTTGCATGTTGGGATAACCTTTGCATTCAACAGATTTCAAATGCGTTACATAAACCACTTTTCTAAGAAATAGCTGCATGCATCTGAAAGAGCAGCAGACGCCTCAAAAGTTTGCCAGGTCAAATCAAAAGCCTGTGTACACGACTGATAATGCTTTGCATCACACTACAATGACTGGAAGCACTGAAGCTGCACGTCATCTCACAATGGTAACATTCAAGTTATATCACACATATGGCATTTGTAAGTAACTCATTTTAATACAGATGGGAAAAATAAAGCCCTGCAAGACCACAATGGACACTTCCAGTGTAAACAGCTTCAGTGACTATAATGGGAACGATTTAAATTTCACACACCACTCGTGTTCGGTTTACAGACAGTATACATCTCTGAGACTGAAATTTGTCTGCTCCCCTATAAAAATATCTTCATGTAAATGCAAATGTTCACTGTTAATGATTAGCATATAGATTAGTTGTTTTCTAAAGCACATTTTCTTTCGGTTACAAAAACATGAAAGTTCTGGTCCCTATTGATAAACCATTACACGCAGCTCAGCAAATAAAAGGACACGTGGGAAAATGAAAACAAGAGAGATGTCAGAGTGTTAGCAGATCAGTTTATAGTCATTTAAACTCTGCAGTGAAGGGCAGAGGTGCAGATCTCTTAAAAAATTCACTAAGAGTTTGTGGGTGTGAGGCCTTAGCCTTTGTAGCGCTTTACATAAAACTCATGCAGCTCAATGCCCAATGGGAAAAACACACCGGCCACGTAATCAATCACTTGAAGGGACAGGAAGAGAGAGAAAGGAGTGTGAGTGTTTGTATGTTTAATGTGTGTAAGTAGGATTTATCACAATTAGGCAGGTTTATTAGAATTGATCATACGGATTATGAAGCAAGATACACAGTGAAGGTTTTAAATTGACTGCAGATTGATTTATATGGAGGAACATGTTAGGAATATATTATGATTCACTACAAATATTAACAACAATCAAATGAGAAAAATCTTCACAGATGGTGTTGCTTGTCCCTCTGTTTCATATCGACATCCAAGAAAACTCACCCTTTTCCTCCACACTCTGAGAAAACATGTCAATCTAATGCTGTGAAGGATTTGTATATAGGATTTTGAAAGCAAGAGTTGATGTATTTTACATACCCAGTAAGTGTCATAAGTTCAGTTCGTGTTTTTCATTTTCTACAACCACATGCAATGCTAAATCAAGCAATAAAAATCTTATAGACTTTCCTCAAGGTTACAAGAAAATATTTTAATATTTTTTTTTACACAATTCCCCTTTAAAGGCTTAATTCTGTCATTAATTACTCACCCTCATGTCGTTTCACACCCGTAAGACCTTCGTTCATCTTCGGAACACAAATTAAGATATTTTTGATAAAATCCAATGGCTCAGTGAGGCCTCCATTGACAGCAAGATAATTAACACATTCAGATGCCCAGAAAGCTACTAAAGACATATTTAAAACAGTTCATGTGACTACAGTGGTTCAACCTTAATGTTATGAAGCGACGAGAATACATTTTGTGCGCCAAAAAAATAAAAAAAATAACGACTTTATTCAACAATATCTAGTGATGGGCGATTTTAAAACACTGCTTCATGAAGCTTTATGTTTCGAATCAGTGGTTTGGAGCACGTATCAAACTGCCAAAGTCACGCCCCCCAGTGGTGAACCATTGAAATTTCGAAACATTTATGACGTAATGAAGCCTCGTTTACTGAAATCACGTGACTGGCAGTTTGATATGCGCTCCAAACCACTGATTCGAAACAAAAGATTCGTAAAGCTTCGAAGCTTCATGAAGCAGTGTTTTGAAACCGCCCATCACTAGATATTTGTAGATATATTGTTTTTTTGGCGCACAAAAAGTATTCTCGTCGCTTCAGAATATTAAGGTTGAACCACTGTAGTCACATGAACTGTCTTTAGTAGCTTTCTGGGCATCTGAAAGTGTTAATTATCTTGCTGGCAATGCAGGCCTCACTGAGCCATCGGATTTTATCAAAAATATCTTAATTTGTGTTCCGAAGATGAACGAAGATCTTATGGGTGTGGAACGACATGAGGATGAGTAATTAATGACAGAATTTTCATTTTTGGGTGAACTAACCCTTTAATGGACACTTCTAAATGCAACTAGTCTCAAAAAGTAAGGCATCAGTGAATGTTCTCATCTTAATCTTGTTAAAGGACTGCACAGGTCAAACTACTACAGTTACTACAGGCCATGTGGTGGCATGGCTTAGTGGTTACTGATGTGGGCTGGTAGCTCAAAGGTAGATTCAAATCCCTAGCAGGGATGATTTATGAGCCATAACTACTGTGCCCTTGCTCCAAGACCAACGGTCTCTGTAGTAAAAACATTGAAGCCACATAGGATAAAAAGTGTGCATTAAATGAAGAATAATGTAATCATAATGGTCCATTTTTGGTGAAGAATACATAACAATGTACATTACATTTGCCTATAAGTTAAAGTTAGCAATTTTGAGATTCAAGTTTTGAGGTTTGACATTTAAATATTAGAATCCCAGCGAATTAACCTTTCATGTCTGAGCTTTTCTGTCAAATGAAGTGATTTGTACATGTATTCTAGACAGACAGAGCCATCTACAGTCCAGCAAATTAAATTAGCCCCTCTCTGTGAATATAAGATTTACATAAGACAATCACTTACATAATCTCATGATGGCTGCAATGCTTTCTGCTTTCTATATCAGAAATATAGACAGTGATTATGACCAGAATACTCAAAATTATGAAAAGGCTCCAGAATCTTTTAAAGTCTGAAACATAATTTGATATTATATTGAGTACAGTACATTCAAATAAGATTACAAATGTTTTTATGTAATATTATAAGAGTCATCTGATTAGATAGCTATGAAACATGCCAGATTGTTTAAAAGAATCAGTAAATTTCATTAGTGGTCACTTTTATTATTGCTTATAAGGTTAGTGATTTGAACAAACTCTTACCCCTAAGCATTAAACTATGGCGCATAACTCATCCCGCATTGTTTGTGGACATGCATGATACTTCAAATGGGTCCTTTTGAATTGGGCCTGTACAAAACCACCAAGCAACCATTCAGAGCACCCTAGCAACTGCATAGAAACATGCCAAACATCACACAGAACACCACAGCAACTACACTGTAATGATCTAGCAAACATGTAAGATTAGGGGTCAGTAAGAGTTTTTTAAAAGAAATGAATAGTCTTATTCAATTTATCAAAAATCAATTATTCACAAAAGACTTCTATTTCAAATAAATGCTGCTCTTTTGAATGTTTTATTCATCAAAGAATCCTGAAAAAATGATTTCCAGAAACATGCATATTAAGCAGCACAACTGTTTTCAACACCAAATCAGCATATTAGAATGATTTCTGAAGGATCATGTGACACTGAAGAATGCTGAAAATTCAGGAATCACAGGAAAAAATTACATTTTAAAATATATTAAAAAAGTAAACAGCTATTGTAACTGTTTTACTGTATTTTGATTAAAAATAATGCAGCCTTTGTGAGTATGAGATTTAAAAAAAAAAAAACACCAACTCCAAACTTTTGAATGATACATAATATATACATAATAAAATAAAATGGAGGCTCTCAATAACCTTTCTAAAAGTTGAACATGTGGTTTCCATAAAGCGCATGTATAACCACGTTTTTAGACATGAACCAATCAGAACTCATGTCTGGAATACAGAACTGCGCTTTCATTAGCAGAACAATCAGAGATGTCTCTCCACAGGTTACAGGAAAGAAAAGGGTCAGCTGGATTGATCCCCACAGTGAGTTGTGCTGACTCACCTCTGACCAGACACCTGCAGTTCAGCCTGAGCTGAGGTTACATGACAGAGCAGGTGTATGTTTGCGTGTTTGCATGGACATTCACAGGGACAATGGCGGTACCATGTGACATGTTACATCTCTGACCGTGTCTTACCATGTGAACATTACATTTTATGGCCAATATGACAGTGGTCTTGAACTTCATTTCAGTAGTGTATGCTTTAGTTAAAGTTGACTTAATATTGTATTTTATATATAATATAATATAATATAATATAATATATAAAAAATAGTCGTCACTTTTAGAAGACGCTTTTATGTAGGAGAGAACATTGAATTAAAAAAAAGAAAAGAAAATTGTATTGAGGCATAATGCATTTCAGTCTTTGGAGAGTGAACTTGTACATTATAAAAGGAAATCCAACCTCTGCCAAGCTGTGATTCCCCTGTTTCCCCTGAGGAGGGCACCAGAGAGAGCACAAACCAACACATTTAGTCACCTCCACATTGGGGCACAGGTGCTACCACATGCTCGTACTCGCTGTCCACACACTCTCTCCGCTCTGCCAGAATTCCCATTCGCCTGTTGACATAAACAGCCACATGCGTATGCTTGCCACTCATGTCTCGGCAGGACGCTTCCATCCCTGCTGACAGCCCACTGGGCACAGGTACTCATGCTGAGACAGGAAATGTCAGTGCTCATTAACAGCCAAGACACACCCACTCATCCTCCCTCCACGTCACATATCTGACCCTGACTGCCGGATTCCCATCAGCCTGTGCGCTGGACACCAGTCTGTTTATGCATTGAAACAACTTTTTTTCTTTATCAAACAGCTTTGACATTTGAATGAGGCAATTCAATGTATTGGAGTCTTATGTGGCATCTGTCTCAGGCATGTGGGATGGATGGATGGATGGATGGATGGATGGAATGTTAGACAGACAGACAGACAGATAGATAGATAGATAGATAGATAGATAGATAGATAGATAGATAGATAGATAGAATGTTAGACAGATAGATAGATAGATAGATAGATAGATAGATAGATAGAATGTTAGACAGATAGATAGATAGATAGATAGATAGATAGAATGTAAGACAGACAGATACAGATAGACAGATAGACAAGTTATGGATGGATGGATGGATGGATGGATGGATGGCTGGTTAGACAGACAGACAGACAGACAGATAGATAGATAGATAGATAGATAGATAGATAGATAGATAGATAGACAGACAGACAGACAGACAGACAGATAGATAGATAGATAGATAGATAGATAGATAGATAGATAGATAGATAGATAGATAGATAGATAGAAAGATAGACGAGTGATGGATGGATGATGGATGGATGGAATGTTAGACAGACAGACAGACAGACAGATCGATCGATCGATAGATAGATAGAATGTTAGACAGACAGACAGATAGATAGATAGATAGATAGATAGATAGATAGATAGATAGATAGATAGATAGATAGGTAGATAGATAGATAGACAAGTTATGGATGGATGGATGGATGGATGGATGATGGATGGATGGAATGTTAGACAGACAGACAGACAGACAGACAGATCGATCAATCGATCGATCGATCGATAGACAAGTTATGGATGGATGGATGGATGGTTAGACAGATAGACAGACAACAAATAGATAGATAGATAGATAGATAGATAGATAGATAGATAGATAGATAGATAGATAGATAGATAGAATGGCTAAACAAGACCGAATGATAGACAGAATGATCAACAAAGACAGAAAAATTGATAGAACGATAGAATACATAGAATGAAAACAAGAGATGGAACGACAGAGTGATCGACTGACAGGCATACAGACAGAATGATAGAACACTAGATAGATTGACAGAATGAGACAGAACGATAGACAGAACCTGGGATAGAGTCCCAGTTTTTTAATGTGGTCTCACACATTTAGACCCGACTGTGCTATATAAAACAGGCTTTCTCAGCAACTCCAGCTGTGATTTATGAATGTTTCTCACATGCATGTGCATTCATCTGTCACACTGTATGATTATGTGCGCATGCGTGTGTGTGTGTGTGTCAGGGCAGTTTTACAGGACAAGTCAAGAGATATGTGGGTTAATCCTGTGGGACTCCTTCAATGGACCACGTGGGCCTGCACACACACACACACACACACATAGAGATCCTCCGGGCCTGCTGCCCTGAGTCTGAGCCTGCACCGGATTACTGAGAGTAGGAAATGAAAGATCATCCAGCATAAAGGCACTCAAAGAGCACCCATTCAAACTCCATCAGAGAAAAAGGTGGGGGGGGAGAAAGAGATGGAGAGAGACGGGGCCATCTGCATGTGCACTCGCATCCACCTGAGCTAAAGCACTGCAACACATATGTTACAGTAATTTGCTCCTGTAGAGCCTCACAATCCATTAACAGCACCAGGATTCATTCACTGCAGCATTAAAGCGTGAGAATGGAATGCCATGGCATTCTTTGCTTGTTGCACGCAGTGTGTCTTTACTGATGCTCCTGCAGCACCTGAGGCTAAGAAAAGACTTTGAATCATGTGGGTAATTGATTTTGCTGTGTATGAGCGGTAGAGAAGCAGCACCAGTGATATTACACAACGCAAAAGAACAGAAAGGAGGAACTTCTGAGAGAGCAGTCAGTCGGGGCTTTTTCCCCAATAAGGTGAAGAGATTTGGCCCTGCTTTAGTTATTCTCCCAAATACATATCTAATATATTAAATATTAGATTTTACATTAAAGGAATAGTTCACACAAAAATGAAAATTCAGTCAATTTACTCACTCTCATGTCGACTTTTCTATCTCCTGTGGAGCCCAAAAGGAGTTGTTAGAAATGTCAGGCTCAGTCATCATTCACTTTCATTGTGTGGAAAAAAAGATGCAATAAAAGTTAATGGTGACGAAGACTCTCAGTCCAGAATATTCTGCCTAAAATCTCCTTTTGTGTTCCACAAGAGAAAGTAAGTCATACGGGTTGGAGCAATGTGGAGGAGAACTAATGATGACAGAAATGCCATTTTTGGTGAGCTATCCCTTTGAGCGGTGCATTCTCCCTGACTTATGTTTTGCATTACATTATAATTGCCCTATTATTCAAACTATTCTGTAACTTTTCAGGCCAGACAAAACTGTGAAAGAGAGAAAATGTCTGATATTAGAAACAAGACAACATAAAAACTAAAATTGACACTATTTGCCTTCTCGATAAATTTCCCTGGTCATATTTTGCACAATGCAGCACATTATTTTAGAAGAAAAAATTTTGTTTTGTTAAGCTGTCATCAAAATGCAATAACTTTCTCTGCATCTGAAATCTTTTTCTGCTGATGTAACCAATACAACAAGTGAGAGGAAAAATAACATTAAAGGGTTAGTTCATCCAAAAATGGCTCAGTGAGGCCTGCATAGACAGCAATGGTACTTCCTCTCTTAAGATCCATAAAGGTACTAAAAACATATTTAAAACAGTTCATGTGAGTACATTGGTTCTACCTTAATATTATAAAGCGATGAGAATATTTTTTGTGCGCCAAAAAAACAAAATAACGACTGTTTAACAATATCTAATGATGGCCGATTTCAAAACACTGCTTCATGAAGCTTTGGAGCTTTATAAATCGAATCAGTGCTTCGGAGTGCCAAAGTCACGTGATTTCAGCAGTTTAGTGGTTTGACACGCGATCCGAATCACTAATTCGACTCAAAAGATTCATAACGCTTCGGAGCAGTGTTTTGAAATCGGCCATCACTAGATATTGTTAAAAAGTCGTTATTTTGTTTTTTTGGCGCACAAAAATATTCTCGTCGCTTTATAATATTAAGGTAGAACTACTGAACTCACGTGAACTGATTTAAATATGTTTTTAGTACCTTTATGGATCTTGATAGAGGAAGTACCATTGCTGTCTATGCAGGCCTCACTGAGCCATCGGATTTAATCAAAAATATCTTAATTTGTGTTCCGAAGATGAATGAAGGTCTTACAGGTGTAGAACGACATGAGGGTGAGTAATTAATGACATTATTTTCATTTTTGGGTGAACTAACCCTTCAACCATCTAGACTTTTAAACTTCTGAAGAAAATTTGAGTGGTGCTTGTCCATGAAAAACTCACTGGCACAATGCTTGGGTGTTCTATGTGATTGACAGGGTGTTGCAATGTGGCTGCCAAGATGTTCTCGATGGTTGCTAGGTGGTTTCTTACAGGCTCAAGTCCAGTCAACCCAGTTAAAATACACTCAGAATCCAAATTCATCCAATGCAGCTGATACCGCACAAGGAATCAGAGAGACTATTGACACCAATCAAACCTCGAATGAGTTCCTATGTGGTCAGAGAGGTGCTGAAAAACAAACACAGGGACACTGTAAGATGTCTATCTGGACAGCTTCGTAATGAATGCTATCTATCTTTGTCTTGTATTGTGTGTGCTAGAGGCTAAAGGAATTACATTAGAGAGTACAAACACTGAAATGTGTTAAGAAGTAAAGATTCTGCTATACCATTTACAGTATACTGTACCAATGTAGATATATTAGTGTGGCCAGAACATTTATATTATCACAAATGAGAGTGACAAAGAAACACGGAGTAATGTGAAAATACAGAGCAAATGAGATGGTGTACCATTACCACATGGTTATTTCATAAATACAACCAAGTAAGAATTGGTAAGCATTACAATATACAGTATATTTAGTACAGTAGTTCAGCCGCAACACCGGTTACATCACTTGCCCACCGTGGCACCGCCCCCCATCGTCATTTAGATTTTTTATAATAATCAAATAGTAAAGAACAGACACTACAATTAAAAACTGAATGTGTCTGCTCAATTCTTCTTGAAAGCCAACAACAGTCGCAGCACAGATCACCAGCAGGAGACAGATTTCACCTCACTTCGCCCATTTCGCCTCACTCCTCTGACTGACAAGACAATGGTGGAAGAATTGGATTCAAAACGAAATGTAAAAGCACCTATTTAAGCCAGTTTGTCATTGTACTGTTTTGATGTTGTAATTTTCACGAAGAATAATAATGAACCCACCATTCAAGCAATTGCCGCACCCAAATTGGTGCTAATTCAAAGTTGAGCTTCCCTAGGAATGAATTGAAAACACTCGCTCTGCGCCAGTGGACACGCACCATAAGCGATTTAAAAGTGAGGTGGAGGGAAAATCTAATAAAAACTCAAGGTTGAAATCAATATTTTTGTTGAAACCGTGATACATTTTTTTTAGGATTCTTTGATGAATAGAAAGTTCAAAAGAACAGCATTTATTTGAAACAGAAATATTTTGTAACATTATAAATGTCTTTGTCACTTTTCTTCCATTTCATGTGTCCTTGTTAAATATCTTACTGACCCCAGACTTTTGAATGGTAGTGAAAAATCACTTATACCATGATATTCAGTCATACTGCCACCTTTACTAACAATGTACAAAGTAACAAAGCAACAATGAAGCCATATCACACACATGCAAGCGGGCCAGAATACCACACGCATGTGTCGCTGCAGGATAACAGGCTGTCATCGGCGATTAAGCCTGTGCGAGCACGTGCTGTTAGTCCCTCACAGGGCCGGAGCAGGGCAGGGTCATGTTTTTGCGCTCTTTATTTACGGCTTGTGTCATTGTGCATCAGTCGCTTAAAAATGAAATCACACAGACGCTCGGTGACAGACAGGGTGTAACGGCAATAACAACACACACACACACACACACACCGCAGACCATATCAGATGTTATCTGTAATGAAGTAAGTGCCGTGTGAAGACTGTTGCTCTGAACAGCAGCTTCCGGCGGCCCATGATGCTCTCTGATTACCTGAGTGGAAGCCCAGATCTCTTGACTACACCTTGGAGCATTCGACTCTCAACCCAAACATATTTTACTCCAGACAGCTGGAGAAAGTCTAATATCCAGGCACTGATGCTGGATGGTTAGCCTATTCTCACTGGGCTATTTGTCATTTAGCAGACACTTTTATCCAAAGCAAATTATAGTACATTTTCTACAGCCACCTGTGAGTAAGTATCAAAGCACAACGGCGATTTAGATTACATCCCAGATGCTTAACCACTACATCACCACCACTATAGGATGGTCGCTCCAATAGAGATGTAAAATGAGATGTAAAATTGTGTCCACAATTACTGTAACTAATTCATGAAGTGAGTTTCGATATATAACCATGTCAATACTGTGCAAAATAAAATAAAGTAAAAATTAAATTGAATTAAATTAAATGAAATTCCCAGGGAATGCATGAACTGATAAATGTATACCATAAAATGCAATGTAAGTCGCTTTGGATAAAAGCATCTGCCAAATGCATAATGTAAATAGCCTTCATGTTGCATTCTCATTATGCCACAAGGCACTAAAGAGGGCATTGAGAAAATGTTTACATTAGCATTAGCAAAATCACTTTCAGATCAACTACTGTCATAGCAGAACAACAAAGAATCTTGCAAGTTGAGTTAAAGTTAGTTAAAGGGGACCTCTTACGCTAATTCACTTTTACATGGTGTTTGAAGATAAATGTGTGTTGGCAGTGTGTGTACACAACCACCCTATAATGATAAAAATCCAACCACTCCTTTTTTTAATCCCCATAAATCATAAGCAGTGTCTCAGAACAAGCCGTTTTCATTTTCTGAGTAGCATATATTCTCCGACTCTGTAGGCATCATTGTCCGACTCCGGTTCGAAACATATAAGGCTGAACACCGCTACTGACAGTTTTTGACATTTTCAGTGCGTGAGATTGCCCTGTTTTGTTGTTGCATGAGCTCTTGAAGCTCCACCCTCTTCTTGAAAGGGGGCCAGGAGCAGCAACTCATTTGCATTTAAAGGGACACACACAAAAACGGCATTTTTGCTCACCGCCAAAAAGTGGCAATTTTAAAATGATCTGTGGGGTATTTTGAGTTAAAACTTCATATACACACTCTGGGGACATCAGAGACTTATTTTACATCTTGTAAAAAGGGGCATAATAGGTCCCCTTTAAATCATGTGAATATGTTTTATTGCTAGCTACCTGAATAATAACACAACAGCACATGAAGGTAACCAAAGTCCCTTTCAAGGAATGGTTGTTCACTCAGCAGCCATGTTTGCAACACCTTCGGATCCAAGGCCATTTTTTGTCCTATTTACTTGAATGGGGAAATCTTAAAATCTCAAAAACTGCTTGACATACAGTACATTTAAATAACATTTTGAATCAGCAAACAAAATTGGACATGAACTGAATAAATGTTATTTCTTATGCTCAAATAGCGTTCAGGCTGGATCAGCCGATGCTCATTTGCGGTCCTAAAGACGCGTCTCAGAACACTGACTGTTTCTGTAGCAAACAGAGCATCTAACGGCAGCAGCAGTGACACAATGACTTTACCAATTGGCGATTGGCTCTTATTTAGAAGGCAGGACTTATTCTGCCATATTTCACTTTCTCACATTTGTAGTAATACGAGTGCACTGTCTTGGTATATCTGATGTCTTTGAGGTAACTCATTAGAATACTAAGGCTTCTTATCATCACATTACTGCATAAACAAACACACAAAGTATGTACAACGTGCAGCGTTTACGTCTACTTCCATAGAGCATGTTCCCTGGCCGAAAAGGCAGTGGGAAATCTCCTGAGACATCCCGTCGAGGACAAGGACAGGTGTGAAAAGTGTAAGATCAGGGCCTGTGTGTATGAAGTTTGGGAGGATTACTCTTGTTGGAACAGTTCTTCACTGTCAATTAAACTGCTTTTGTTAAAACATAACAGGCAGAAGACTGATCCACTGGATTTTTAGTCTTGCTGTGAGATACAGATGGCTCTTGATAGTACATCTTTTCACCAAAAATTCACTATGGAAACCATGATTTCCACCAAAATACCATAGTAACTGGTGTGGTTGTGTCACATTTCACTGACAGGTTGTGAATCAAGAATCAAATTAAGAAGTGCACTGAAACATATATATTGTAACAGTATTTTGTCAATAACTTTATTATTAATAACTTCATTTTCACACAATTCAGAGCTGGGATTTGTTATTTTTAATGCTGAGTGGTCATTGCTGTTGTTATCAGGCGACAACAGCAATATGTTCACTACTGCATAGCTGACCTACACAATCCTGGGACTGATGGTGGCAGATGGAATGAAGTTATAAAATTAAATGTCACAAGTTCATTTAAGCTCTTAAATTGGTCTGCAAGAATGATTGCTTCCGCCAATTACTGTGTAACAAGAAGTTTTATGTTAAAAATAAATAGCAAATCAATTATGTGCTTGTGAAATAATTATTTAAAAGACTTCTAATGAAACCTTATTGTGTCGGTTTTGACTTACAAATGAGCAAATACTCTGCTATAGATCTGATATCTGGATTTATACAGCACATAGACTATTTATAAAAACAGTAAAATATCATATTAAATAAATTATTTGTGCAATAACTAATTAATATCAATGAACTAAACCAGCACATCTATATCCTCATCCAAATGGTCCACATCACTTTTTAAAACAAAGTGAGGCAAATAGTAATAACTAATAACTAAAAGAGATAGTCTAAAATGCAGATTTTCCTAAACTATTCTGACCAAACCTGAAGAGTGCACAGTCATGACTCTAGATTTCTGAAGATATCCCGTTTCCTTACTTGGCACATCTCATTTTCCTCTCCTCCCATTTCTTCATCCCTCACTATCATCTCATCATGTCTCAGCATCCATCTCTCATTTCTTCCTTCACTGCTCTCCGGGCCTGATGAGGAGATATACAGGGCTGGCCGGGACCGGGAGACGGCAGCCAATGTGACTGGGAGCTATTTGAAATGGCCAATCACATTCAAGGTGATTTACATCAGCCAATCAGCTCAGGCAAGACTTAAAGCCTTCAGGAAGACATTATGAGTCAGAAGAGCATTAATTTGACTGTTCATCTGAATATATGGATGCAGCACTATGTCTATGTGTGTCTCTGAGCTAAAAGTGTGGACAACCCTTTTTAATTAATGGGTTTGGCTAGACCCCTTAAAGGAATAGTTTACCCAAAAATGAAAATTATGTCATCATTTACTCACTTTCAAGTTGTTCCAAACCTGTACGAGTTTCTTTCTTCTGTTGAACACAAAAGAAGATATTCTGAAGAATGTCGGTAACCAAACAGTTGATGGACCCCATTGACTTCCATGGTATTTTTTTCCATACTATGGAAGTTAATGGGGCCCATCAACTGTTTAGTTATCCATATTCTCATTTGTGTTTCGAAGATGAACAAAAGTCTTATTGGTTTGGAACGACATGAGGGTGAGTAAATGATGACAGAATTTTCTTTTTTGGGTGAACTTTCCTTTTAATTAAATGAAGACAAATCTTAATGCAACACTGCACAAAGACATTCAAGTTGGATTTTTTTCCCCTCCATGTTGACAATGACCCTGTGGCTAAAGTGAGTTCCATATTTGAAATTATAGATTATACCATATAAGAAATTGACTTGCCTGAACAAATCCCAGATCTGAACCTCACGGAACGCCTTTGGGATGAATCGAAACACAGATTGCAGCTCAACATCAGTCTAATGCTCTTGTGTCTGAATAGGAAACAAATCCCAACAGCCGTTCTTCACAGAATAATAGAAGATATTATAGCAGAAAAGGGTCAACTTCAAATGAATGCCCATGATTTTGAAAATAAATATATAGCCTAAATATGGGCAGCCATATAGTGTGTAACTGAGGCTGAGTGTCCAATATTTGGGATTAGTACTTATATGAGACAATGTGGTCTTGTTGCTCATGTTACTCAACTACTTTTCTACTCAAGTATAGTTAGAACTAGGGATGTAACGATACCCTCATGTCACGATTTGATACATATCACGATACTGAACTCACGATACAATATTATTGCGATACTTCAAGACATATGGTAAAAGGTTAACAAAAAATTAACTTGATTAAAATGCTAAGTTTGGTATTATATTGGTAGTGGAAATGAATAGGCTTGGACTGCAGGTAAGCCAATGCACAGGAAAATGGTGACACCAGAATAAAAATATTCATGATTCTGAAGCTGAAAATAAAGAAAAATACGAATATGCTTGCACTCTGTCATTGTCTAGATATATTTAAAATAATGTAGGCCACTTACTGGTAACACAAGACATTTGGCATTATCAGGACCCACAAATATTCCCCCATTGCATTATTATACATTATATTCAACATTATATATAGTAGTTCAATGTAGAACTGACACTAAAACTCTATAAACTTGAATTTTTTCTCACACAATAATTTGGGTGAACTATACACAACACATATTGTCACTATCCACGATACGTTGTTGCATTTTTGTATTGTGATATATTGTGAAAGTATATATTCTTACACCCCTCGTTCACTACAAAAAAATGCTTTTCTTACTTAGATTTTTTGTCTTGTTTCCAGTCCAAATATCTAAAAATTCTTAAATCAAGAAGCATTTTCTAGGCAAGTACAAATTATTGTCTTGTTTTCAGAAAAAATAAGTCAAAATTAAGTGAGTTTTTCCTTAAAACAAGCAAAATGATCTGCCAATGGGGTAAGCAAAAATCTTTTTTTTTTCTGTTTAAAATAAGATTATTTTGCTTGCCCCATTGGCAGATTATTTTGCTTGTTTTAAAGGGATAGTTCACCCAAAAATGAAAATTCTGTCATCATTTACTCACCCTCAAGTTGTTCCAAATCTGTATAAATTTCTTTGTTCTGCTGAACACAAAGGAAGATATTTTGAAGAATGTTTGTAACCAGGCTGCTTTGGGGCACCATTGACTTCCATAGTAGGAAAAAAAAATACTATGGAAGTCAATGGTGTCCCAAAACTGTTCAGTTTCCCACATTCTTCAAAATATCTTCCTTTGTGTTCAACAGAACAAAGAAATATATACAGGTTTGGAACAACTTGAGGGTGAGTAAATGATGACAGAATTTTCATTTTTGGGTGAACTATCCCTTTAAGGAAAAACTCACTTAATTTTGACTTATTTTTTTCTGAAAACAAGACAATAATTTGTACTTGCCTAGAAAATGCTTCTTGATTTAAGAATTTTTAGATATTTGGACTAGAAACAAGACAAAAACTCTAAGTAAGAAAAGCATTTTTTGCAGTGTTAGAACTGAATTTTATTTTATTTATTTATTTATTTTTTTATCTATAATATCTTCAGAAATCAGTTTTATGCTCTATATTAAGGCCAGGTACACACTGCAGCCAAATTTGGTTGTCAGTTCACCTTTAGTGCTTAATCCTGTTCTGTACACACACAGTTCAATAATTTACGAGAGAAACAACCGCATTCTACAACCGAATTAACTCCCGAAAAATGCAGGTAGTGACAACCGCAGTTGCAAAAATTCTACGCAGTGTGTAAAGAACCGAACCGAACAACTAGTTGTTATGACGTATGGTAACGCGCATCAGAAATGTTCTTTTTTTCTGTATGTGCGGTGCAAGCAATCACAGGGAAAGCGGTAGGAGCCTTGATTCATTCGTGTTGCCAAATCTTGCCGAAATAAATCATAATGCTTTATGCTGGAAATAATACCAAAATATCTTGACACACACCTGCTCACTTTAATAACTCCATAAACTCGATTGCTTTATGAGCCAAGTATAAACAACAAGCCCAAAAATGCTTATAATAAGTGGACATGGCAACACTGCAAGTGCGTGAAAACACAACGCCTCCATTAACTGTGCTTTACTTACATTTGTTTATTTTCCTTGAATATTTCTTTGGTCAGAATAGCGGATACTAAACACGTGAGACACCAGAACGTTGCTATGGTTTCCAAGCTGTCAATCATCGCAGTGCCGGCAGCGAGTCGTGTTCCGTACACACATGGAAAGATAATTTAGGGGACTTACTCCTGCATTTACTGTAAATGCAGTTGTCACTCCTGAATCTTTACAGTGTAAACGTAGCCTTATAGACACATTCAGGTTATCTAATCCTGAATAACTCTGAACGGATGACAAACTGGCTTCTCCTTATGGAACTGACCCACTAGTACATTTACATTTCTATTCTTAGAAAAGACAGAATCTTTCCTACAATAGCAACTTACAAAAAAGTACAGAAGAGTGGCAAAAACCAAGACAATAGTTCAAATTCACATGCTACAGTATAAGCTGAGGCCTCAAGAACCAAATACGACCCAAAACAAAAAACAAAAAAAGGGAATAACTTATGGCTGCATGATTTGGGAAAAATTAAAATGAGATTTTTCTGATAAAAGTTGACATTGTGATTTTAAATACAATTAAAAAAAGGCAACATGTTTGCTGCTTATTATTATTATTTTTAATAAATACAAATAGAACTGTAAGTTAAAAAATAGTTATGACCAAAAAATATGCCCTTTTGTGGCTTGTTCACAGTGTCAAAAGACAGATAGGCAAGTCTAGGAGTCTAGATACAAAAAAGAAAAATGAACTTGGCTAGATCATACAGTTTCCAATATTAGCTGACTTTAAACGACTGAAGTGCCCTGGGCTACACGATTAAGGCTATAAAAGAAGAACAATGTCATCATTTAATTATGAACCTTCCTCTCACTGAGTCACATCTTTTCAAGCACCTGTGAGAGGAGACCAATCAAATCAATCAATCAATGCGGGCCAGCCAATCAGCGTTATCGCACACAGGAAGGAGGCCGGACGAGCAGGAAATGCTGTGGTCAGATTCATCTGTGTAAAACATATCCAGTCTGAGACAGGCATCGACCCCCTCAGAAGCATTAGTCTGATGAATAGAGCCGTCTGCATAATACAACAGCAATCTAGTCTGGAGACAAATGGTTTTTGACCTCTGCCAACACTCACGGATTCAGAACTCTTAAAAACCTCAGAGGCCATGTTTGCTAGTTTTAGCATAACATGCTAACGGCGTTCAAAAAGAAAGGGAATTTGAATAATTCCTGTGTCATTTTAGCTCTAAACTAAAACCAGGTGAACATGGTGTGACTTTTACTGTGTGAGACACAATTTGTGAATCGTAAAGATTTTGGTTACACTTTACAACAAGGTGTACAATGTTAATGTACAAATATAATTTGTTCTTTGTTAACTCGTTTGTTCATTATACATAAATGTTAATAAATTAATTAATAAATGCCTATTTTTTAACTCATACTGGAAAAAAAAACCTCACACATAAATGTAATAATCAATAATGAGTAAGAATCAATTATGCATTACAAATTGTTAAATGATTCTTGTATTAATATATATATATATATATATATATATATACACACACACACACAGTCAAACCAAAAAATATTCAGACACTAGATATAATTTTTTATATTTTTTACTAGTGGGTGCAGGACACTATAGTTCATTTATGTAAGTGAGGATAGCAAAATAAAGTAAACTGTGACATATTATACCCAAAAATTCTTCATACAGTGGACTAACAGTAAAATTGATAAAAATTTGGGACCAAAAATTATTCAGACACTTTGACCTGACCATGTTCTGCTTAAGTGTTATCGGACATAATTAAGATTAATTTTTTCTGACACAGTTTAACTCTGAGATCTTGTCATATTTTATTACCATTTTTTTAAACTATAGTGAATAAACTGTATTAATGAATGAAATGTTCAAGGTATCTGAATAAATTTTGGTTTGACTGTAGATATTATGTTATTTAGACGTCGCCCATTATGACTTTGACTCACCAGATTATATCCATCAATCAGACAAGCAACAATCATAAAGGACAGGGGAAAAAATAATAATAATAATTCAACATAGTGCACACCCAACTTTAATTAAAACACTAGGACTAGGATTTCTAAGCTTCCAGGACAGCTACACTAGTGCCACATAATTCCCAGAATAACTCAGCAGAAAGAACAAAAGGGAAGACGGTAATCCGAAGTGACATATCCCGCCTCCGTTTGGGAGAAATTGGGTGACTTGATCAAGGATCTCATATCGAAAGCTGTGATAAACTCGTTAAATGTTAACGATTTAGGGACGAGCTCCACTGAACCTCCCTATCAATATTTTATTGGCCTGCCTTGCAGAATCAAGCTCTTTAATCACAAAGGGGAGGTGGGGTTCTCTCTTGCCAAAAGCGCATTCACAAATTTGCAGTCCGCAGCAAGACTCCAGCAGACACAATCGCTTGGCTTGAGCTCCAAATACCATCAGTTTCAAGAACCCCTGGTTTTGCAGCGATTAAATTCAAAACTTGATTTCACGGTGACCTCAACATCTATTTGTCACTGTACAAACTTATTTTTCCCTTTATCTCCAGTGTATATTTACTTCATTGCCTTTTGCCTTTCAGTTGGCCTCAATAAATCACATTTTGTGAAGCAGTGCTACCCTATAAACAACCTTTTAGACAGGCTTTTACTCTACCGGCCCACGAAAGTACAGCACTTCTGACAGGAGGCTTGAAATGCTCCAAATAATTGAGTCGCCACAGTGGCTGAACAGGAGGATATAGAGACGTATAACTGTAAATGAGGTTACGCAGCAAAAACAGCCACCCGATGGTCAGCAAGGATGCCGTGTGAATGTGCGAGTGGTGTACGTGCTAACCGAATTCTCTGTGTGCCCATAAATAAATAAGGACATCTTAGAGTCAGCATGAAATGTCATTTGCAACCAATTTTAATTTAGAAATCTGACATATTTCAGAGCCAATCAGGATATCCAACTAGAAAAAAAAAAAGTAGGGTGGGGCTTAATTTTATCAGGGGATGCACTGATCATGATTTCTCCTTGCCGATTCTGATACAAGTTGACGATTTTTTTTACAAGCAAATGGGCCGATTCCGATACCAGTTGCCAATTTTTACAAGCAAATGGGTCGATTCCGATACCGGTTGCCAATTTTTACAAGAAAATGGGTCGATTCCTATACCAGTTGCCAATTTTTACAAGAAAATGGGTCGATTCCTATACCAGTTGTCAATTTTTACAAGCAAATGGGTCGATTCCGATACCGGTTGCCAATTTTTTACAAGCAAATGGGTCGATTCCGATACCAGTTGTCAATTTTTACAAGCAAATGGGTCGATTCATATACCAGTTGTCAATTTTTACAAGCAAATGGGCCGATTCCAATACCAGTTGTCAATTTTTTTTTACAAGCAAATGGGCCAATTCCAATACCAGTTGCTGATTTTTCCAAGCAAATGGTCCGATTCCGATACCAGTTGCTAATTTTTCCAAGCAAATGGGCCGATTCCGATACCAGTTGCTAATTTTTCCAAGCAAATGGGCCGATTCCGATACCAGTTGCCGATTATTTTACAAGCAAATGGGTCAATTCCGATACCAGTTGCCAATTTTTACAAGCAAATGGGTCAATTCCGATACCAGTTGCCAATTTTTTACAAGCAAATGGGTCAATTCCGATACCAGTTGCTGATTTTTCCAAGCAAATGGGCCGATTCCGATACCAGTTGCTAATTTTTCCAAGCAAATGGGCCGATTCCGATACCAGTTGCTAATTTTTCCAAGCAAATGGGCCGATTCCGATACCAGTTGCCGATTATTTTCCAAGCAAATGGGTCAATTCCGATACCAGTTGCCAATTTTTACAAGCAAATGGGTCAATTCCGATACCAGTTGCCAATTTTTTACAAGCAAATGGGTCAATTCCGATACCAGTTGCCAATTTTTACAAGCAAATGGGCCGATTCCGATACCAGTTGCCAATTTTTTACAAGCAAATGGGTCAATTCCGTTACCAGTTGCCAATTTTTACAAGCAAATGGGTCAATTCCGTTACCAGTTGCCAATTTTTACAAGCAAATGGGCCGATTCCGTTACCAGTTCCCAATTTTTACAAGCAAATGGGCCGATTTCGATACCAGTTGCCAATTTTTTACAAGCAAATGGGTCAATTCCTATACCAGTTGCCAATTTTTACAAGCAAATGGGCCGATTCCGTTACCAGTTCCCAATTTTTACAAGCAAATGGGTCAATTCCGATACCAGTTGCCAATTTTTACAAGCAAATGGGCCGATTCCGATACCAGTTGCCGATTTTTTTTTACAAGCAAATGGGCCGATTCCGATACCAGTTGCCAATTTTTACAAGCAAATGGGCCGATTCCGATACCGGTTGCCAATTTTTACAAGCAAATGGGTCGATTCCAATACCAGTTGCCAATTTTTCCAAGAAAATGGGTCGATTCCTATACCAGTTGTCAATTTTTACAAGCAAATGGGCCGATTCTGATAACAGTTGCCATTTTTTTACAAGCAAACGGGACGATTCCGATACCAGTAGCTCATTTTTTTCTTTGATTAAACAAATTTATTTGTTGTTTATTTGCTCTATAACAGGCCAAACTGGCCTTAAACAAAAACATATCTGCGTTTCCAGGCTCTGGCCTATGTTAACGTCTTGGGCTGTGTTTCCCAAAAGCATTGTAAGCCTAAGTTGATCGTAGAACATTAATGGTCTCTACGATCAACTTAGGCTTATGATGCTTTTGGGAAATGCAGCCCTGTTTAGTGTTTACAGACTTCGTAATATTTCCACACAAATGACATTTTAGGAAACGTTTGCAATGCAGTTTGTTGTCAAAAATATGTCTGGTTGCCGATCGTGTGTTTGAAGCGAAAACCGCCCTGTTCCGATCGATGGCCGGTCAACCAGTGCATCTCTAATTTTATCCATTCAAACATTCAAAAATCTTCATTATTCCAAACTTTTGACCATTAGTGTATGTGTATTTGGTTCTCTTTGTCTTAAATGAAAAGCTCAGTCCTTGATATACAGCTAAGAGCGTCAACATTGCCACATTCATCTGTGTTTGTGCGTGTACATGTTGTTCTGTGGGGATCACGGGGGAAAGAGTGGCTACTGTGGATCTGACAGAACCGTAGTGAGGATAAACCCGGATCGTGGAGGATCAGAAGCAGTCTTAGCGCTAACCCACCTTGCATGCTCCTTCAATGGGAATTGGGAACACATACAACAGAGCTAACTGAAGCTTGCTGAAACGTGACTTCCACACTGCAATAGTGATGTAACACAAAGATACGATAAACCAGTGCTAGACCTGCTGTTGTTTTACCGATCTACTGCTGTCCTAAATCAAGGTATTTAAGCTAGTTAATACGTGCATGTATTTAAAAAAAGTTTTTCTCTGTAACTATTTACAAATTCGGCAAGTGTATGATACCTAGTGGTTTTAAAATCTGTTCAGATTTTAAAAGTCATGTAGTTTATTCCAGCCTAAAGTGTTTTTGAACTACATGTTGCAACGCACATACAGAATATTTCTCACATAAAGAAACAAAAATGAAAACAAGGAACAAAATCATAATAGGTCTTCGCGTTCTTCAGACAAGTGACACAATGACCAGCACTGTTTGTCACAAATTTGAAAAGATAAACCAGCTAAATAACTGCAATTTCATATGGATAAAAAATATATTTCCATGAATTTAAGTGATGGTCCTTAAAGTCAATGTATAAATATAGTAAACAAAATTTACACATTTAAAAAACACAAAGTTTAAATAAAAAACATAGTCTAAAGCTAATATAGCCAAACACAGAAAATGTTCATGAATTTAAGCAATAGTCATGTTGGTTTTAACAATGTTTTAATTTTTTAAATACTTCTTAATACTTTTATTCAGAAAGGATGCATTAAATTGACCAAAAGTAACAGTATAGACATTTATAATGTTACAAAAGATTTCTATTTTAAATAAATGCTACACTGTAAATTCATCAAAGAACGTTTACTGAGCAGCATATTAGAATGATTTCTGAAGGATCATGTGACACTGAAGACTGGAGTAATGATGCTTTGCCATCACAGGAATAAATTGTATTAAAATACAAAACGGTTATTACTGTTTTTACTGTATTTTTGATCAAATGAGAGACTTGTTTCAAAAATATAAAAAAATAAAAAAAAAATGCAAAAAAAAAAATCTCACTGACCTCAAACTTTTGAACTCTAATGTAATTGCTTTCTAAAGCAAGTCTAAAGCATATAAAAACCAAAAATAGATGGAATGCACAGAACAACAAAACAATTAAGTGTAGAAAAGAAAGTGGAGAACAAAATGGTTCCAATTTCATACAGATAAAAATCCTGTGGGTAATGGCCTGAAAATTTTCCCCACTCATCTGTTATTGGCAGCTCTGGCAAAAAAAGTTAATTTTCAACCCTGGGGCCAACACACACACACACACACACACACACACACACACACACACACACACACATACACACATACACACATCACCAGCCGGCCATGAGTGGCACTGACAGAGCAGCCACACAGGTGCGGGGCCAGTGCAGAGCCGAAACATCATCTCAACCCGCTCTGCCAAGAGTCGTTACCAATTCAATCAACGTGTCAACAAACAAGTAGCCTCCCAGCAGAAAGAGAATGACAGAGAGAGAGAGCAAGACACTGGGGCAGAAGGATATTGTCTCTACAAGTAGGAAGAGTACAGCACACAAAATGGAAAATGAAAAACCATTTTGACAGAGATGGAGAGCAATCTGTAGGTTAATCGGATAAAATAATCACAAGATGCCAAAACTTGCATCAAATGCCACTTTTTTGTATTATTTACCTGCTATTTAGAAACCTCAACATACAATCGCCTCAGTTTTATTGTGAGGTTTCCATGGTTTCGGCTCACACCTCATTCTCATTATGCAATCGCCCACCTGTCAGATGCAACATCTTGTTAGTGTCACTGAAAATTCTGATTACTCATTATGAGGGTTTATGCATTTCCATGTTTTGGCCTTTAACAGTCATCTGTTTATTATTTTGATTAATACATCTAATCCGTTGCACTTATTTAATGGATTCGCTCACTATTAGAACCATATGCCTGTATAAATGTTGATTATGATTACATTTAATTAAAGTTTGCAAATGGATCCATGTCAAATCCAACAGCCACACTTGACATATTAATCATAGATTGGGTAGCACTTCATAACTCTTATTAATCAATTATCAACAAACATTATATAATGCTTAACTGATCAGCAGTTCTTGTGAAATCGTACTATGAATGACATAGTTATCTCTACATATAAAGCTGGGATAGGAGAAAGTATGTTAATACGGAAAAGAACGACACATCACCTAATATTAAGTAAGTAAAGAAAATGCAAGTGCTTGCAAGGTAGCAAAATAATAGTTTTAAATTTTGAAGTAAAATTATAGTTAGAGATGAAAAATGGATAGAAAGTGATCTGCAGACTTTCTTTGAATTTTCTGCACTTTACTTTCGAGTAAACATGGTAAAATGTCTTAAACTTGGCTGAGAGTACTATATTCTTCATATTCTGGCTGAAATAATATGAAACTAGCCAAAATATTTAAAAAGTGCTCCAATTCTGAGGAAATCTGGCCAGCTTTCTATGGAGCTCTGCAGAAAAAAAGGCCTAGCATGGATAAAAAAGATCATCAATCATAATTGAATATGCAAATATATGCGAGAAAGAACCAATTGTAATCAAGTATGCAAATATTGTTAGCTTTGACCATCAAACATACTAACAATGTAAGTCAGTAGAAGATTTCTAAGTCTAAGCTTATGAAGACCAAAAATAGTGTTCTGCAGGAATGACATATTTTTGTAGGCCAAAACCCGGAAATGAGTTAGCATTTTAGCACTTCTGGTTCCATTATCTCGAAGTCAATATGTTTTTTGAATGGGTTTTTGGTTAAATGCCTGAAATAAGGTCTGTGGTGAACATAAACGCAAGATATTTTCACATTTTATTCTACAACATAAAATACATCAGTAAGTACTTGTCTTGAAAAAGGCAGTTGCTAGCAAGTGGCTAAATGGGACTACACAGGTTGTCAGGGACCGAACGGGTAAACTCATCAGAATCATGAACTTTTGTTGGTCACAGCTTATTTTCTGCAATAATCCAAAGCCAATGGAAAAATCCTATTGGGTTTTTGTTGAGGGAACCAAGGTGATGCTAACTTATGGGTTGGCCTACAAAAATACATCATCACTGCAGCGCTCTATAGATGGCTGCCTAAGAAAACAAAGCAATTAATTGCAGAAAATTCTGAAAAAGAAAAATAAGAATTTCATTAAATTCCTGCCATCCAACCACTGTAATAATATTACTGTTTGTTTATTCATAAAACTTATTATAAAGTGCTCCCACTGACAAAAATAAATAGAATGCAGAAAGTTATCAAGCTGCCATCCAATCATCAAGCCAAATCAATGTGAGAATTGACACTACAAATCACCATTTAATTCATTTCTGTTCTCTTGTGTTGTACTCAGCTAATCCTATTGAATTCCCTGAGGTCACTTATCAAGTTTTCAGGCCCTGAGGGCCGATCCAATCACGCTGCATGCTTTCATCCTTTTGCTTACAAAAGGGAATCAGAAAACGGACACAAATCTCTCTGGCTACAAACAGGTGTGTATAAATATGTGCAGATCTGTGCGTATATTTGTATTATGTATTAAGTATGTCTGGTGTTGCACCCTGTGATATTTTGCCTGGCTTACGCTCGCACAGGGGCCATCTGGTCCGAGTTGGCTCTCCTGCAATGCAACAACTGATCCATGCCAAATGAGAGCGTCGTGGCTTGCATGGATGCCACAGACCAGTATGGCACAGTACGCTCAAACATACCCATGCATGCATTGTCCCGAGTCTGCTGTATCATGCCAAAGGGCAGTTTTGAGGGACAAAAGGCAACAAATTAGCAGCTACAAACTGTCATGAAGCTAAAAACTAATAAAATAACACTTCTACTACCTTTGCTTATAGCACAATAAAAAATGCATCAAACTGAACAGCAATATTTTCATGACACTATGCAAGAGATGCTCATGTTTGCACATGGCTTTATTAATGCATGTGTGTTTGTACGCTTGAATCTATGACCTGAGGAGCAATTCACAGACACAGGCCAATGCGCACACACAAAACACTCCCTCATGTGTCCATATAGACGTTAACACAGGGCCACCCTGCAGGGTAAATGAAGAAAATGTTTTCTGAAACCTGGTTAAGGGGTAGAAATGACGTAAAGAGGTCTAAACAGAGAGTGTAAGAGACTACAGCTCTACATGTATGCTGGAGTGGCAGATTTTGCCTCCAATGTTGCAGACTCATGTTCACACTGCAGCAATTAACTTAAAGGGCTAACATTTGACAACATATAAGTCAAAACAAATTTTGCACCTAAGTGGTTAAAATGTAGTTTTTCATGATTATTTTCCACCCTGAACTTTAGGATTAAATGTACAGTGGCAAAAAAGAGCCTATGCAAATGATGTTTTGATTGGTTAACTTTTTGCATGTGAAATGCATAATACCATCCCTGCCAAGCAGTGTTGCCAGAATGGGTGGACGATTTACAGCCCAAAAGCTCACCAAATCCCACCCCCTCCAACAACAACAACAACAACAAAAAAATGCCCAAAACTTTAACTGTCAAAATAATGTGATAGAATTTTATTGCCATGTCAATCAAGGTTGATATGGACAATTTTTAACTCCTTAAAACAGAATAATGATGACAAAATATTATAAAATTAGATACATTTCCTAGGAAAACTAATAAAATCAGGGCAAATACATTAAAGAGCATTACCAAATGTGACTAAAATGTCCAGATAGACTATGTCAAAACGGCAATCAAGAATTTTAACGTTTTGAGAGTTAGTCACTGTCCCATGTCTTTACCGTGTAACTTACATTCAGGCCACTCTGGCATTGTGATCACTTGAATATACAGATATATGTTCAAAATCCCTTATTGCGCTAAAAACCCATCACTCATGAATCATCACGTCTGTCCCCTGATCCCTCGTGACTGGCTAAAATTGCGACGGGCAACGTCAACATCATCACCGGCTGACTCTGCAGTGGGGGTGTGTGTTTAGTAACGTCATGATAACTGATTGGATGCAGTACATGCACACTTGGGTTTTGCTTGTTAACCAATTAGCCTATATAATTTAGATGTTTGAAAACTGCCAAACTGAACCCAAACCAGCCCAAATTTTGTCCACCCGCCCAATGAAATTCAAAACTGCCCAAACTGGCAACACGGCTGCCAAGTTGTTGAATACTGAATATGCACTGATATGCAAATGTTGGTGGTCATATTTTATTGAGCTAACTGTTGTGACATCCTAATCATAAAGATTTATTATTTAAACTTTGCATTAAATGTGTCTCCAACATAAGACAGAGATCTGAACGCACTTGTCTGTTCATATGAGCGCATTTATCTAAGCAGTTCTGTGGAACACAAAAGATGGTATTTTTATGGTATTTTTGATGGTAATTTGTTTTTGTCCATACAATGGAAATCAGCATTCAGCACTGGACCCTATTGACTTATTACAAAACAAAACAAAAAAAACTTCATAGTTATGATGTCACATGACCGCCTATAGCAGCGCTTTTTTCATTAGCTTGGCAGGGAGAAATGTACAGTATGGCATTTCACATTAAAAGAGTTCAAAGTGTCCAATCAAAACAGATGTCATTTACATAAAGAAGTCTTTAAGGTAAAGCAGCAAAAACACGGGTCACAGAGAGGGTGGAAAATGGTCATGAAAAACTAAATTACAATTGTAATGAGAAAAAAGCCTGTGAAAAGATTCCATTAAATGGCACTTCTAAAGCACAAAAAAGTTGCCCTTAGACATCTAGAAATCATTGAAACATCAAAATAGCTTTCTTAAAATATCTTTTGTTTAGTAAATGATCCAGTTTCAAGTGTATCCTGCTGACCTGAGCACTTAAGACACTCTGGTTTTGTTATCACCAGCTGTTAGATGCTTACCATTCATATACTAGAGTGATCAGAATCATTTTAGATTAAAAGAACATAGCACGCCATTTTGTGTTCTTAGCTATGATACTGCAAAACGAGAGAAACACAGCAACCAGGCATCCTTCTTGCGAATGTTATGCCCAAAATATCCAGGGCGTCATGAGAGTCACGATTCCCTGAGGGAGTCGACTCCATGAGGTGCAAATTGGTGTGAAATCTCCGGCGGATATTATGCGAGAGATTATGACTGCACATCTCATGATGTCACAGCATTGCGGGGTTTAAATGATGGGGATTCCACCACTCAGTACAACAAGTCCAGTTACTTTGGATTAGGATTAAATTCAAGCAGATTCATTAATATGCGCTGCACATGACAAGCTGTCTGTCAGAGTTTCACACACCAGCTTAGCTCTTCTGAGGGAGGTTTACTGCAGGACCACAGCAGATGAAAGAAGTAGAAGGTGTTTGGGGATATTTTATTGATCTACACTTTATGTGAAGGTCATTCATGTCACTTTTTGATGTTAAAATACTTTCTCAGATGAGTCCTAGCTAAGTTTACTGTACAGAGACTTACTAGCAGTCCGACATGTCAAATTCTGGCTCAACCAATGGCGTGAATTTGGGGCAGGACTGCTGTTCTGTGAATAATGGAAGACAGGAGGTTCATATCTTTAACTTAATGGTAAAAAATATGGACTGATAATCAAAATGTTGCAAGTTTGAACCATAGACTGTAAAAAAAAAGATGGACAGAATGTCTCTGCTTCCTTCCACTGTAGAAAAATTAAGGCAAAATATCCCAGAAATGGTCGTTGCTGATTACGTCATTTGGAGCCCCAGTTTGTGCAGTAGTGATCCTGAGGTGAAGCCGCAGTATCAAGGTCCCGCCCATATTCCAACTCCAGCGACTCACAAGCGCAGCTGTCAATCATGATGTTACACCCCATTTTTATAGCATCAAATAACTAAAACTTGTTGGAAAAATTAACCCTTGAACACACGTCAGCATGATGAGAACTACCTTAAATGACAGAAACCATCTTTGGAAAAAACATATTTGAAGAAATTTTCCCACCGGTTAATCGATGTGTGACAACACCGATAATAACGGTATTACCGGAATTGGGGGGGGTTTCCATCTTTTGCACCTCGATTTTAAATCACTAATTAGATGCGCAGAGCCGCACGGACATTCATAACAGTGCGGAGCAGAGCGAAGTTGAGCCTCCATAGGAATGAACTGAAAACGGTTCGCGGCAGTAGACATGCACCATTATGAATGCCGTGCGGCCATGCGCATTTTACTTTCGCTTTCAAATTAGCACCAATTTGGGGCGCCAATAATGGGTCCATTATTATTCTTAAAGGAACACTCCACTTTTTTTGAAAATAGGCTCATTTTCCAACTCCCCTAGAGTTAAACAGTTGAGTTTTACCGTTTTCGAATCCATTCAGCCGATCTCCGGGTCTGGCGGTACCACTTTTAGCATAGCTTAGCATAGTTCATTGAATCTGATTAGACCGTTAGCATCTCGTTAAAAAATGACCATAGAGTTTCAATATTTTTCCTATTTAAAACTTGACTCTTCTGTAGTTACATCGTGTACTAAGACCGATGGAAAATTAAAAGTTGCGATTTTCTAGGCTGATATGACTAGGAACTATACTGTCATTCCGGCGTACTGATCAAGGAACTTTGCTGCCGTACCATGGGTGCAGCAGGCGCAATGATATTACGCAGCGTGTCTCACAAATGTCTCCATGGTTGCAAGGCACGCACCCTGTGCAAGCAGGGGGTCACAGGCGCTGCGTAATATCATTGCGCCTGCTGCACCCATGGTACGGCAGCAAAGTTCCTTGATTATTACGCCGGAATGAGAGTATAGTTCCTAGCCATATTGGCCTAGAAAATCGCAACTTTTCATTTTCCGTCGGTCTTAGTACACGATGTAACTACAGAAGAGTCAAGTTTTAAATAGGAAAAATATTGAAACTCTTTGGTCATTTTTAAGCGAGATGCTAATGGTCTAATCAGATTCAATGAACTATGCTAAGCTATGCTAAAAGTGGTACCGCCAGACCCGGAGATCGGCTGAATGGATTCGAAAACGATAAAACTCAACTGTTTAACTCTAGGGGAGTTGGAAAATGAGCCTATTTTCAAAAAAAGTGGAGTGTTCCTTTAATGAAAAACACAACAACTAGAAAAACACAACTAATCCTTTGCAGGTTCCCTATTAGCACTGGGTTTAAATCCAAAATATTGCAAAAATCTTCCGCCATCGTCTTGTCAGTCAGCTCCTCACTCTTGTAATGAATGAAATCTGACTACTGCTGCTGATCTGTGCTGCGACTCTCGTTTGGCTCACACTGCATTGAGCAGATGCATTCAGTTTTTAATTGCAGTGTCTGTTTTCTAACTGAACTAAATTATTTTTATTACTATAAAAAAATCAAAATGACGGTGGGGTCGGTGCCACGGTGGGCAAGTGACGTAACCGGTGTTGCGGCTGAACACCAGTAACATTGTCAACACCAACTATCGCACCAAGCCTATTTGTAATTGTGTAATTGGATTTTTTAGTTTGGCTCACGTCCTGATTAAATGGAGAGGGCGGGGTTTATGACCTATACTGCAGCCAGCCACCAGGGGGCGATAAAATGCATTGGCTTCACCTTTGAGGACTTGTGCGGCACACTTGGTTTGAACCCACAAATGTTGATCCATAAGCTATCACCATTGTGCGCTCAAGCACAGAACTAAACCAGGGGATTGTCAACGTAATAAGTCTAACGTAAGTAGCTTTAGATAAACGCATCTGCTAAATTACACTAATACTTATTAATATCTGAAATCTATCTTTCTGACTTCACATGTTTCAATCTATGAATTTAGCTCTGAACATATTACAGAGTCTGGAATAATGTGCATTTTCTGGTAATGTGCGATTCTTTGTTGGTTTGTTCAATGTCGGATGAAATCTTCACTTCCTGTCTATCTGTAAAACACTCTCAGGACTGCAAGCATTTGCACACTGACATCTCACTTAAAGCCACTGGGAGAACATACAAATCTATTTTGCTGAATGGCTTCTTGTGCTGGATTTTTTTTTCTTTTTAAGAAAGACTAAATATATTTATTTTATAAAATACATTTGTTTTCTAGACAGCAGCCATTATCTTCTGCGCACAATGTCACCTTGATTCTTATTGGTGCATACAAAATATACATCCCACTAATGTGACATGCTTAAAAAAGCAACACATCTAATCTGATGACACTGGCCATGTGTTTTAAATGAAAATCCCTGACATAGGTGAAACATCATATCCCCTGAATGCAAGCAAACACACACACACACACACTGATGCTCTCACAGACCTTGTTTGACACATGGATTCAAACTTTCTCTCTGCCTCTCATATCATGCACTATTTATAATGTGCTCTCCCTTTTTGAATTATTGATAGGCCATACCTTTTTTTTTTTAACTCAGTAGTTCACTCACACTTTGACACACACACACACACACACACACACACACACACACACACACACACACACACATACAGAGAGAGAGAGGATGAAGGTCTTTAGGATGGTATAATCAGATATATGAGTAAGAACACAGTCACACAATTATCATAGCAACAGCTCAATGTTTCCATACACAAAAAAACACTGTGCTTCAGGGTGAATAAAAAAACGGACAAAAGCATGCCTGGGCCATATTTCTCTGCATTTTGATAAAAAAAAAAAATTAAAAAAAATTCTGGACCACATCTATATTAAGTAAGTAAATTGTAAAGTATTTGTTTAATTGTCATGATGCATTCATTTTATTTAGAAAATATAACATTAAATATAGTTTCTTCATTTTGTCTTCTGATTTGGAAGATGAAATTTGACTCAGACATCTTCTGAACGACAGCTCTCTAAATAGACTTCTAACGAAGCCTGTTTAACATACACAGCATGTACAAGCACAGCCACTCAATGTAATATGAAGATTTAAATCCAAACTGTTCATAAGCTTCTTGAAGATTTACCAAGTGAAAGAGCTTTAACTTTATGTGGATCAAGATCACTTTCATTCTGGTATTCATATGAGCATGAGGATATGCAGAAAGCTAATGCTGAAACGTATATCTGGTCTATAGAAATATAAAAATACAGATAGACACAAATGTTAATCTTAACTTTTATGTGCTAAAATTCGAATTATAATATATATAGTCCCTCTTTTAAGGGTCAAAACAAAATTATATAACCAAAATAACAGTTTTAATGCCAATACATATATATTAGTAAACATTATATATGCAAACATGGTAAGTTCAGACACCATTTTCTTTTCTTCAAACACTGAGCACGGTGTAAAATAATAAATGATAACACGAGCTTCACTTTCCTCCCTCCTTCATCATGAGTAAGAACTCAAGCTCACAGCAAGCTGATGAATCACAACCACTAGCCATGATGGGATCCCTGAATTCATTTTTATCACTACTACTACAACACCCACCAGCACATCCTATTTAAACTTGAAGTAGAGACACAATCCTTCACTACATTGTCTTTTAGAGTAACTATAACCATCATTGTTGCAGTGCAGGATCTGGACCGCTTATATATCTACATGCAGGCGTTCAGATCAGTGTCGCATGAATTTATGAGCAGCTAAAATCCCCCAGTTCACAGCTCTGACTGACTCATGCATCTCAGAGCAGGTTTCTCCGAATAATCGAGTGATCTCATACTGCCGGCACAGACGAGCACATTGAAAAGCCACTTGACGTTTCGGACCATAAAATTCCTCAAGTAAAGCGCTAAAGGCTGGAATTGGTAATAATGGATAGATGTTTGCGTCATGTTTGAAGGAAAGGTCTGGAATGAGCATTTCAGAAAACAAGTGAAGCGAAGCATGGCTATCACAAGCAAAGACTGATGAGAAACGAGCTCTCTCTCTCTCTCTCTCACACACACACACACACACACACATATACATATACATAAATACAACACTATTCAGCTCTAGAAGAAATAAATGACACAGACAACAGGATATCAAATCAATGAGAGACAGGCTAAGTGTACCAAACTTACTCTACGATATACAAAAAGGAAAAAATATGCAAATTGAGCTTTTGGGTCACAAAAACATGTCTACATCACATTTCACCTCAAAATAAAAAAGAAAATAAATTATATTTTGCATAAATTAGCTTCATTCTTTTCATGAAGATTAAAGGGGTCATGCCATAGATTTTTTTTTATTATTTAATGTTCTTTGAGGTTCACTTATAATGTTAATAAAATTTTTGCGCGCACACACACACACACACACAAACAAAACCTAATATATATGCGGAAAAATGATTATTTTCAACTTTCATTCTGACCCTCTGTCTGAAATGATTAGTTTTTAAGGGGCGGCTCCTTTAAGGCTTGTCACTAAACGGCCAATATTATGATTGGCTAACGTCATTGCATAGGAAACAGTCTCAATGACCACTCACTGTTGCACACGAGAAAGTGTTTTGAAAGCATTATCCATATAAAACCGCCACCGCGAAAGCATTATCTATATAAAACCATCCGGGACACCATTAAAATAAACCATCCACTTGTTTCCGATGCTGGGATCTTTCTGATGTCTGTACAGAGATGCAAATGAGCTGTTTAAACTGGAAGCTAACATTCTTTCATTCTTCAATTTCAGGGTTGTCGACAGACTCAAACGAGTATGTCAGAAACTGAACGCACATCTGTATCTGCAACCAGTGTAGACAGCATCAGTGATTATAATGGGTTATATTTGCTTTTGACACAACGCTTACATCCAGTGTAGCAAATATCAGCCGTTAATCGACTGAATACCAGTGGGCGGGGCATATGGTGGGATGATGTAAAACTATTCGTCGATGTCTTGCTCTGGAGGCAGTCATATGCAAATGTTTTTGTCCGTGTGATGTCACAGATCCCGCAATATCAAAACGAACCATTTTTGGAGCTTGATTAAATAAAATGCTTTGTTTATAATGAGGACAATGTTTTAGCTATAACTTGCATAACTTGATATTTTAATGGTACAAAGACCTTTTATATGTCAAAAGATCAAAGCAAATGTGATTTCTCATGTCATGCCCTCTTTAAGGATTTTTTTGCATTGTGAAATTTTCATGAACAACATTTCAAAAATGACTCTAATACAATTATTTTTATATGTAATACTGTTTAATATTATATTAAATATTTATAATTTATTTATCATATATTTAAATCTATTTTTATATAATTATTTTAAATAAAAATAGCTATTTTTTGTCACAATACAAAAAAAAAATAGTTCTAAAAAAAGGCTTTCATTATTTTAAAGTATTACATTTTATTTCTTTCCTTTTGATATTTTTGGAAGTGCAATCTGACATGTTCTTGACAGGCTTTGTAAGATTCAACCTTTTATTTCTGACAGAATACAGAACGGCGTACAAAAAGCACTCCATCTTATTTACAAACTGCAGTGGAATTTCACAATTTATGGAACAAGTATGTCTGCTTTCGTTCTCTTGTCTCCAAACACAAACACGCATACGTGCACAGTCACAGATCTTAAAACGGCATCTCAACCAAATTAATATGGAGCAGTAGGGTCTATGGAGTGAGAATAAATTATGCATTATGAATATCTAGGTCTGTGATTTAAAAATACACACCACCTTTTCCCCATGCAGCTGTTTTGTTCTGAACTGAAGATGCTTCAGTCTGAGCTCAAACCCACCAGAGCGCAAACAAAATCAGCCAATTGCCACTTATAGATAAAAGAGGATTATAATATTCATCTGGCATGGATTGCGCACAAGAGTCATTTTACTAAATACTATAGATTCGTTCAAAAGATGATTCAATGACTCATTTGAGTAATCATTGCTGTGTTCCATGTTCTTATACTGCAAAATTTACACTGCATACAATATTTGTTATTAAAAGTATGTGAAAGTATGCAACACATGACATCTTTTAAACAGTAGCATGCTACAATGTTGCCACATGAGCTCATCATGCATGTTTAATTCAGTGAGGTGACGCATCATCTCAGACACAAATGAGCATTTTGCATTTTCTATTCAAGTAAAAATGTATTTTTGGCAGTACAGTACACATCTGAATCACAACAAAGATGGTAAAAGTATAGCAGATAGTACTTTTGACACTTAAATATGTCTGTGTTTATTACGCTTCAAAATAAGTTATGCCAATTATGCTGTTTTATTTAGGGTATATTTGTTGTGTTGCAGTTGCAGTAAGTGTCTGTCACCCTAATTGTGTTTCTGCCATCTAGGCCACATGCTGTTCCCATATTATTCAGACCTAGTTTTCGCTGGCTGATATAAATAAATATGTGGCAAATATGACGAAAGTTTTGTAGGGGGCCTCTAGAGGCTTCATCACATGCCTTTGGAGACAAGTTTCAAGAATCGCTGTTTGTTTGTTATTCCTATATACAAAAAGATCCGTAACTGGCAGAAAGAGGTTAACTATTATAAATTAATATATGCAGTCTTGCTCAGCAAAATAATTAGCTCATTAGCTCATAAAAATACTTAGATACACAAATATTAGGTGAAACAGTCCATTTTGAGCTTCTACATCTACATCTGCCATCTTGAATGGCGTTTATATGGAGTTTGTCTTATCTGCAAAGGACATATGCAATAATGCCTTAGATTTCAGTATTTTTGTCCCTTTTCCCAGTACTAAACAAGTCTTATCTAATGCAGTTTTGTTTCTCAAGTCAATTGATCTTGTTTTAAGGATGTTTAGATGTTTTTACTGAAGAACTAGACAAAAATATTGATTAAGACAATGATTTTTGCTGTGTGCCTGCCTACTGTTTGGCACAGTCTTCGCATCAGAATAGATCTATGCCTTAAAATGCTGTCTGTGTAGGCAGCTCACTATGTTTCAGACTAGAGGTATTCACTTTAAACATGTCAGAGCATCAGTCTAGATTCTATGTGGAGAGAAAAACTCTTAAACAAGCCTAAAGTGGTTAGCCACACTGAGAAGAAAAATATTTTGGTAGTATTTTGTATTTTGGTATTTTGGTCTCGTTTTCCAATACAAATATCTAAAATGTATAAATCAAGATACACTTAGTTAAGCAAAATGACTCTCAAAATCAAAATTAAGTGAATTTATGCTTAAAACAGGAAAAAATATCTGTCAGTGGGTAAGAAAAATAATCTTTTCCCATCAAATTTTTTCTTGTTTCAAGCATAAAGTCACTTAAAGGGTTAGTTCACCCAAAAATGAACATTTTAATTACTCACCCTCATGTCGTTCCACACCCCTAAGACCTTCGCTCATCTTCAGAACACAAATTAAGATATTTTTGATCAAATCTGATGGCTCAATGAGGCCTCCATTGCCAGCAAGATAATTAACACTTTCAGATGCCCAAAAAAGCTACTAAAGATGTATTTAAAACAGTTTATGTGACTACAGTGGTTCGACCTTAATATTATGAAGCGACGAGAATACTTTTTGTGCACCAAAAAACAAAATAACGACTTTATTCAACAATATCTAGTGACACTGCTTCATGAAGCTTCGTAGCTTTACGAATATTTTGTTTTGAATCAGTGGTTCGGAGCGCGTATCAAACTGCAGTTTCAGTAAACGAGGCTTCGTTACGTCATAAGTGTTTCGAAATTTCAGTGGTTCACCACTGGGGGGCGTGACTTTGGCAGTTTGATACGCGCTCCGAACCACTGATTCGAAACAAAAGAATTGTAAAGCTACGAAGCTTCATGAAGCAGCGTTTTGAGATCGCCCATCACTAGATATTGTTGAATGAAGTCGTTATTTTTTTTTTTTGGTGCACAAAAAGTATTCTCGTCGCTTCATAACATTAAGGTTGAACCACTGTAGTCACGTGAACTGTTTTAAATATGTCTTTAGTACCTTTCTGGGCATCTGAAAGTGTTAAGTATCTTGCCGGCAATTTTTCAAAAATATCTTAATTTGTGTTCCGAAGATGAGCGAAGGTCTTACGGGTGTGGAACGACATGAGGGTGAGTAATTAATGACAGACTTTTCATTTTTGGGTGAACTAACCCTTTAATTTTGATTTTGAAAGTCATTTTGCTTAAGTAAGTGTATCTTGATTTATACATTTTTAGATATTTGTAGATAAAGCTTGGTCAGGCTAAGAGACCTGGAAAGCACTGTAGGCTGTATTAATTAATATAGCTAGTATAAATCAAATGCAAGATCCACGAATACAAGCACACAGAATATAAAGAACAGTGTAACATCAGTAAGGCTAGGTAAACCTCTAATATTAGCATAAACAAGAGCATCAATGCCACAAGAGGTCAAACTAGTCAGCAGAAAAGGTCAGACGAGACATACAACATAAGACAAACAACGAGAAACTGCTGCCAACATCCTTTAAAGTCAACATTAAATCTAAACTGCACATGCCCTTTCATGTTAAATTTAACTATTTATTTCCTCTTAAAACCATGAGAAAGACAACAGATGATATTCTCTTAAGATTTTCCAGTAGCAATGACTTCACGCTGTCTGAGTGACAGCTGTGTCTATGTAAAGACTGAGTGAGCTCATAAAACAATGCAACACTTCCCTGAAAGCTTGTTATTACTGCTATCATTCAATCAGGCCTGATTTGCATATGTATCCTTATGCTGTCTTGATAAAAAACTCTCCCAGCTTTTCTTTCTGTCATGTCAGAACTTTCCAGCACAGCTAACAGGGCAGGGTCAACTTAGCTGGCCTCTGAATTAAGTAGCCTAAAAGCGATCAATGAGAGTAATTTGCATGAGGATCGTTACTTTATTAGAAGGAAATGAAACCGTCTGTACGCTCACGGTCTGTTGACCTTAGGGGCAGTGAGCCATTTGATGGCTTTTAGCTCGACAGTAGTGAACGACTTCAAAGATATCAGGACAGGTGATACAAATGTGAAAGAGTTTTCGGAAATACTCAGACTAAGGTCGCTTATCACAGACTGAAAGCTGAAGGTCTGGAAAGACTTTCTCAATATGACGCATATCCTCATACAGATATCAATAATCTATTGAAAAATATCTGCCTTCAATTTTCAGAGCTGCATCGCCGTTGTTGCGAATGAATAACCTTTGCAACAATCAGCATCTCAAAAAGCTCAAAAACATTAACTTGTAAATTAATAATTTAATATAAAAATACACTGCATATACTGCAATCTGAAATCATTTAATAAATCACATAGTGTGATCAGAATCTCCCCTTGCATTCAAATGCAAAATGCCATTTGTGATAATCTATTGATCCCCATTCGATCAAGAAGGCTTGCATAAAATAAAAGAGAAAACAATTTTGTCTATCGACTCACTTCAACAGTTCTTTGGTAGCTGAAAGGTCAAGAAATGTTTCTGGCTACTTTTCAAATATATTTTAAAACTGGCACTAAGGCTCACTCTTCCTAAGAACACATTACTATGAAGACACTGTTCTGAAGTTGAACTGACCTATCACCTCAAATGTGTCTGAGATGTTCTCATTAATATGGCAGTGCCATATTAGCAACATTTTGGTATACACTGTTGAGAATATCAGTTGGATGTAATGTCTTAGTGACATTTTTAATAAAATATTAAGAAATAGGTTTAATAATAATGTATCTGAAAACTATATATAAAATTTTATATATAGCTAGACCTTTTTTGTAATACAATCATTATGCAACGTTACAGATAATCTACCCCTTTAAATAACACATTACCATATTAATATGATATTATGTACAATATCATATTATGCAATCAATGATTTTTGAAAACTGAGAACTGTATCATAATACGCCTCCATGTCATTTTCTAAACTAACCCTTGGCCACACAATATCTGTAAATCGATTAGTCTCAAAAAAGAAAAACCTAGTACAGCAGCAGGAACTAAAGACTAGTCTGACCACGATAACACCACCAGAAAGCTGGCATATACACTTTCCAAAAACCAATTTACCTGAAAAAAAAATTTCCTATATCCCTAAGAATGTTCACTATGTGATGAAATGTATCTTAAGGTAAAGAGTTAACTTGGTTATTCATAGTAGGAGTGTCATTGTGGACTTAAATAAAACTAAACTTGTTAGACAAAAACCTGCCAAAGAACAACTCTGGACACATGTCAAAGAACAATTCTTAAGAAAAAGACTGAGCTGATGCAACAATGTCATCAAATACTAGACAATCGCCCAGATAAAAAAAAAAAAAAGTGTTGTCTTACCTCGGTCAGGTGAGGCGTGGGGTTGAAGCCGCACATGTTGCAGACTTGGGTGTGGCACTGGGTGCAGAGGTTGTAGTTCGGGGTCTTGGCTGGATCTCCCATGTTAAGCTCAGTCTTACACAGTGGACAGAACACTTTGGGCTTTGGAGAAACTTCCTGCCTTGGTGGAGCTGGCTGGGCTGCAGGTTTAGCACCTGCTGCAGGACCTGGACCAGGCCCAGGGGGTCCCGGCTGCTTCTGCGGGGGCTTGGGGGAGGAAGGTTGTTGGGCCGGCGGTGTGGTTTGCACCGGATCCACTGATATCAAACTACTGGCCTGGTTCAAGAGCGAAGCGCCAAAACCGAAGAGTTTCCCAAAGGGCTGTTCTGGTGGAGGAGGTTGGCGGGATGGGGAACTTCCGGCGCTGCGAGTGTGGTCCTGTCGCGGGGGCTGAGACTGGAATCCGGGGCCTGACCGGGAGAGGTCAGGCTGGGATGGGGCTTTGGCCATGCCTGGAAGGGGAACAGCGCCAGGAGCAGGAGGTTTGCTTTGAGGGGCAGCTTGAGGAATGGTCTGCTTCTTAGCTTCTGGGGGAGGCTGGGACTGAGGTTGAGGTTGGGGCTGGGGTTGGGGTTGGGGTGTGGGCTGGGGCTGGGGCTGGGGGTGTGTGGGTGCAGTAGGCTGGGATACAGGCTGGGGTGGAGGTTTGCTGGGCTGGGACGGTGAGTGGATCTGCTGCTGGCTTTTCGACCGTGGCGTATCCATATCCATCCCCAACGCCCTCTGCATTTGACAGTTCAAACACAACCACTCTTGCACCTGGGAAAGAAAATGAACCATTTACTGACTATGTAATTAGATCAGAAGATTGGTCATTAATTTACATAATGAAGAATGTCAAGATGAAAAAGATGAAGAGGGTGGGAAGGGAAAAGAAAGCGATCTAGAAGACAAGTTGCTTGCAATACTGACAAAGATGTGAACAAATTACTAACCCCAAGTATTTCACTTTGGTGCATAACTTCTGTTACTGCTTATAAGAGAGATGAGGTGTGCTATTACTTTTCTAAGTGATCACACTTACTTTTTCACCAGATGTCCAATAAAATAGAGGAAAAAATAGGGAAATCCCATAGACTTAGTTTGAAGAAGTTAGATCTGGGGTGCACAATCTTGCTCCCGGAGGGCCACCTTACAGAGTCTAGCTACAGTACAACCTTTTCCAATAAACCTGCCTGGAAGTTTCAAGTAACCCCGAAGACCTTGATGAGCTGGTTTAGCCTCCTGGAGAGCCATGTTTCAAAGTCTACATCCAAAGTTCACCAATAAACCTTACTGGATGTTTTGAGTAACCCTGAAGACCTTGTTTAGCTGGTTCAGGCATGTTTAATTGGAGTTGGAGCAAAACTCTCCAGAAAGGTGGTAGTGTTGTCAAGTACCAACCGTGATACCAAGTCGGTACTGAAATTTTAAAAATGTGATGCTTTGAGCGCTGTTGAGCGGATTTGTAAACACCTCTGATTGGCTTTTGTGTTCACGCCCTCATCAGATATGTCTGTGATTGGCTAAAATGATCAATGCACGGGAGCGTTTGAAAGCACACGGAAGTTTTTGAAAGTGGTCCACTGATAGACACCTGCTTTCAAACGCTCCTTTGTGTATCTGTGTAAGCGCTCGTTGAAGAGCATCATTGATGTCTATTTATTTACTACTTGTTTTTGAAGCGTTGATCATTGTAGCCAATCACAGACATATCTGATGAGCGTGTGAACACAATTGCCAATCAGAGGTGTTTACGAATCCACTCAACAGCGCTCAAAGCATCACATTTTTAAAATATCAGTCCTGACTTGGTATCGCGGTCTGTACTTTTGACAACACTAGAAGTTGGACACTCCTGGACAAGATCCATATCTAGTGACCAGAATATCATAGATACTGTGATCCAAACAGCACAAGGCATGTTTTCGCAGGCCACTGGAAAGGGAAAATAATAATGATAGACATGCCTTTCAACCCTCAGAAACTCTTACATTCAAAAGTAAAGTCTTTGAAAGAAATGGGGCATAGGGATGACCACTACAGAATGGAACACACCCAGGGACTTGGGGTGTGCTTATCAGAGTTAGCAACCACCTATAGCACCATAGCAATCACCTCCCAACACTACAGCACAGAACAACAAGCTATGCAAAAACCACCCAGCTTGTACTACTTAATAGTTGCGTATAAAACTAATACTGCAATTAGAAACAGTAGCAGATGTTGTAATAACATTAGCTCATTTGACCACTGGAACAGGAAATGAGACAGCATCCGCAACACTAACTACCTAACTGACACAGCTAGCACAATTGCTTCATAATCTATGACATGCAGCCACAGATAAATAGGATTCAGTAATAGGATCAAAACGCGCAACTGATGTCCGGTCAGGACATTTGACTTCATGAATGGATTATAACCATATGAAGGGTTTGATGTTTAGTATATTAGCCTGTCTAGTGTCCGTCCACTGATGCGATATTTGGAACTGACATGTTGAGATACGAAAGCTGACATGCCGGATTTGTTTAATATAACTGTCCGACAAATCATATCATACAAAACAGTAACATCTGACAGCTCGACTGACACGATATGACACTGGTTACTCTGTGAGGGTTTCCGTTTAGAGCTGGGAGAGGAAACGGACAAGTGTGTGCTAAACTGCCTTCTGCTGAAGTTTAGAGGACTATGATTGTGACTGCTGCAGATAGAAGAGTATCTTATTTACGCAAAATTGTGCCAGAGGTGGAGTCAAGTAATTAACAAAAGGGCAATAAATACTCAACAGCTAAGGATGTTGATACCTCAAGCTGAAACAAAGAAGTTTGTTTAAGAACAATGACATTAAGACATTTGTTAGTGTGACTTGAGGGTCCAACATTGTCCAGTACTGTATTTTATGTTGAACTTGAACGTGACTTTGGATCATTAAGGGTGGTGCTAACCAGTATGATGCCACAAAATAGAGACATAGCGACAGACAAAATTGACATGGCTATTTGAATTGTCATAGCTAATTAGGACAAATAAAATCATACGTACATAGAAGACCTTCTATCGCTTGTTGCCAAATCATGTAACCACCTAGTTAGGACACATTGTATTTTTATCTCTCTTTCCCATGGATAGTCAGAAAAACACCTCTCTCTGGTCAAGGTGAATGTGTGTGTGAGAGTGACAGACACACACACCTCTCTCAGGTTAAGATGTGATAGCTGTCACATTGGGTCAGGTGTGATAACTGACTCCTGTCAATATCACATCAGTGCTTATGTAACAACCACTGACGTCATGACAGGTGTGTGTCTCATTATTGATCATACTCACACCAGGCGAATATCCGTCACCTACAGTTCACCCCGACAAGAAAAACAGCCATGTGCAAACAAGTATTGAAAAGTTTTAGACATGCTACCATGTACAATAAATACTAATGCTATTCCAATATACATATTGGTATAGCATGGTATATACAGTTTAATGATGCTGAAAATTCAGCAATATAATGTCAATATATTAAGCTCTTAATATTGGCAACACTATATATATATTGGACATATCTAGATAATAAATAAATCCAACTGGTCAGCCATTAAAAACTGAACCATAATATTACCATCCGATACATCATTGTACTGTACTGTAAGATCATTTATCTTCCCTTAAAGCATTTGCACACACACGAGAACACATATGCACAAACGGTTTTCAATTACTCATTATCTGGATCACAGTACTTTTCATTTTTTCAGCATAAATCCATTTAACAAAACTAATAACAACTACTGAAATATAATGACTTAATGGCTGTTCCAGAAATTACGTTTGTGAGTAAATGTTCTCGCTTGCATGAGCTTCTGGGTTATGAAGAAAGATAATGAGCAGATTTCTCATAGCTAGACATGTCACAAGCGATCATTATTCTCACAGTTATTAACGGCAAACTTTCTTGAGAGATTCAACGTGAACACAGTAACTCATAACCTTTAATTTAATTGTGGTAAATATTTAAAAAGGCCTGAAAAATAATCTGTGCCCTTCTGACGCCTGGTCCATCAATTTGTGAATTCAACCAGCTGTCTGGGTATTGAGTGATTCTTTGCTGAGATTTTGCAGTGTAAATGTACTTTATTTAGTCAGCAAGGGTTTGTGTGATGGTCATCAGGTCAAACTTTGAGCCTGTGTGTGTTAGTTGGTGATAATGTCTCTAGAAATGTTCGTCAAAAATATTGAAGGACAGGGCAGTAGTCAGAGTCCAATTTCAGTGGCAGAGACAGGGCAGACCGTGTGTGTGTGTGTGTGTCATATTTACACTTGTCACTCAAACACACAGCAGATAAACACTCTATACCCACTGAACAATGGGCAATTACAGAAAGACAACAAGATTGGGTCACCTGTGCCAATCTAGTCTGCTATTTTCTCTCTTTTTCTAACTCTCATATCCCACTTTCTTATGCTGTCCTGCTTCATATAATCATCATCTTTGTCAGTGTGTCCTTGGTTGTTGAATTCTGTCATTATTTACTCACCCTTGTGTCATTCCGAGTCTGTTTGCTGTTATTTTTTCCGCAGTGCCCTTTTCTGTACAACAGAAGCTCTTAGTGATCACATGTCTCAGGCTCCAAAAAAAAAGGACAAAATAATTACCATAAAAGCACCATTAAAGTGGTTCATATGACCACATACAATAGCTTTGTCCTCAGAGAAGACCAATGACATTTTGATGAAAGAACCATTTATCAAAGAACCATTTCTGAATAACTTGATTGTGAACAAATTTAGAGCTTCTGAGGAAGGGAAGATTATCATAATATTATACGATAAAACTTATATAATTGCACCAGTTGTATGGAATACTTTTAGGCAGCGGCTATTTGCACTAAGTGAAATATTTTCTTAGCGATAGATGCTATTTACACAGTGTAAATAGCATGTTTTCTTAGGGATAGATGCTATTTACACTGTGTAAATACCATGTTTTCTTAGGGATAGATGCTATTTACACTGTGTAAATAGCATGTTTTCTTAGGGATAGATGCTATTTACACTGTGTAAATACCATGTTTTCTTAGGGATAGATGCTATTTACACTGTGTAAATACCATGTTTTCTTAGGGATAGATGCTATTTACACTGTGTAAATAGCATGTTTTCTTAGGGATAGATGCTATTTACACTAGGTGAAAATAGTGATAGATTCTATTTACACCATGTAAAAGTATAAATTCTTTGCAATAAGAGTAAAGATGCTATCTATAGGTACTTTATATTGGCAGATATTATTTGCACCTCAGTATTTTTGTACATTAACAGGATACAATAATACAGTATCATAGTGTAAATGATTAAATTTATTAAAATTATTAAATGGATGCTGCCTTATTGGGAGAATAAAAACCCTCCCTACACCTTCCCCTAACCCTACCCAATAAACACTTTTAATATTATTAAACACTCGTTCGCAGTTTATTTCCACTTTTAGAACATTATTTTCATTTTTATTGAAAATAAATGCGAACTCGGCAAAAGGCGGATTCGAACCCAGGTCGATCGCGTTAAAAGCGAGGTCTGCGAGCCTTACTCACTACTGCTGCGCCACTGGAGATGTTGAATTCTGTGCCTCTTTTTTAAGACTTGAGTGGCCCAACCAGACATTGGTGGGCAGAGCTAGTGTAAATAGCGTTTGCCAACAGAGGATGCTATTTGCACTTAGTGTAAATAGACACTCCAATACTTTTACGGTGTTTTTGGGTCATTTTTGGAGCTTGACAGACATGGTCACCTCAAACTGTCTTGGTATGGAAATAGCTGCATAAAGATTCAAACTGTGGCTTTCCACAAAAAATAAATGAATGAATAAATAACAGGATTGGAACAACATGAGAGTGAAAAAACAATGACTCCACCCATAATCTGTCTATAAGACTCCGCCCACCCCAAGTCCCACCCCATTCTCCATATATGGAGTTGTGTTCCAATTGTAGCTGGGCCTATTGTTCTCCTGCCCTGTATAAATTCTGACCATTAGCGGACTATCTATCTGAGAGCTGACCATGATAACCATAATCAAGATATTGGCTGTTTTTCAAAACCTAGCAAACAACCTACAGAGACAGCATTTTTGGACACCATAGGTTCATTTTTACATCACAGACATGACAATTAAATATTCAAAACTAACATTCAAAGGGTCTATGATGCACAAAGAATGCAGTGTAGGAAGTCATCTTCCTAAGAAACAGCCCTTCCTGGAAAAAAAATATATATATATGCATCATAAAATATGAAACATAAAACAGATTTCCATAACATCAAACAAACATCTAAGAAGATACTGCTTAACATTTACAGTGTTAGTCTGGCAAGTCTAACAATATACTGCATTCAACTGGGAATTACTCATGGACGTGCAGGATTTGTGCATATTTAAACAAGCATCTTTTCGCATATGTGTGCTTATGCATATGTGCGAAGATCGCATGTGATTTATGAGAAACTAAATGTGTACAGGTTTATGCTAATATCATTCAGAGCGCTTTCACACACACACACACACACACAAACTGATTTACACCCAAATGATGGTGCAGCACCCGAGGTATTGATTAGTCAGCTGGTGTGAGAGGAGAGAGAATCCACGAGAAGCGGAGAATCTCTCAAAGACACTGAGCTGAATACTAACACTCACACACACACCGCAGAACATACTGCACCCTTACAGTGCTCAGTTAATAATAAATATTTACTGTACACGTCTCACAGTCACACAAATTAGGGGTTTTGCAATATATTGGTATTGACGATAACTGTGATATTTAAAGGTACATAACGTTAATTTTTTTTTGTTAAATAATGAGTCAATACATCATCAGTCTTTCTTTCAAAATGTGTTTTTGTCTTACCCTGATTCACTATGGTAAGATTATTATAAGTATTTATATTTTAGATCTATCGGGGCGGTTTTCTCGGGAAATTGCATGGAAGCTTCACTCGCCCGTGTGTGTCTCATTTTTCTGTGGAACACAGGAGAAATTGAGCACACCTCTTCTCCTTACATATCAAAAACAGACTGAAATTTAGGTCATTATTCACTCGTTTAATGACTTAAATTTAATAATCTTCCCAGCCAATAAGTTACCTTGAGAAATGATGCGACCAAATCACTGAGGCAGTGATTTAAACTTCAGAATCAGATCTGAGAATGAATTGTTCTTTTAAGTCAGTTCTTGTCAATGAACTGGCTGATTCGATTCACAAACCCAACTGGATGATTCATTCAACTCACTGACTCAACGATCAGGTCACAGCAGTTATTGAATTAACAGCTGACTGGAAAAACAAAATACATTTCAGTCTGTTCCTCACACATATATACTGTATGAGTCTCTCCATCAGTGTCCGACTCCGGTTTGAACAATGTAAGGCTGAACACCGTTATTGACAATCGTCATTTTGGCTGCGTGAGATTCTCCAGCTTTGTTGTTGTTGAGCAACCGAAGCGCGAGCTGTTAAAGCTCCGCCCTCTTCTGGATAGGGGGCCGGGAGCAGCAGCTCATTTGCATTTAAAGGGACACACACAAAAACTTGACAAGCTATAATAAATGATCTGTGGGGTATTTTGAGCTGAAACTTCACAGTTACATTCTGGGGACACCAGAGACTTATATTACATCTTGTAAAAGGGGCATTATAAGTCCCCTTTAAAGCATCTTATTTTTTGTTCCAAAGAGAAAAGAAAGTCCTACAGGTTTGGAACAAAATGTAGGTGAGTGCAGTAAATAATTGAGTGAACTATATATAGGCCTATTTAGTTTTGAAAAAGAATGTTGTCTTGATTTAAACCCAGAACAGAACGCAGCTGGTGAGACAGACAGAACGAGAGGACAAAATGATATGGAGAACAGGTGAAAGGCAAACAGACAAACAGATGGAGTCACAATCAAAGAGTCTTGTAGACAAATAGAGACACATCAGCTGTACAGACAGTCGTGTCGGCAGCAGTCTGTGGCATAAGAGCAGGGAGACGGATAGAGGCGGCGAACCGCTGCCTGTTTCCAGACTAAAGTGGTTGAGAGACAGACTGAATGCTGCAGTTTCCTAACAACAATCCACAGTAGCAAAGCGCCGAGCTGAAACTGGGACAAGACACATCAAAAGAGCATTCTGAGGGCCCCCAAATACTCTATAAACACCACACAAGAACACAACACAGCTTCACTCCAGTCTCCACGGGCACCAGATTCATAAACTAATTCTTCTCTGTGTGCATTAGACCAAACTGACAGCTTATCAGAGCATATGAAGCACAAATAAAGCTGATTAATGGAAATGTGCTGGTGAGAAGTTTTAAAGGTATAGAACACTTTTTGTCGAGTACCAAAGAAAGTGTACACTTGCTGGGTAGCTTATAATTGGTGTTTAAAGATGAATAAAAACTACATCAGTTTGCTGTAATGAATGTGACATGTTTCTGTGAGTAATAATGATCACAATAACAAAGTAATGAGAAAACTGAACTCTCCATTAATGAGGAAATCAAAATGCTAAGCTATAGCTGCACTCACGTCATGTCAGAATTACCATAATTATGAGTTTGTGGCTGTACGGTTTTTACATCTTGGTTGGATGCGTAATTGCAAGTTGGAAACACTGAATATTATGACAGTTCCAATGTTAGGAATTATGTATATATGTATATACTAGTCAAATCAAAATGTATGCATTTTTTTTTTACATTGCTTAAGTATAATACAATCAGCAGTTATAATAATAATAATAATAATAATAATAATAATAAATCACTCATTTTAAATAACAACAATTATTGAAACAAAATCATTTATGGATTTTTTTACATTGCTTCAATATAATAAAATCAGTAGTTTGGTAATAATATTAATAATAATATTAATAATAAATAATTCATATTAAATAATATTAATAATATTATTAATAATAAATCATTTATATTAAATAACAAAAATGATTGAATGAAAATCTTTTTTTTTTTTTTTTTTTTTTTTTTTTAAATTGCTTCAATGTAATAAAACCAGTAGTTTGGTAATAATAATAATAATAATAATAATAAACCGATTTATGAATTGTTGGTTATAATTTATAATAAATAATAATAATAATTATTATTATTATTATTAAATCATATATGTTGAATCATTTTTTAATCAAAATCATTTATGGATTTTTTTTACATTGCTTCAGTATAATACAATCAGCAGTTATAATAATGATAATAATAATAATAATAATAAAGTCACTCATATAAAATAAAAACAATTTTTGAATCAAAATCATTTATGGAATATGGATATGAATATGCTTCAATGTAATAAAACCAGTAGTTTGGTCATAATATTAATAATAATAATAATAATAATAATAAATCATTTATATTAAATAACAAAAATTATTGAATGAAAATAGTTTTTTTTTAGTTTTTTTTTAACATTACTTCAATGTAATAAAACCAGTAGTTTGGTAATAATAATAATAATAATAATAATAATAATAAACAAAGGATTCATGGATTTTTACATTGCTTCAGTATAATATAATGAATTATTATTATTATTATTATTATTATTATTAAATAATCATTTAAGTTAGATCATTATTGAATCAAAATCATTTATGGATTTTTTTACATTGCTTCAATATAATACAATCAGTAGTTCAGTTATAATTTAATAATAATAATAATAATAATAATAATAATTATTATTATTATTATTATTAAATACAAATGTTATGCGTTCATTTTTACACTGCTTCAGTATAATACATTCAGTAGTTTAATGATAATACAATAATAATAAAGTTTTTAAACTTGATCATTGGTCATCAAATTCTCTGTAAACATGGTACAAGTTGTTCATGGTTCAAAATACAAATGTATTGATGGCGGCAGGTGCAACGTTAATTTATTCAGTAAAAGCTGGCTCACTCACAGATTTCAACTAATTTCAAACTCATTTAGATTCAGACGTGACCAAACTGATAGATTATTTGTTTACTTTCTAAATTTGTCTGTCCATTGCTTGTCCATTTTCACCAGTTTAACTAGCTGCAGCATTAATGGTTCCAGATGGTTTGGTAGCGAACACATATTTCTGTTCGATATTCCAGTCATTTTACTAAGACTTAATAATATAAACAAACCATGCTTAACTGTTAGCAAAGCTAGCACAAAACAGTTGGTTAGCCACCCACATAATGATCTCTTATTCGGTGTTACGACCATCACCATAGAAACAAATGAATTCAGAAGGATGTAAACAGCTCTGAGTAAACTCTACGAGTTGTCAACTCGTAATTATGGTCATTTCCGTCATGTTGTGAATGCAGCATAGACGGAATAGCCTACAATATTCCACATGGTCTAGATGTGACCTTCAGGTAATCAAAGCGTTAGCAAGGATATCTGTGCTATTCGAAACATTCAAAAGATATTTTCCTTTTATAAAACTCACAGAATTATACCATTTATTGGAGAAAAACAGCCTGTTTCTCAGAAACTATTTCTATTACTACACAGTTTGCACATAAATGCCTATTTTGTGTATTAGCGCCAAAAGTGGGGTGTCCGTCTCTTAAACGCATGACAGATTCTATTGTCTCGCAGAGGCAGCGAGACACTGTGCCATTTAGAAAGAAAGCACAGTACTCTATTGTTTGATTAATCATGTTTGCGTGGTGAGCGATGCATTCTTACTCAGCCCTCAGAGACCGGCAGCCATTTCACACATCAGTTCAATATCAACGCAAGCACTTCTGATCCAATTTTACCATGTGCTGTTTGATATGACTGTGCTAAAAGGGGAAATAAAGGATAGCGACAGGTGATTAAAATATTTAACTGAGATTTATCTCATCATATGTTTGCTGATAACACGTTAACACAATTAGTTCCTTTTTTAAGTGAATTTGTGAGAATGACACTCATAGTGTAAATTTATGCATTAAGGCTCTTAAAGGTGTAGTAAGCAATTTCTGAGTAACACTGTTGACATTTGAAATCTACCCAAACAAACACACCCCTCCCTTCATTGCTCCACCCCCAAAATGCACAAACATGCAATGCAGGAGTGGACATCTCTATCAAAGCAGAAGCGAAGCAAAATAAAGTTTTGTGCAAAATAAAGTGAAGATGACGACAAGGAAGAACAAAAAATGAACATACAGTACACGAGTTTATACAAGCAAGAGTTGGTTGTTGGTTGCCAGCAGCACACACTTAAAACCAATGTTACTTACGTATGGAGCAGAAACAACACAACCTCATCCGGAAAGCTTTCTAACATTAACGCGGGTCCTAAAGCTCTTGCCTGATCATAATCCTTCTTTTTCCAGTGATATTCCTCTGACCTTTTCTCTTTTGTAATGTCTCTCAGCCATGTCTCTTTCTACAGTCTTTCTTCAAATCTCCCTCTTGCTCGCTCTCTCTCCTTTCCCGCGTCATAAGTGGACACGCCCCATACTGCTGATTGGCTACAAGTTTGTTGTGGTGCTCGGGACGATCCACTTTCAACAGGGTTTCTTAGAAATCGCTTACTACACCTTGAACAAAAAACAACATTCTATATTTCTCAAACTGCATCAAAAATATAAACTGAAAAAAGACATGCAATTTCTGGAAATGATGCTTGCTCATGCACAACTCACAACTTTGATGCTTGTTAATATGAGTGATTTCCAGGGTGATGTTATGGGGTTGCTATGGGGTTCCGAGTGGTTGCCAGGTGGTTTCTCACATCAGAACAGGCCCTCCTTCAGATCCCTCCTTCTACGTAAATCTAAGGGATTTTTTTCCATCTTTTTTAACATCCGCTAGTTGAAAACTATATGTATAAATGTATAAAAAAAATAAGCTGCACAATTTGAGATGCCATTAACACTGATAGTAAATAATAAGCAATAGTAGTAGCAAAAGTCCCATTTACGGCATGTCAGTCCACTTGACGGCCATCTTGGAACAGTGTTGTTATTAAACTACAAATAAAATAAACTTTTAAAAATAGTTTTCGTTAATTGAAATAAAGCTGCAATAAAATAAAATATAAATATTAGATGACAAAATATAAACTTATAACGTAAATAAAAATGAGAAATATTGTCATGACTAACTGACAAAAAAAAATACATTTAAGTTGAAGTATTAAAATTGCTAAAACTAAAACAGAAATAAATGAAAGCTAAATAGAAACTAATAAAAATTGATAAAAGCACATTAATAAATTAATAAAATTAATAAAATTTAAACTAAAATTTAAAATATACAAATGAAATAATAAATAAATAAATACTATAATAGTATATAATTAATACTAAAATAACTGTCCCCCATGGCCAGCTACTGTATTTCCAGTCATGAAAGTACAAAACCATAGTTGAATAGAGAAAGATCTGTGAAACTGTTAATGTTACATTTAAATAACATATTTCAAATCAAAAATAAAATCTGACAACAATAGCATCATAAACTGTGCTATTCACCTCAAATCACAAGCACTACTAAATATCCATGATTTCTTTTAGGATACCTAAATGTCTAATATAATATATAATGTCAGAAAATTATAAAAGACATCATCCATGCACTTGAAAATACATATGGTCTATATATTTAGCATTACATATGGTAACCAAATAACACGCAAATGCAGTCTGCATGGGCACATTTGTGTAACGGTGGAAAAATAGCATGAAATCTCTAGAGCCGTGGCAGTGTATGTGTGTGCATGTACTCTTTGTGTTTGTGCTGTGATGTGTGTGTTGTAGCCCAGATGGCCCTACACTCAGTTTCCGCTGTCAGTCTCATGACGGATCCACTAGATAGCGTGAAAACCACAAGACGTGAGACATTCAGAGCCAGGATGCAAAACAGATCTATTAACTTTCACGTTCCCGTCAAGTCACAGATTTCCTCACGTACTTCCGAAGAACTCGTGGAGCGAGAAGAATTCATGATGTTCATATTCTACCATCATTACCCCAGAGCTTTCAGAGGGAACAGTGCTTATGTGCCAAACAGGCACAATTATTTTTAGCTTATTTAAAGTCAGCATGAAATTAGTAGTCTTTTCTAGGGCGATTAATCGCATCCAGAATAAAAGTTTGTGTTTACATAATATATGAGTGTGTGTGGTATGTATTTATTTATTGTATTGTTTTATTTTGTATTTATAAACATACATATACATGTATAAAGTTAAGAATATATACACATCTTATGTAAACAAACTTTTATTTTGGATGCGATTAATCGTGATTAAACGTTAAACAGCCCTTTTCTTCAATATTGTGACGTATATACGGCTGAAACGTTACTCAAACAAGAAAAAATGTAGGGCGGCACCTGATTTTGTCCATGGGGAATTGATTGGATGGTTATGGTTTGCTATTGGTGGATCTCATGTGAGTGACAGGTTGCCCCGCCCTCACGCCAGTAAAAACATCATCAGAGAAGAGAAGTGATGTTGCTGCAAGAGGGAGGGGAAGTTATTTTGATTAAACATTACAAGGGCATATGAATTTTAAAAAATGATGAAACTGCAAATTTGAATTCTAAATATTGATTGATTTAATGCTGCCTGATAAATTTTTACCCTCTCCTTTTCTGCATTTCTACAGAATCATCGCTCTGTCCGTCCCATTCTCCCCTCTGATCCTCCACACGTTTTCTCTGGCAGTAGGAATGGGAGATCATTGTAGAGACACAGCAGGATCTATAAATAGAGGATCAGCCAATGGCAGACTGGGAACGCCTCCTGTATGCTGGTGGGTGACTACTGGAGTGTGTCAGCGCCACTTTCTCTTTCCTTCTATCATTCCATCCCCCTTCCCCACCCTGCTATTTCTCTGTCCGTATATCCCTGGTTCCTGCATCCCACTCAGTGTTGTCACCATCATGTCATGCCTTTCTCTCTCTCTCCAGGTGTCTGTTGTATAGTGATCAGATCGCCCCTCTTTTTCCTCTTCACCAGCTGTTCTTGCTTCTTGTCTCATGTTCTCTCTGCTTTGTTCTCCAAGAGACATTTAGAGTTCAACTTTAACATGATATCTTTACACTACATTAAACACCTGGGACAAAACATCACTACTGGAATACTCTGACAAACACAAAATATAGTAACAATTCGATGTTACCTACATAGGCAACTTCCTTCCTTCTAACTGAAGTCATCAATTAGTAACGCTCTGTATATGCATCATACAAACAGCGAAGTGTGAAGTGCAGAGGAAACTCAGCTTGCGATTGATTTCAATGGAGACTGATGTTGAAATGTTGCTAATCTAAGTAGATGAGTTTTGAACAAGCATAAAAACATTTCACACACAAATATTGGGTAAAATAATCAATATTACGCTATTTTTTTAATTGATTTTATTCAGTGTTAAATGAAGCTGCCTGTATTTATCAACATTCCTCTCACTTTTTAGCAGTTAACAATTTGTCAATAATGATTTATCATTACAATATATGCACATTTTCCTGGAAAAGTTTAGGGTCTGGTAGGATTTTTTTTTTTTTTAATAAAAAATGAATACTGAACTAACACTAAATACATTTATAATGTTAAAAATGATGGTTAAAATAAATGCTGTTCTTTTGAACTTTCTTTTCATCAAAGAATCCTGAAAACAAATGTCGTTTACAGAAAAATATTAAGCAGCACAACTGTTTTCAACATTGATAATAATAAGAAATGTTTCTTGAGCACCAAATCAGCATATTAGAATGATTTCTGAAGGATCATGTGACACTGAAAACTGCAGAAAATTCAGCTTTGCATCACAGAAATTAAATTACATATTTAAATATATTAAAATAGAAAAAAAAAGTATTATTATTTAACAAATTATTTATAAATATTTCACAATATAGCTGTTTTTACTGTATTTTTTAATCAGATAAATGCAGTCTGGGTGTGATATTTTCAAAACCAAAAGAAAAAAAAAAAAAAATACAGCCCCCAAACTATATATATATATATATATATATATATATATATATATATATATATATATTAATTATCTTGTTAATATTACCCACTTTTTGCCAAATTTTTGGATGTACCCTACCATGACATACTAGTGACATTTGGGTGACTACAAAATCAATTACTAGATAAATCATAAATGCACTATTAATCCAGGTGTCATTTAATAATTCCTGAGATAATTCACTCAGTCTGAACGCTTTTGTCTATATGTTTGCCATATGGGCTATACAGCTGATTTACTAGCCTGTTTGTTTTGCCATAGCAAGAATGTCAATTCCACATCACATAGAATTCACCTTATTCCTAACAAGCTCTTTCTCATTATTTTTTTGAAAGCAAAGTGATAGGAAAAGCAGTTTATCACTTCAACCAGTACATCGCCCACCCCTACTCTACATACAGCTGATTTAGAGTATCACAATGTATCCTGTTTCACTCATAAATGGTTCATGCTTGATGCATCAAAATTATAATTTAAACAAATATGCTCAATTTGAAGAGCTGTGCTCAAAAATTATTGCTGTATTTCTATTTTGCAGAAATGTCTAGAAATTTAAACCATATGCTCATAAAACATCTGCTCTTACAGCGCTTGAACCCTGAAATTACATGCCAGATGACATATTTCCCATCATTTTGTCACATGTAGCTGGAACTGACAGCGGCGCTGTTAAAAACGCTGAGTTAGTGCTGTATGCTGTGTGCTGTAACATCAATATAAATCAAGACAGTCTCAGAACCGCTTTGTAGTGTCCACTGTTCACCTGCGGCCCAATTAATTCAATCCTGTCTTTATGAAGCACAGCAGGGCCCAAAAACTCCCCCAATCGAATTTCTAAAGATGAAGCCTTCTGTGAAAAATGTGGCGATATGATAGATGATTGATGTATCTGTATCATAAGTAGCACAACTGTTTTTAATATTGATAATAATAAAAAATACTTCTTGAGCAGAAAATCAGCATATTAGAATGATTTCTGAATGATCATGTGACACTGAAGATTAATGATTCAGCTTTGACAATAAATACATTTTAAAATATATTCAAATAGAATTTTAAATTGTAATAATATTTCACAATATTGCTTTATTTTGAATCAAATAAACGCAGCCTTGGTGAGCATTAGAGATCCCAACCTTTTAAATGGTAGTGTATGTTAGCCATCTTGATGGTCTGAATTAAGACCATCCCTTCAACCACACAATCTTTCTCCAAAAAGCCACCTTCAAAGACGTGTCAGCCAACCCTAGCATGCAAAATTACCAACAGAGTGGCTAATGCACACAGGCTGCACTCAGATTCTTTTTTTGCCATGTAAAGAGCCGAGAGCTGTCATGGAAACAAATGTGTGATTTCAGGACACCTATTTCAGGGAAATCTGCCAGGTAGTAGAGGCATTTTAATAAGTGGTATTCCAAAAATAAATGCTTGCAGCAGTTTTTACAGCAGGCTGTTTTTGGTTTATTACCTTTAAACGGATAGTTCACCTAAATATAAAAATTCCGTCATTATTTAATCACCCTCATATTGGTCCGCACCAAACTTTCGTCTTTTCAAGCTCCAAAATGATAAAAGCACAATAAAAGTGTCAATGAATTAGTCGAAATGATTCTTGCACTATATATATATATATATAAATAAAGTCTTCTGTTCCAAGTTCTACAATAGTGAAGAACAGACCAAACGTCTTTATTCAATAAAACGCTTGCCCTCTGCTGTTGCTCTCAAATCAAATATGGCGCCACTGATGTCAACAACATTTGCTCTCAGGATGCCCAAGAACTAACATAGTTTACTGTTATTCCCATCAAATGGTGCCATTTTTCTAATCAATAATGACTTAAATTTCGATCAGCTCACATAAAGCCATCATATGGCTTCAGAAGACTTGGGGCCAGATTTACTAAACAGGGCAAATTAGCGTAACAGCACAATTCCAAAAAAGCGCAGATGGGAGTGGAAAGTTCTGCGCTTGATCTACTGACGACGCGCAAATTAAAGAACACAGTCAGTGGTTCGGAGCGTGTATCAAACTGCCAAAGTCACGCCCCCCAGTGGTGAAACATTGAAATTTTGAAACACTTATGACGTAACGAAGCCTCGTTTACTGAAATTACGTGACTTTGGCAGTTTGATACATGCTCTGAACCACTGATTCAAAACAAAAGATTCGTAAAGCTTCGAAGCTTCATGAAGCAGTGTTTTAAAATCGCCCATCACTAGATATTGTTGAATAAAGTCGTTATTTTGGGTTTTTTTGGCACACAAAAAGTATTCTAGTCGCTTCATAACATTAAGGTTGAACCACTATAGTCACATGAACTGTTTTAAATATGTCTTTAGTAGCTTTCTGGACATCTGAAAGTGTTAATTATCTTGCTGGCAATGGAGGCCTCTCTGAGCCATCGGATTTTATCAAAAATATCTGTGTTCCAAAGATGAACGAAGATCTTACGGGTGTGGAACGACATGAGGGTGAGTAATTAATGACAGAGTTTTCATTTTTGGGTGAACTAACCCTTTAAGACATGCTTTTTTGAGGCAGTAAATAATGGCGCAAATACCAGTAAAGTGACTAGCGCAAACCTTAGTAAATCGCGTTGGGCGATTCATTTAAATAATCTCCTCCCATAAATTTTGCGTCTGAAAGGGAAACTCCTACAAATGCATATGCGATAAGGTCAACTGCAAAAATAGCCCTGTCCATGCCTTTTCAGCACTAATTTTTCACTGCGTGTCTTTAGTAAATCCTGACACTAGTTTTTTAACACCAAAAGAGGGTTTGCGCTGGCGCAAGCTGTTAGTGAATCTGGCCCTTGGAATTTAACACACAAGCAATATGGTGATGCCTTTTTATCATTTTGGAGATTGACAGTTTTATTTCACCTTCAATATATTATTTTATTTTTGAGTGTACTATCTCTTTAAGAATAAAGGGAATGTAAATGTTCAAAAAGTTCAAAAGTTGTCGGTTGGGATTTTTTTTTTTTTTTAAAGAAGTCTCTTATGCTTAACAAGGCTGAATTTATTTGATAAAAAAACAGTATAATATTACAATTTAAAATAACTGTTTTCTATTTGAATATTTTTTAAAATGTAATTTATCCCTGTGATGCAAAGCTGAATTTTCAGCATCACTAATCCAGGCTTCAGTGTCAATACTATAGAAATCATTCTAATATGCTTTTGTAACATTATAAATACCTATACTGTCACTTTTGATTAATTTAATGCATCCTTTCTGAATAAAAGTATTAATTGATTAAAAACAACAATGTACTGACCTATGTGTGAATGAACTTTTGAAAGGTAGTGCACAAGTGTAGTTCATCAGTACAGGTCAAGTTGCTAAATACTGAATGTGTGTTGATAACATGACAATTTCTGATTGAGCTGTTTTATGCAGCTTAGTTTCCATAAATGATCTCAGAGCTTTCTGTAGAGAACATTAATATGACACAGCTTTCTGTAATATGTGATTTTATGTCTGAACTGTTCTTCAACCCTTCTAAAATTGCCCTCGGCTACTGTCTAGGGTGCTGTTTTGCATTTCCCCTTTTGATGGCTTCGCTGGAGTTCAGAGCCAGGAGAGCAGATGCCTGAAAATCACTTTTGATCTTTCTGCGACCATGAGCTGTCAACATCCCCTCCTCTCCATCCTCCTGTCTATTGCCTAATTTACACTTGCAGGATTTTAAAGCACCACCAGCCATTTGCACCTTTGAGCTCCTCAAACATGCTGAAACAATCTCACCCTCACATGCTCAGCCGTGCGCCCTCTCGCTCTCCCACACACGCATCTCTGAACATTGGCTCGGTCTTTCTACTGCATCCTACACGCAGAAACAGAGCAAACACATGCACACATTCCCATACGCCCCGGAGGACCCTCTTCTGAGCAGTTCCAGGTTGTGTGCAGTGTGTGTCCTGAGTTTGTGCCAGATGGAGGCCGAGACCAAGCGTAGGATTCATTACCCAGAGCTTTTTGTTTAACACATCTCCCTCTCCTCCAGAAATCTACCGTTAACAGCAAAACTCTAATCGAAAATCATCATTTGGACTGCAATGTTCTTTCTTTTTCGCCATTGTTATATCACACAATTGCTTTCTGATGGTGAGTATTCAGACTCAGACTAGTCTTGAATAGTTCTCCCGGGGGACTTATGATATAAGATTTGACTCAAGTAAAAATAATAAAATTATATATATTATATATATATATATATATATATATACACATACACTACCATTCAAAAGTTTGGGGTCGGTTATGTTTTTATTGTTTTTGAAAAGAAGTCTCTCATGCTCACCAAGGCTGCATTAACAAGATTCAAATACTTTAAAAATAGTGATATTGTGAAATATGATTACTATTTAAAACAAGTTATGTTTATGAATGTCGGGAAAAAATAGCAAGGAGACATTTTAATTATTTATTAATAAAGTAGTGTTTTCTGCGTCAGTGTCTTGCTATCTTTAAGTATAGTGTACGCGCCTATAGAGAGAAATGCACATTTCATATGGATTACATTAGCTGAGAGTATTTATTTTCTAATTGGTTTGTTTAAAAGTAGACATTTCAAGCTTTCTATTTCTCGTGTCTGTGAGGCAAGTATCCTATACGATGACTTTCAGTTCATTTTTTTTTGACACTCTCTAGTTCACGGAGACGGCAGAAAGCGCATCCTGATTGTTTTCTTTATTTTACAAAGGTACAACGTTTCTTGTTATTGTAAGTTTATACAAAAGTAGACCCTTTAGTCTACTTTTTACCCAATCAGTTTCGAATGATGTATTACTCTTATCAGCATGACCAAAAACGACAGCGTATTTTAAGTTGTTTCCGCTATTATTAGAAAAAATGCCAGTAATCGTGCCGGCGCCTCCATGTCATGCAGTAAGCGTGCTATACTTTAGCTTTCACACTTCGCTCAATCACTTGGATATGCGCCTAATAATAGCGCACATTTTTCGAGGTTAACGTTAGAGCGAGCGACCATGTAAAGTTGCTACTACTAGTTTAGCCCTAGACTTTATACCTCACAAATGTGAGTTTACAACTTTTTTTCCCAGAATTGTGAGATATAAACTCAGAATTGTGAGAAAAAAAATCAGAATTGTGAGATAAATAATCACAATTAACTTTTTTATTTTTTTTATTCTGTGGCAGAAACAAGTTTCCATAATTTAATGCATTCATGCTGAAAAAAGACCCCAAAGTTTTGAACGGTATTATGCAACACAAAACACTGAGTGAGCATGTATTGGGCTGCTTACCTCAGTGAGGTGAGGGTTGGGGTTGAATCCACATTGGTTGCACACCATGGAGCGGCACTGTGTGCATTTATTGCAGTTTGGCTGGCCGTCTGTGGTGCCCGTCAGATCTGCGGTCTTGCACACCGGACACAGCTTGCTGCTGGGCATGGGTGCGATCTGGGGCAAAGAATAGGGTGAGGTGGGAGCACTGCCCCCAGGCGAGACAGGGTGCCCGCCTTTGCTGCTCCCCACGTCCACCTGGAGGTTCTTCCGTGCAGCTTGACCCTGACCGGGTCCCTGAGGCTGTGTCGGAGCTCCGGGACCAGGTCCTGCACCTGGCGGACCCCCAGGTTTAGGTCCCATGCTCGGGTCTGTCTGATTAGGTTTGCCTTGGATACTGTGGGAGGGAAAAAAAGACATTGGTGTGTGAATTAACACAGGGGTGGTGTGGCATATGTTAGAAATCACAGATAGCTGAACTCTTTGTTGAATCCATCTGCCCAGGGGATTCACGGGAGGAGATTTAAAGAGCTTTGTGCCGCAGCTTCCTGAGTAGTTCGAATGAGAATAGAAAGATAAATCAATACAGCAGGGCAAATTCTGGGGGCGGAAACAAACTGATTGACAAGGACTTTCAATGCTTCTGCAAAAGAATCTGAAATGTTATCTGTGGTTGCAAAAGAGTTAACGTGTTTCCTCTTCAGCTAAGCATATTTACTTTTCTGAAATGGTCGTTCTTGAACTTTGACATAGAATAGAAGCTGCTTAGTGGCAAAATGACACAATCATGGCTATTAAAATCGGATTTGAGGTTAATAAAAAAAAAGATTTTTGTTATGAATTATCATTAGTGGTGCCTATTAAGACAAGCATCACTGTTATTGCTCATTCTTATGGTTTGAGATTTTCAAAGCCACTAACCTGTAATAATAACAATAAAATCAATATGTACAGAGTATTTATTATTATTACTATTATCATCATCATTATATTAATAACACAATATAATAAACATAACAACAATTTGTATAATTCTTATAATAATTATAACAATACTATTATAATATAATATAATATAATATAATTAGTGCTGTCAAATCGATTAATCGCAATTAATCGCATCTAACATAAAAGTTTGTGATTATATAATATACTGTATGTGTATATATATACAGTATATTATATATGTCTGTGTGAGTCATATATGTGTGAATGTACACACACATATATATGTATATATTGTGTATGTATCTGTGTATATATGTGCATGTGTGTGTATATATATATATGTATATATAAAATGTAAAACTTTTGTTAGATGCAATTAATCGAGATTAATCGATTTGACAGCACTAAATATAATATAATAATGCATGTTGTGTTTTTACAGCTGTAGTCTAATGATTTAGTTTCAAATATAACCTAATTTTAAAGTAATAAATGTGTCAATCTATTTAATATTTATAAGTTATAACTGTGTCAAAAAACTGAAATAAAACAATAAATATCAGTTATTGTATTGGACGGATAAACCTTAAATAATCAGTATCAGTATTGGTATTGCTTTGGTTTATATTGTGAAATATCAGATAACAGACTCTGTGCAAGATCTGTGGTGAAATTTGGAAAAAGCAAGCAAAATAGTTGGATGACAGGATGCAGAAATCGAGCATGAAGGAGATCTCACAGGTGATTGAATGCTTCATTCAAAGAAATCCTTTCAGTGGAACCATTTTAATGGAACTGCTGTTTACTTCAAACACAAACACATTCCACCGCAAGAATCTTAAAAATCTGTCACTGGCCATTTTATCACATCGTCGCCGTGCTACATCATGCTGTAAATTTGTTTGTGTGCAATTTCCTTTTGAAACTTTGGAGAAGCCGGTAAGAATAAGAGCTGTGAACATACCTAAGCATTTAATCAATGTTCTCTAATGAGCTATTTATTGTCGTTTCACTTAAAAAACTGCCAATGGTGATCAATAACCATTATGTAAATCCCAGAGCTGACATGACTGAACCTAATTCAGAAGCCTTTATAAAACAATATAATTACCCAAGAAAGAGATGCTGAATGTGTGTCCTGTTTATGCTTTAGTATGAATGTGAGTCATGGAGTGTGTCATAAAGAAACTTTTTATCATTGCATAACGGTTTGTCTACTATTATGTTTTATTCATGATCAAATTTACGTATGAATTGGGTACTGTGGTTTGTTTAACTGAGCTTACTTAATACCCATATTTTCAGTGCTGCTTTACAAAACAAAATTGATTTTAAAAAAGTAGCAGTTATGCCACATTATTAAAAAAAAAAAAAACATGCTTATGATTAGTTGCCGTAAGTACCTACACAACAAGCTACTAACAAATAGTAGATAACTACACTAATTTTATATTTTAAAAAATTCAATATAAATATTATAGAATTCAGAGCAGTATTTCTCAGACTCAGAAATATTGAATTAATCTCAATTAATAACGGCATTAAACTTGAACTGATAAAATTGCTCAAAAATATAATATAATATAATATAATATAACATAATGGTAACACTTTATTTTAGGGTCTTTTAACTAGTTGCTTATTAGCATGCATGTTACTAGAATATTGGCTATTTATTAGTACTTATTAAGCACATATTAATGCCTTATTCTGTATGACCATATTCTACATTCTTAATCCTACCCAATACCTAAACTTAACAACTAACTTACTAACTAATAATAAGCAGTAAATTAGGCGTTTATTAAGGGAAAAGTCGTAGTTAATAGTTTATGTGTTCCCTATACTAAACTGTTACCAACATAATATAATAAAGCTAAAAACAGAGAACAACAGAATTTATATTTTACTTAAAAAGCCACCAGAGACTTGATTGATGCAACACAGAGACATTTTCACAGAGACTTGAATCACTGAATCATTTCTTTTTGACTGAAAAAGAGAAACTAAAACGAGAGAGGAACATTCTAGCAGAGCATGTTTATTGCATCATCTCACTCAGCTGCAAACCTTTTTTCTGCTTTTTGAGTGAACTATTTCTTTACAACGAAACCAGGGTACACATAATGGACATCAATTACATTTTACGCATCCTATGTTTGTTTCTTTTTGCTTTCTCACATTTTTTTCCTGTTCAATTATGCCTCAGTGCTGAATTTACAGCTGCCTGCTTTCTAACTCTCGCTTAAGCTTGTGTTGAACCCTTTCTTGGCCTCTTTTTCTCCTTTTTTTTAAGTCCCCAAGTTGCCTATAAAGGCATGAGGGGTTTTGTGCAGACTTTCTGCTACGCTGAGGTCGTTTATCACATGTCAACAGCAGTAATGATTTTCTCTTCTTCTTCTTTCTTTCACTGGTTGGCGCTGGGATTAGTGAGCAATTAGAATGGACTCTAAGCTTTCTCTATGGTCATAACAACGTCTTCGGAGAGCCTGGCTAACACACCAGCGCACGGGCACACACAGAGAGCCTCAAATGTACACACAAGACACTTCAAAGCTTACACTTCCTCTGTCAGATTCTGAGGAGAAAGGAAAAAAGCGTGCGAGAACTAAAATAGCAGGTTTCACAGTAACAGTGAGTCAGGCTGAGAAGTGTGTGTGTGTGTGTGTGTGTGTCTGTGCATGTGTGTGTGTCTGTGTCTGTGTGTGTGTAGCTGTGCTTGGCTCACTCTGTTGTCTGTCCAGGAATATTTCCAGCACCTGGTCCCTCATTATATGCAGCCCTTAAACTTCAAGTGAAACTTCAACGCCAGAAAAGCAGGCCGTCTTTCCCATCCTGCTTCATCTAAAGCCATTACCAAGGTCTGAATCAACTGAGATGCGCCAAAGCAGAAGAAAAGTTCATTATTTCAGTGTCAGCTTTTGATTCCACAAAGAAATTTAATCTCAGTCCAACGAGGGATCCAAAGTTCCTTCCCAACATTCAATTTACACTCTAAATTGACTTTAAAACAGTTCGGCTCAGGTGGAAAGGCTTGCAGGTACTATTCCTTGGCATAGGGATCCCAAACTGGGGTACGTGAGGTGACAGAGGGGGTACACGAACAAAATGCTGAGTTTTGCCGTTCACCTTTAAATAACATTAACACCGAGCATGTATTTCTAAAAGGCAAAATGCCGCCTCTAGAGTAAAAACAGGAAAATGGTAGCGCCGTAAAAGGTCAAATACATGACATCCAATCAAATTACCTAATCTTTCGCAGTCAAAACTGACTGCATCCACACAAGTAGCATGCATATAATAGGTTGCATGCCTTAGCAAATCAAGTTACATTACTGCCATTCTCAACAATGTACCTTTATAAAAGTTGGGTTTTAGCACTTAGCATGAAGAAGAACAAATATAGACACAGACTATGCATAGAGATCGACTTAAGACTCAAACTCTCTTTGATATAGAAACACAGTATTGTGAACATTGTTTACTCCATTTTTCAGCAAAATAATAGTTCCAACGAGAGCCACAGCAGAACTCTCCAAGCAACACACAGTGGTGTTTCATTAGTGAACGAATCTGCGGCTTTGAACGAATCGGGAGAGTCAATAATTCAATGACTCATTCATAAACACAGCTACTTGCTTCGTTACTATCTTGGCAAATCAGAGCACAGTTTGAGACATTCTTGAGATCTTTTCTGAAACTTGACCTGTGAGGCTTTTTCTCAGGAGTAAAACATGAGAAGCAGGGGACTTCAGCTAAAGTTCATTTAATCTCACTGATGTCTAGAAGAATCACTGCGATAGTAGTTTTAAATAACATACAACATATACAAATGCTTTAGGATATATTCTCTGTGGCAGAAATAAACTCACTGACATATTCTTCAAACACTTTACACTGATAGTTTTCTGCTGAGGGCATTTCATCATCTCTTTATTAAAATAAGAACTATGCACCCAATGCCCTCTGAGGTATTGCTAATATCAATATGGATTGAATTTATCTGTACTGAGATCCTGAGGCCCAGGCTGGAGAGAGAAAGCTTCAATAGAGAGTAATTTAACAGTAAAGAGAACAGCTAGAGGGTAAACGCACTCAATGCTAAATCAAGCTTCCTGTAATGTCCATGCTCAAAAGTCAGACTCAGGAGCTACACAGCTAAATAATATTTTAAAAGGTCTAATTCCTCACAACCTGAATATTAAAGAGCCCGTATTTCTTGATTTTGTTTTTGGGGTCTACTAGAACAGGTTATCATGCTTGAATATTCAAAAAACACCTTATTTTTCACATATCTGACATTGTTGCAGCACCTCTCTTCCCAGTCTGTCAGTAACACTCTGTTTAGTTCCTGTCTATGAAGCCCCTCCTTCCAAAAAGCGTGATGCGCTCTGATTGGTTGGCTGGACCAGTGTATTGTGATTGGTCAACCACTTCAAGCATGTTTGGTAAATGCCACACCCCTTTCGATAATCATGAGTTTCTGCTTCTCAGGTGTAAAAACTACACTTGGACATAGCGACTACTAATGGGCACACTACTACACGCAACTCAACCAGGCCTCATCCCTTTTTTGCATATGCCTTGGGTGGGAATTATTTAAATGAGATGTTCGTTTCCGGAAGAAAACATCATAACTACTGCAACAAGACAGCTGTTCAAGACTCAAAAAAGGTTACAGTCGTAAAGATTTGGATATCTGCCTGGTTTGGGGCGTCAATTAAACACTACAAACAAAATAAATCAGAAATGTGTTAAAACATACAGAATTAATGAGACCTAAAGAGAACATTAAATCAAACCTGGAGTTTGTAGACTATGTTAATTAGGTTTAAGGTCAACAGATTTCTTTTTCATGCTGTTCTTTTGAACTTTCTATTTATCAAAGAATCCTGGAAAAATGACTGGTTTCAACATTGATAATAATAATACATGTTTCTTGAGCAGCAAATCACCATAGAATGTCTGAAGGATCATGTGACACTGAAGACTGCAGTAATGATGCTGAAAATTCAGCTTTGCATCGCAGGAATAAATTACATTTTAAAATATATTAAAATAGAAAACACTTATATTGAATTGTAATAATATTTCACAATTTTTACTGTATTTTTGATCAAATAAATGCAGCTTTAATGAGCATAAGAGACTTCTCTTTCAGACCCCATGGTAGTGTATACAGCCTAGGGCAGATACTATACAAACAGTCTGTAACATTGTTTGCTAGCATACCCATGAGACACGTCTGTCACCAGCAGTTTACAGATTTAAACTTTGAATGTTAGTGAGTAAAACAAGCAGGGCCATGGTTATTGACAGGGTGATTCGATTCACCATAACTTGTGTTTAATCAAGGAGTTATTGTGTCTGCTATGATTGATTGTCTCATTAACTGAACCATGTACTCCTTATAATTATCTAGTGCTCAGGTAATTATTCCTGAATGCAGAAATCATAAAAAACCTAATGAAGCACTGATTAGCAATTTCTAGTCTGCGTCTCTCGATGCAGGTAATCATTGTACTTTCTGTGGTCATTCTATTCAAAATGCATGGCAAATATAGATATTTAAACATTTCACCCTCAGACGACTCACAAGACCATCTATCTGCTCAAATAGAAAAACAGATATACAGAAACAATACGGATGTGTACATACTTGTTTGACTATCCAAATAAGGACATACCATAGACTTTTATTGTTTTTAAAGAAACCTAATTATAATTATTATAAACTAAACAAAACCTTAATAATAATAATAAGAATAATTTAATAAAGACTTTTCCCCAGTTGTGGTGTAATTTCCACCACAATGAACAATTTTGGCATTAATAAAGTTTTTCAAAAGTTACCTGGTTAAGAAAACTTTTGCATTTAATAAAAAAATTGCATACACAAAAAAATGTGTATGCACAGACTTATACATATATACATATTTATTTTCAAAAATTATTTCTTATGTATTATTTTTTTATTTTCCTTTATCATTACAATTATTATAAAGAAAAAAATATATTATTATTTCTTTATTCCCAAAGGAAGGTTTTATCAGATTTGGCTTAGTTCTGAACATAATTTTGTCCCCAAATTATAGTGTATAAGTAAATTCACAAACGGACGGACGGACAGATGGATGGACTGATGGACGGACGGACAAATGGATGGGCGGACGGTCAGACGAACAGAAGGAAGGATTGAGGGGTGAATGGATGGATGGATGAACAGATGGATGAATGGGCGGACGGACGGAAGGAGGGATGGATGGATGGATGGATGGATGGACAGACAGAGGGATGGGCGGACGGGTGGACGGACAAAAGGAAAGATGGATGGACAGACGGATGGATGGATGGATGGATGGATGGACGGACAGACGGATGGATGGATGGACGGATGGACGGACAGAAGGATCGGCGGACGGATGGACGGACGGACGGACAGACGGATGGACGGATGGACGGACGGACGGAAGGAAGGAAGGAAGGATGGATGGACGGACGGACGGATGGATGGATGGACGGCTGGATGGACGGACAGAGGGATGGGCGAACGGAAGGAAGGATGGATGGATGGATGGATGGATGGACAGATGGACGGACGGAAGGATGGATGGACAGACAGATGGATTGACAGACGATGGATGGAAAGATGGATGGATGGATGGATGGATGGATAATGGATGGATGGATGGATGGATGGATGGATGGATGGATGGATGGACGGCTGGATGGACAGACAGAGGGATGGGCGAACGGAAGGAAGGATGGATGGATGAACAGATGGATGGATGGGCGGACGGACGGACAGACGGATGGATGGATGGCTGGATGGACGGACAGAGGAATGGACGGACAGGTGGACGGACGAAAAGAAGGATGGATGGACAGACCGATGGATGGATGGATGGATGGATGGACAGATGGATGGATGGATGGATGGATGGATGGATGGATGGACGGACGGACGGAAGGATGGATGGATGGATGGACAGATGGATGGATGGATGGACGGATGGATGGATGGATGGACGGACGGACGGATGGATGGATAATGGATGGATGGATGGATGGACGGCTGGATGGATGGACAGAGGGATGGGTGAACGGAAGGAAGGATGGATGGATGGACAGATGGACGGACGGAAGGATGGATGGACAGATGGACGGACGGAAGGATGGATGGACAGACAGATGGATGGATGGACAGACGGATGGATGGAAAGATGGATAGATGGAGCGATGGATGGATGGATGGATGGATGGACAGATAGATGGACAGATGGATGGATGGTTGAATGGACAGACGGACGGACAGATTGATGGACAGACTGATGGATGGATGGATGGACGATAGATGGACGGATGAATGGACTTATAATTATCTTTATATAAAAACAGAAGTCTATGGTATATTCTCATGTCGAACTGTGCATCACATCACCAGCTCCCTCTGAATGCTGCTTTACATTCATCAAATCTATATGCAGCATGACAATACTTTAATCCTACCACTCTAAATAAAATCCTAAATTGGGCACAATAGCATGTACAAAGGGGCTTAAGTGTTTCCCCGAACACGAGTGAACGTTTACTGTGATTCTCTCTTCTCTCTGCAGTCCATAAAGGGGCTAACAGCAGCCTTAGACAGTCATGTCTGCTGGATCAGATTAATTTGGATCTGTAGTGCTGAGCAGTCCCCTTCACTCCTCTCTCCGCTGCACGGAGCCTGTGTTAACACCTCTGATGAGTCACAGAGTGACAGAAGGAGAGTACAAAACCAGTGGGAGTCAGCTCCACATGAGAAGAACAGTCATGGGTGAAGACTGACAAACCGAATTCATCTCCTCTCGCCCGAGATACAGTATGAGGACTCATGTGAAAAGAACTATACTATACTTTTGTGTGGAGTCCTATACTCCTGTAGTGCACTACAATCTTGTGCACCTTTTTTTTTTTGGAATGGGTGTCAATGGAGGAAAGGCTTCACTTCACTGAATAAACCACTTTTGAGAGGAAATAGCTTATCATTTAATGAATCAACAGCCCATCATCTAATCTTCAACATATTTGCTCTTAAACGTTCATTTGGATTGAACAGTATCGAAAGTATCGATATTTCAGGATCGATCCGCCCAGCTCTAGTTTAAAGGCCGGGGCAACAGTGAACAACTAAAGATTAAGTGTCATATGATGGAAGAGGTCTGAAATGCGTTGATGTGGCGTTAACCTTTTTAAAATTGGCCTTTCGACATGTGGGCCAGGGTGCATGACTATATTCTATCTGTTTTCTTCGGAGGCTTAATAAATAGGACGGTTTAAAGACACTGAGCATGAGCGTAAAGAGAACGCTAAAAGAATGCCGCAGGCTCACGGAGAACGTTTATTAGATTTCTCTGTCATTACAATTCAGGTCCCTTTTATGGGGGTGAAGTTTGGCGGCTAAGACAGCCATGTTCCTATCCCATCTGCTGGGAAATAAAGCGTCGGATACTGTTCTGTCTCTCCATCCATCTCCCTCATTCCTCCTGTCTTTCTCTCCGTCCTTGTTTCACTAATAGCACAAACAACACCTACACACTCCCCTGAAATTCCATACAAACACACTAATAGCTTCTGGTTCCTCATTTTTGCCGTCAATCAAAAGGACACTTTTTGAGTTTGCGCCATGAAAATTTTCAAATATTTCGATTCTGAAACTAATTTCAGGATGTCGCCTTCACATGCTTCCCCATGTGATCTGATTCATGAAACTATATAGCTACATAATTCAATCTTAAAGGGATAGTTCACCCAAAAATGAAAATTATCCTATGATTTACTCACACTCAAGCCATCCTAGGTGTATATGACTTTCTTCTTTCAGACGAACACAATCGGAGTTATATTAAAAAATATCCTGGCTCTTCCAAGCTGTATAATGGTAGTGAATGGGGCTTGAGATTTTGAAGCCCAAAAAAGTGCATCCATCCATCATAAAAGTAATCCATACGACTTCAGGGGGTTAATAAAGGCCTTCTGAAGCGAAGCGATGGTTTTTGTAAGAAAAGTATCCATATTTAAAACTTTATAACTATAATAACTGGCTTCCGGCAACAGCCGTACGTGATTCGAGTTCCGATGGAAGAGTGACCTCCAGTAAATGTATTTATAATGTTACAAAAGATTTTAATTGTTTCAAATAAGTGCTTTTCTTTTGAACTTTCTATGCATCAAAGAATCCTGAAAACAACATATCGAGGTTTCTACAAAAATATTAATGAAAAATATTTCTTGAGCAGCAAATCATCATATTAGAATGATTTCTGAAGGATGATGTGACACTGACAAACTGGAGTAATGATGCTGAAAATTCAGCTTTGCATCTCAGGAGTAAATTACATGTTAAAATTAGAAAACAGTTATTTTAAATTGCAATAATATTTCACAATATACAGTATCTGTTTTTACTGTATTTTTGATGTAATAAATGGGGCCTTAGTGAGCAGAAGACACTTCTTTCAAAAACCAACCCCAAACCTTTGAACAGTTCTTATCCACAACATTTAACTAAATGTCTGCTTCACTACAAAATTTAGAAAATAAAAAAAAGTAAAATGTTGCAGAAATACAACTGAAACTAGTTCACTGAAATGAACCATCCAAATGAAATGACTCACTAAAATGAATCAGGCTTCCCCAGGCCATTCGACATCACACATTTGATTGGTAGCTTGTTACTGGAAATATACATTATTTTAAAAAAGCTGAGTAACTGAAAAATGTAGTTATTCGTGTTACGACTTCTAGTAAGTTACTCCCCAATATTGATGCTTACAGTTTTACAAAGCCGACCGCAATGCTGTGAAATGATTTTCAGCGAATATCAAACTTTCAAACCCATTTTAAAAAATTTCAGAGCGAAAGAAACCCATGAGGAGATTAGCACAAGGTCCTGCCTCATCTGTAGGCATCACACGCGCTTTACCAGTGAATGATGAAGTGGCTTGATATGGTACGTAAGCCATAACATCACTCAGAGATGCAGCCGTTTCACACACTATGTGTGTGTGTGTGTGACAGGATGACATTGTACAGAAAAATCTGGGCATTTCAGTACATCAATAAAAACATGAGACGGACGCGAGAAGAAGAAAAAATGCAAGAGTCTCGAAATGGCCCATGAGAAAAACAAATGTTTCCCCTTCCCAGGTTGTAATATCCTCAGTGGGTTTGTTTCTCCCTCAAACACTCACGCAAGGCTACGACTGTGACTACACACCCATTTCAGGAGTTTTAATGACGCCGGTCAGACACAGACAGACAGCCAGTACGTGCAGCAGTAACATTACTGCATCTGTACTTTTCTCACACACCCAAACAGACTCAACTTTAGCTTATGAACAAACCAATCAGGCCATAGAGAAGCACTGACATCAAGAATATAGTCTTACTGTGAGAGGCCCGACTATAAACAAACTGACAGCTAGGTCACCCTCCTGCAACAAATACATTTAATTTGCATCATTGCATTGTAAATCGATGTTTCAGGTTGGCTACACGGTGTATCTGCACTTCAAAACACTGATGCAAGATGCAAAACAAGTCTTAGACAAGGACGTCTAGCATTTTATCCAGTATATAACAATGGTTCCCAACCAGTGGGTTGCAAGGAAAAACATTTCTAAAAAGCAAATAATATATTACAGCTAACGTAGCGATGCAATGGAAGAACCGTTTTAGGTTCTCCAAAGAACCTTGTAAACAAAAGAACATTTTAAAGGGGACCTATAATGCACCTTTCACAAGATTTAATATAAGTCTCTGGTGTCCCCAGAAGTTTCGGCTCAAAATACCCCACAGATCATTTATTATAGCTTGTCAAATTTGCCCCTATTTGGGTGTGAGCAAAAACACGCAGTTTTTGTGTGTGTCCCTTTAAATGCAAATGAGCTGCTGCTCCCGGTCTGCTTTCCAAAAGAGGGCGGAGCTTTAACAGCTCGAGCTTAGGTTGCTCAACAACAACAAAGCTGGACAATCTCACGCAGCCAAAATGAGGATTGTCAGTAAGGGTGTTCAGCCTTATATTGTTCAAACCGGAGTCGGACACTGATGGAGAGACTCAGGAAGAAGTTACAACTTTTTGAAAGCATCTGGACGTTTCTGAATGGTTAGTGGATAAATTTATGTAGTTGCTGTGGAGTTGATTCAACTCATCGACTAGCATGTGCAGTCATGTTAATCTTTTGTGCAAATCCAGCGTTGAATTGACCCTCGTTTGTGAAGCAGTCCGGCGTAAAATGACGGCGTGACAACAACACTCTACTACAACAACTCTTCCTCTTCTCTAAAGCAGCCCAACATGGCCTCACCCCCTTTGTTGCGTGTTCTCGGGGGCGGGGTTTATGTAAATTTTAGGGTTAGTGATGTCACCAACCTGGGAAGAAGCTCATTGTAGTCCCTACCAGCCGTTTGTTGTAGTCCTTAAAAAACAATTTCTATAAAGGAAAATATCTCCCTTTGCATTGAACTTTGAACATCGTAACTTTGCAGATGTTGTTTATGCTCAAACAGCAACATTATACACTAACTAAAGTTAATAAAGTGAAATCATAATCAATCACCCCTTTAAAGGTTCTTCATGGAACCATAGATGCCAATAAAGAACCTTTATTTTTAAGAGAGTATTTGGACACAAATCCATCTGTTAATGCAGGGGCGAGTCAGATTATAATATTATCCAATTTATAACAGTGGTTCTCAGTCAGTGGGTTGCAGGGAAACATAATGCTAAAAGCAGTTAATAAAATGCAACTAACCATATGATTGTGCATATTTAGAATAGGAAAATAAATTGGCTTATCAACTTTTACAACAGAAGAGAAAATGCTTCCCACGTTTTGTTGTTAAAGGTCATGTATCCAATCAAACGTTATAGTATTTTGGCACAAATTCATCTGTTACTGTACTGTAAGTCTCATGACTTGCTCTCATCCATACAATGAATATGGGTTCAACCAGTTTGTGCCAACCATAATGCACTTTGTGCAATGAATTATTGGCTGCCAAGAGCACGAAACTATTGAAATCCAAGAGATGTTTTTGTACAATAACCAATTTTGGTACTGTGCTGCCTCGCCACTTCATGTCCAATGTAAAATCTGTGCCCTGAAGCAAAACCACTTGAGAACCACTGCAATAGAGAGTAAATATGCAAACAGCATAAATTGCAACACAAAGTTTGAATAATTCTAAATCTTTTGAGTGCAAGGAAATTCACACATTGCATTATTTAAAGATTGTAGAAGGAGACAGAACTGGAGATGAGAGGGGGGTGGGGAGGAATAGAGAGAGGTAGTGAAAGATGTTCACTTGCACGTGTAACAGATGAGTCACATGGATCCTTGTCAAAATTTTATCAATTATTAATGCTATAACATTTTATCATGCTTGCACTCTCAGAACCCTCAAGTGTCTTTTACAGTGAGATTTTAGTGCCAGCGCATTTTGATATCAGCACTGTTAGGCGTGGTTGACAAAGCAAAAAAAAATTCACTTCATTTAACGGCCCAGACTACATCATACCAAAGCAAACGAGGTTTATATGAATAAATAAGAGTGTATGACACACCTCAAATTATTTTAGAACACGACTCGCTTCTATAGCCTATATCATATCAGACACCAGATTTCCATAAGTATGTACTATACAGCTGATAATAAGCATATGATAAGCTTGCTTAATATGCATCTGGCAATATTAGCAATCATGAATTCAGATCATAGATATCCATTAAAGCTCAGAAACTAACATAGCTGGCTTGGTTCTGGACAGAGCAAGGCTAACAGCGCAGACTGTCTGTAATGAATGGAAATATACACTAAATAAAACAACACGCAAAACCCAAACATTCTCATATGGCTGCTTATGTACATATGCATGCTCATATGTAAATAGATCTATGCATCAAGTATGCCAGAGATCAAATAACCCCATGAGTCCAGCATATGTTAGTTGATTCCTGATCTCAAGCACATATAGAGGTTTTTAGCTGACAACTGGCTTTGTAGATAATGCATATCATTGGGTGTAAATCATCGGGTGTGAAGCGCAATTAAGAAAAGGCTGTTAAAAACATAATTATCGATTCTGAATATGGCTAAAAGAGACTATAGTTCTTTTAAATATAAAGCACAACATTAGTCCCCACAGACTCATATCGTGTAGCACAAAGCAGTGCACTGAATTCACAAAAATATACAAGTGACAGAAGCTTTTGAAATGATTCGGGATACCTGTTCATTCCCGGCCCGTGTCCGGTGCCCATTCCCCCGGCAGGCGCTCCGTTGCTCGGCTTGTGGAGCTGTCCACCGCCCGCTGGTGCTGAAATGGAAGCCGGGGCTCCAGCCGTGGGGACAGCGCCTCCCGGTTGCCCCGGCTGTCCCTCTCCTTCGAGGCTCGCTTCATTCCCCATAGTCCCTCTGAGTGAGACGGAGGAGAAAGACGAGATCTGCTGACGAGCGACTGATAGGGGTGTATTTAAAAAACTGGGAGAAAACTCAGCGCAGCTCCTCTTCCGCCATCATCACCTACAATCCAGCATCCTGAGCGGAGCGCGCACGCGTGCGCCCAGCGGAAGGGCTCGACCGAGCACGCGCGGAGCGGGGAGCGCGCAAGAGAACAGGGGCAGGGCGGAGGAGCTGCGTGAACGCGCTTGTGTCCTAGATCTACAGTCCTGTAGACTCAAGCCTTGGAGAAATTCATGGATTACTTTTGTCTTGAAATAATTATAATTATTATAATATAATTATAATGAATTTTAGCCTTATTGCTTAACATTAATTAAATATATAAAATGAGCAAGCAGTAGCAGGTGACAGTAGCAAGGAAAAATAGCATAACCCTAACATAATAATAACAATAATACAGATTAATTTATATTTTGAGGCAAAACTATTTTATTTATTTCCTTATATGTAGAATACATTAAATAATCTACATTCCCCAAGTTCAATACTGTCAAAATAATCAACAGACTTAGGTCGGGGCTAGTTGTCACAGGCCTAAATATGTGTTATAAGTAGTATATTACTTTCAAACCCAGGAAAAAACACAGAACATCCTTGTTTGCTGCCTCAATTCACATTTAACAATTGAAATGACATTTAAAGGCCATTTTGCAATTTAAACTGAATGGGACACAACCCTCCAGGAGTGATCATCAGTCATCTCTGAACTAGTGCATCAGAAGCGCTTGTAATATCGTGTGATGTTAAGAAACCTTTGAAGTAGAGAAAGTAAAATATTAAGCATTTTTACCCACAGCCATGCTGCAAAAAGAGGGAACTGATTCTTTGTTGTGATTCTGTGCAAAACAGGATGCCTGCTACAAAAGAAAGAGAAAGCGTAAGATCAGTGAATAAAGAAAGGCACAGTGCTCTTTCAAAGTCACCAGACCTCTCTTCCAGATGGCAAAATTGTCATTTCACACCCAAGCAGAGCTGCTCAAATCATCAATCAGTTAAATCAATACTAATTTTGACTCCATCCCAAGCTGTTGCGGCAGACACTAAGAATGTGGCACTAATAGATGGCTGCTATATTCCCTATAGCAAAAATCTCACATTCACCTGCATGAAAAATAAATAAGGGAGAACAAAAGAGAGAAAAACAGAGATTTGCTTGAATTGCAAACAGACTGACGATACTTTGATGCCTTTTCCTCAAGCTCTTCCAGTTCAAAAGTTTGAGGTCAGTAGTTTTTTTAAGAAATTAATAGTTTTATTCATAAAGGATGCATTTAATTGATCAAACATGACAGTAGAGACATTTATAATGTTACAAAAGTTTCTTTTTCAAAAAAAAAAAAAAAAAATGCTGTTCTTTTGAAATGCTACTCATCAAAGAATCCTGATCAAAAATGTATAATGGTTTCCACACAAAAATATTAGGCAGCACAACTGTTTTCAACATTGAATTGATCATTAGAAATGTTTCTTGATCACTAAATCTGCATATTAAAAGGAACAGTGCTCAGGAAAGTTACTTTAAACGTAATGTGTTACAATATTGAGTTACTCCCTAAAACTAATTGCGTTACTTAGTTACTTTTTATGGAAAGTAACGCATTGCATTACTTTTGCGTTACTTTTTCTCACCTGGGCTGGGCTTGCTTGTTTGTTTGTTTTTTTTGTCAAATGTAAAGGCCCTTTCACACCAAAAGAGAAATAAATAAGCCTCATGCTGAACGGAAATGCAAATTCACGCCTGTACAGTAGAGGGCGCAGCTCAAATTTTTCAGCTGTGCTGCCATTCTGGATCGCAGGAGAGTTTCCACACTCTTACTTCAGCAATAAAAACAAACAAAGTAAACACAATGCGATGTTTAACTAAAGTAATTTTTGCTTATTAGTACGGTTGAATTGGTTCGTCGAGGGTCAGCAGCAAAAATTTTGGTTAATAAAGTGAGATTAAATACATAAAGTATACTTGTATTATTTAACATTTAATTTTCGCAGGTTTTATTTATTTTGAGGAATACTGAATCTGTTTTTGTGCAAGTGAGATGAAATACATGCTCACATTTAATCTAGAACTACAATAACCATTATGTTTACACAGCCTCTACACTTACTCCAGATTTCTCTCAAGGAGATAGGAGAGGTGTCAGTCAATAAATGGGAGAAAACAACACAACTTGCGTTACTTATTTTAAAAAGTAACTCTGATATTTTGTCGTAAAAGTCATGCATTACTTTACTCGTTACTTGAATAAAAGTAATGATTATGTAACTCACATTACTTGTAATGCATTAGCCCCAACACTGCTTGTGAAGGATCATGTGACACTAAAGACTGGAGTAATGATGCTGAAAATTCAGCTTTGCCATCACAGGAATAAATTACATTTTTAAAAATATATTCAAATAGAAAACATTTATTTTAAATAGTAGCCTAATAATATTTCACAATATTACTGTTTTTACTGTATTTTTAATCAAATAAATGCAGCCGTGGTGAGAATAAGAGTCATGGTAGTATAGATGGGACTAGTATCTGCATTGGTCAGGAGAGATTAAGGGTTCATTCAAGGCAAGCCTAGACTAAAACCCTGCGTGTGGAGGTCAGGTCCTTCACTAAGAGAAATAACATTACAACTCTGCTCAGCAAACCATGTGAGGTATAAATCATGCCAAAAATCCATATTGTTTAATGTATAAGAAAAAGTAATAGCAAGCACAGCTAATTATAGCAATTATCACATTTTGTACAATGACTATAAGGACTTGGTTGCTTGAGTTAGACCTTGGATAGTGAAGGCCAATAAGGACGTGATAATCTAACTCACAATCGTGTTTAATCTGTGGTTGGTAAAATCATCATTACATTGTAAAGACTTATTTTAGCTTAAATGTTCGTAGGCAAAGTGAAAGTGTGTATTTGCCGAGTCTGTCCTCTCTGCCCTGTATTAGATTAACTCATTTTGAGACCTAATTGAAACAGAGCTGACTGACTGGCACTGAGTCTTGGCATGGTGGCGCACTCACTACAGCTGAGTCCTCTTGCAGGCCGCCTCCTGCTCACACAGCTGGTCCGCAATTATCTCTGTTTGCATGGGACCGACATGAGCAAATATTGCATGGAAGCATGTCGGCCGCAGAGGTTCAGAGAAGTTTGTAGCGTTTGGTTTGAGCAATGGTATTAAGATACATTTTGCTATGAAACTAAAGTTTTTACAACATAAAGTTTTCAGAGGAAGGTCTGTGGAGTTACTACCTCAGAGTCATCGCCTATAGTTACTTGTCCTGATGAAGTTGATTGATGTAGTTAATTCAAAAGTAATGACTGTGAGTCTGCCCGGTGTATGCCATCAGCCAAAACTCAGAAGTATTTGATTGAGGAAAAACACAAAGAGGTGACTGAGAATACCAAATGAACAAGAAAGTCTTTAGCCTTTGCTTAAAAAAAAAAAGGTAATCTCATATCAGCCAGAGTTGTGACTGCTTCAACGATTTGGAGGAAGTTTTTAAGGTCTAATGGGAGCAAAACTAAGCTTTTGAATCTCAATGAAAAGCCCTATCTTTGACGCAAACACCATTGTAACACTGACGCACTGTAATGATGAAGAACTAACGCACAAACAAAAATCAGACAATAGGTTATTTTTATCTGAACAGCCTTTTTTCTTAGGGTGGAATTGAGGGCAGCACCACTGGCATGTTCTTCATAGTGGATGATTGGTCATTCTCTGGTACACTGGCAAGCTACCAATAACTCATTATCAATGAAGTGGAAAAAAAACAAAAAAAGAAACTAAAGATGAACTAAACAACAGCGAGCAAGTGCAAAGTAGGACAAGATACACCCAAAATAATGAGCAGTTCGCACTATGAATGACTCTGACTGTATCAAAACTGCAGAGCTGCGATTGTACGGAGCCACGCAAAGGTGAAAATAAACTGAACAGGTGCTGTCAAGTATAAAAAGAGAGAGCAAACCACTTCAATGGCGACATCTAGTGGTCAAGAGTTGGCAATGTTCTCACAAATATTTGCATATATATTACATTTATGCACATTTGTGTAAAGTCTTCCATATCTTAGCTTTGAGAATCTTTTCTTGCCACTGCCGCCTTTAGCTCGTTCAGTATAGTGTGTGTGTGTGTGTGTGTATAATATATAACATTTCATATATATATATTTATATAAATATATATATATATATATATATATATATAATACACCGATCAGGCATAACATTATGACCACTGACAGGTGAACTGATTTTCTCTTCATCATGGCACCTGTTAGGGTGGGATATATTAGGCAGCAAGTAAACATTTTGTCCTCAATTTGATGTGTTAGAAGCGTGAAAAAGGATTTAAGCAAGTTTGACAAGGGCCATATTGTGATGGCTAGACGACTGGGTCAGAGCATCTCCAAAACTGCAGCTCTTGTGGGGTATTCCTGGTCTGCAGTGGTTAGTATCTGTCAAAAGTGGTCCAAGGAAGGAACAGTGGTGAGCCGGCGACAGGGTCGTGGGCAAGACTCATTGATATACGTGGGGAGCGAAGGCTGGCCTGTCGCTTACCTGGGGAACACATGGCACCAGGATGCACCATGGGAAGAAGGCAAGCCGGCGGAGGCAGTGCGATGCTTTGGGCAATGTTCTGCTGGGAAACCTTGGGTCCTGCCATCCATGTGGATGTTACTTTGACACATACCACCTACCTAAGCGTTGTTGCAGACCATGTACGCCCTTTCATAGAAACGGTATTCCCTGGTGGCTGTGGCCTCTTTCAGCAGGATAATGCGCTCTGCCACAAAGCAAAAATGGTTCAGGAATGGTTTGAGGAGCACAACAATGAGTTTGAGGTGTTGACTTGGCCTCCAAATTCCCCAGATCTCAATCCAATCGAGCATCTGTGGGATGTGCTGAACAAACAAGTCCGATCCATGGAAGCCCCACCTCACAACTTACAGGACTTAAAGGATCTGCTGCTAACATCTTGGTGCCAGAAACAACAGCACACCTTCAGGGGTCTAGTGGAGTCCATGCCTCGACGGGTCAGGGCTGTTTTGGCAACAAAAGGGGGACCAACACAATATTAGGAAGGTGGTCATAAACATAATGTTATGCCTGATCGTTGTATATACCTCATTATTTATGCCATAATATACAAAATATACTATCGTTTCCCTACCGCCATAACTCTTAGCATTATTCATCATAGTGCTAAGAAAAACAGTAATGATAGCAGCTTCTAAAAGTGAATAATGATAATAGGCCTAAAAATAAATACAAACCTAAACCCAAATTCTGCTGCATGTTAAACAGGATCAATCTTCTTGAATGGAGGTTTCCTCATATTTCCCAGCTGAGGAAGGATCTCTCAAATAGGGGTGAACCAGGAAGAACCGAAGAGTGCTGAAATGACAAAATTGTTGTAATTAGTGCAATTAGACTTCTGGACTTAAAATGGCAGGCAAATAAGCATTTCAATGTCTGCTGGCTTCTTCGTGCTCATAATTACACAAGGAGTACCCTAGTGTACAAAACCTTTTTGACTTTAATTTAGTCCAGACTTGTGGTCTTCTCTAAGAAGCAACTCAATGGCTGTCCTTCAACTGAGGGGTTTATCAAAGAAAGAACCAGATTTTATTTAATCTGCCAGTTTTCCACCCCATGTTCACTTAAACCCAGTCTATTTTCAGCATATATAATGGGGTATGAATATCTACTGCATAACAGTAATGATCAATTTAATCTTGTTATGAAAGATTAATGTTCACTTAGTTCATATTAGTGCCTTCCTTTCATTCAAAAACTAGGGTCACCTTAATCAACACGAATGATCAAAATATGCACCACTAGTCAAATCATATAAGCAATGAAATGTATATTCATGACTGTTTGTTTACTTCTTGTTTGATATGCACTTTATCGTATAACAGTATGACATCCATTCTATTGTTTATAAATGAAATCTAAAATATTATTTACATACAAACTGGACAATTATGACATCTAAAAAGGACGGTTTATTCTGGGTAACGTCGTTTCTCCACCGCCATAACTCTGTACTACTTCACACACTGCCTCCTCATATTCAAATTTGGCGCGTTGACGTTACACGCAAGAAGAACCAATGACGTTTGTGCGCTCCTCTTCAACCCCGCCTTCTTATCCTTATATGGCGTCGAACCCTCCTATTGCTCTTATGTTTTTAGAGCAATAAATTAATTCACACATCTTATACTGATAAATTATCCGAATTTACACGGACCTACACAGACCCTAGCCTCTTTAATATAGAATTAATTTAGTACTTTGTTACTTGTAACCGTGTTACTATTATATATATATATTTATGTTTGTATGTTTAAAGTTTTTATATAAAATAAATAATATAAAATGACTTATATATCGGTTTTAAAGGTTAAGCATCTCCTTTCACAACAATCTTGTAATCCAACTGAAGGCATTAAATATATATTAAAAGGTTTTAATATATCATGATTACAGACAACAAATTACAAATTTAGATCCTTCTCTTCTCCAGTTTCTTCTCCAAAGAGCACCAGTATGAAATATTTTGTATTAATTATATTTGTCTGTTAAGTACTTCCTTTCAACATTTGTTAAAAAAGGTTTAATTTGAAAAGCTTTCAAGAGGAAAGTGTTAGAAACTTAACGAAGCTTACAATGATGTCATGCTGCTCCAGAATCAATGCTTCCTTGAAAGCAACTGAAACAGATGAAACTTCGTCCAAGAATAACAGAGAGATGATGCCAAAAGAGCATTACCTCTGATACAATTACATCTAATACAGCTCCACTTGTACACCAATTTCTGTGGACTTTTGTCTCCAAGGCAACAGTGGGCTATCTCTCTAAAAAAGATGAAGGTTTGTGTTGGCATGGAAACCACATAGTAATCTCGCTGCTTTTATAGAACTAGGCAACAAACACAAATGCTGAAGAAGAAAAAAACATGATTAAAATAAAATGCTCAGAGACCAGGTGTGTTTATAAACCCAATAGAAAAGTCATTTCGATGGAAAAGCTTCATATATTGCACTTTTGCAGCAGCAGGTTTTGTAGGGGGTGGATGATTGTGGGACGGCAAAAGCTGGACTTTAAAAACACAGAGAGTGTGTGGGTGTTTGATACTGTGTGAAACCCCACAGGTTGTGTTCTCCTCTTTAGTCTCCTTTTGTGCACCAGGAAAAAAATAACATTCCTATATTCTGCTTTTTCTTATAAGACCTTATGCGCCAGAGAAACAAGCGCGCCGCCATCTTTAGAATTTTGTCTTTGAACTTCCGTTTTTGCGTAGCTCTGTATATTTCTATGGGATCGCTGTTGAGGAGTAATTAGCTGGTGAAGTGGATTTACTTATTGTAAAGTTAACGAAAGTTATCATGGGCATTGTAATGTTTGAAGCGGATAACATAACAAATGTCAGTAGACCGGGAAGTTTTTAAAATGAGCGATTCATTCATAAATCCGTAAGATCTTTCCTTCATGCAGTGGAAATACAAACCGGAAGACAGAACACACGCGCTGCGCTAAGAAGGGGCGAGGCTACATAGAGTAATTTGTCGTAAGTTGCCGTGACATTCAGTGTTGCCAAGTTCGCGGTTTTTCCGCGGAATTGGGATACTTTAACACTGTTGCCGCTGGTTGTTTTTCATATCTGCAAGTTGAAGCGACCCCAAATATGATATTTAGTCCCTGGAATGCGAATTTTACCAGGGGATTCCCCCTGAAAGGCGATTGGGCTAGTTTTGAGAAGCAATTGGGCGGGTTTTGTTGTGAAAACCTGGCAACCCTGGTGACATTTCAAGCAGTGATGTCCTGCATTGTGACATGATAAACTCAATTTAAATAATTTTAAAGAGCAACTTCTTCAACTTCTTATTCATTTATAATTATGCACAGTTTAAATGACCTCATATTAACTGAGAGACCTGGAAGATTTTAAAAATCAATTTGTCACACTGCAGGACTATTTAGGCTAAATGAATTACTGAAAAAAAGCTGATTCAAAATAGTTGTATTTACATGGTACTGCAAGGTGCTTTAAAATGTCTAGTTCTACCATTCATATCCAAAACATCAAAACATAGTAATAATTTTTTATTAATTCTAGATGTTTAAATATGTATTCTTGTGGAGACAATTCAATAAAGGAATCTCTATAGATAATATAGAAATATGAAGTCCTTTTAAAAGTTTCAGTCAATGCAACATAGATCACGTGGAAAATACTGCCATCTTGTGGTGAAATGTAAATGTTTTAATTTGCAAATAGCAAAGCCATACACGAAACTAACAATTTACTAGTTTCTTTTTATATACATACATTTATATACATACATTTATATATATATATATATATATTAATTTTATATGCCTTTATATATAATACCCTTTTTTGCCCATGTTACACAAAATATAATTGTAAACAAGTAATTTTGTAATATCTTTCGTAAAATGGCAACATAATAATGTTTAGGTTAAAGTACAAAAAAATAAAGTAAGAACATGTCGCTGGTAAAGCTCACAATGGATGAACTGGTACTGGCACGCGCACGCATGCGTGGACACGTACGTCCCTATGCGTACGCAGGAGGGGGGAGGGGCACGTAAACAGTGAATTCCAAAAAGGAAGGGAGTGTTTCTTTCAACTGATAAACCAGTACATCAAGGTATGCATTAAAAAGCTCATTCTGAAATTGTGCATTCTTAGTTTACAGACTCTTTTATGCGTTCTGCAGGCGCGTATGTTTTTTTTCTTCTTTTGAATCTGCAGCCTCGTGCATTTACCATTTTCAGCTCAACGCAGCGCCATTACTGTACAAGGCAAAATGGACAAAATGGCCATTTTCGATTATATTGTGTTTTATGTGAAATTCAGTTCCCGTGCATTGGTAAAATGTGTGCAGGAGTGATTTCATGCACGTTATTCGCAACATATATCAGTAAAGACTATAAATGGAGCAAATAAACAATGAGATTGTTGCTCCTTTCTTGTTAATTTGCTGTGCCTTTATGTCCAGCGCGTTTGTCGGGGTGCTTTTCTTTGCACGAGCTTCCCTTTGCTAAACAGAGGTCATGGACGTACATTTCAGGTGTCCAAAACAGTGCATACAATTCCTGTAATTTTGTAAATAAATCTTTCTCCACAATGTAATGCATTACAACTTATTAAACAATGTAACATGTTTTTATTGGATTCCCAGTTCAGATGCATTTACTACACACACACACAAACACACACACACACACATACATATATATATATATATATATATATATATATATGTGTGTGTGTGTGTGTGTGTGTATTAATAAAGTGTTTATTTATTGGCAGGTAAAACCATGCCCATTCGCCGATCAGCTGCAGCCCCGCCCAAAGAGGATGCAACCCCTGCAAATGCCCCTGAGGGAGGTACATACTGCCCCTTGCATGGCATATCTGTCATATTGAGAAGGAATAATGACCGTCCACAATATACAGAACCACATAAGGAATAATTCACCCACAAATAAAAAATTCTGTTAGTATACAATGAAATAATACTAAAAAACATGAACTACTAGGCACTGAAAATCCTCCCCTCTTCACACAAAGTTAACATACAACTTCAGACCAGTTTATAAAATAATGCACAAGTGGTATGGCTTTTTAAAGCATTCTTGCTTGAACATTGTGTTCTCTATCCCACAGATGCTCCTGCCGAAGGGTCTGCTCCTGTAGGTGAGAAGGAGAAGGAGAAAGATTCGTCCACTGAACCTGCAACCACAGAGGACAAGAAGGCAGGAGGTGATGGGGAGGAGGCAAACGCTGATGGGGAGGAACAGGCTAAAGATGACGGAGAGACGCCTGATGAAGGAGAGAAAACTGAAGAAGCAGCAGCTGAACAAGGGAAGAGCAAGAAGAAAAAAGTCAAGGATGTTGTTGCCAAAATGTAAGTCTGGCTGTTGTACAAAAAAGAAATGTCTGATCATTAAATTCCTATTTATAATTTAAGCATTAGATTATTTCCACTGAATAAAAGTGGCTTGTTAAGCATTTTTTGCTCAAATGTTACAGTGACAAGGAAGGAGATGACAAAGGGAAAAAGGTGAAAAAGAAGATTCCTGCTTGGGCGACCATTTCTGCCAACAAACTGGCTTCAGCCTCTCTTTCCCAGCCCAAAGTTGAAGAAATCCTCATAGAAGCAATTGAGGTCTGGTTCAGAATTTCACAGGAACTATTGCGTTGCCTTATAGAGAGTTGTATTTTCACATTTAAGTATGTTTCTTCCCACTAATTTATTAGAATTACTGGATACTACCGAACATTTTTGTTAAAATGTGTATACGGTGCTGCAGTGATGACGTAAGTTAACATCACCCTGGTTCCCTCGACAAAAAGCCAATAGGATTTTTCCATTGGCTTTTGGATTATTGCAGAAAATAAGTTCTGTGAACTGAATTGTTGATCGTTGAATGGTTGTGATTTGCTATTGGTCGATCTCATGTCAGTGACAGGTTGTCCCGCCCTCACGCCAGTAAACACATCATCAGAGAAGAGATGTCACTGCAAGAGGAAAGAGAAGTTATTTTTATAAGATTACATGGGCACATGAAAAATCTATTTTGATTTCATGGTGACTTTAACCAAAAGGAAGTTCAAAAATGTTGAATCGTTTCTAGCTCGGGGTTAAGTCATTCCTGCAGCACTGTATTCTTTGGAAATTTAAGATGATAACAGGTCTAAAAATTGTCGTCTCATGTGTGCATCTTTACAATCTACCTACAGAGTTGCAAAGAGCGGAGTGGTGCCTCTTCTATTACTATTATGAAATACGTCATGAAGAAGTATCCGTCTGTGGAAATGGACAAAAAGACCAAAAACCTCTACAAAAGGGCCCTGAAGCGATTGGTTGAGAAGGGCACTGTTAAACAGGTGATTTGCAGTTTAATACATGAATATTTCTTGTTTTATATATACAGTAAGTCAAAAGCCATCCTTGTCTTCTTTACCCACAGCTCAAGGGCAAAGGCTTTTCTGGAAGTTTCGCCATTGGGAAGGTATCCAAACATAGTTTGTTTATTGTCCTGTTTAAATGTGTTAATTAGTTGAAGATACATGAGGTTGAGTATTTTTTTGATGGTTTGTCATAATTATTTAATCTTGCATTTTGTCAATGTCATGTTGTTGTATAGAAGTCGGCTTCATCTGCAGGGACGAAGGAGACGCTGGGAGAGTCTCTGCCTCTGATCATCACCCGCCTCTGTGAACCCAAGGAGGCATCCTACATCCTAATCAAGAAGTACCTAGAGCAATACTTCCCACAACTCAATGTGGAGAACAGGTCATTTTTGACTCAACATCCTATAACTAGACTACAGTTTGAACCTGACAGAATTTATTTAACATCGGGTACATTGGGAATGGAATACTAGCATTCTGAATTTTGGGGTCTGATCAAATATACTGTAAAAATGTTACATTGTGAAATATTATTACAATTTAAAATTGTGGTTTTGTGGTTAATTTATTTATTTTAAAATGTAATTTATTCATGGTATGATAAAAAAAATACCATACCATAAATACCATTAGGAGTTTATTACAGATTGAAATAGTGTATGTACATTTTGCCTCATAAATTGATAATGAAAGGTTGTTTTGTAAATCTCTAAGGCCTGACGTGTTGAAGAACTGCCTGCAGAGATCTGTGGAAAAGGGCTACTTGGAGCAGATCACTGGCAAGGGAGCCTCTGGAACATTCCAGGTTAGTTACCCTTCTGAATCGCTCGACATCTACAAGCAGGTTTGATGAGAATCTGCATTTGTGTTTGACAGTTGAAGAAAGCTGGGAATAAGGTGCTCATGGGTGGCGGACTGCTGGAAGATGCTATAGTGGCCGCCATCACAGCCATGAATGAGCCCAAGACCTGCAGCATCACCATACTGCGCAAATTCTTGATGGAGAAACAAGACCAGAAGAATGTCAGGATAGTTGGTACGGTACACTAACTCCTCACTTATTGCAGCCTAGGGCACGTTTGCTCTCTGAGGACTAATTTAATTTGCTTTTGTTTTGGGGTTGCTTCTAATTGTTATTCTCAAATGAGTTGTTCATAAGAGAGCTGGTACAGAAATAGTTTCTTGATCGGTTTATATTTATAGGCACCCTTCATATATCTCTGTATTTGCTGTAACTTAATCCCCCGGTTTCACAGACAAGGCTTAAGCCTAGTTCCAGACTAAAATGTATTATTGAGCTGTTTTAACTGAAAGCAACTTTCACTGACATATATTAAAATATGTCACTACCATTTTGTCTCAAGATGCAAACCAGTAGTTTTTTTTTTCCTAATACATGTTTATAAAAACTACTTAAATGTCCTAATTGAACTAACATAATCCTGCCTTTATCTAAGCCCTGTCTGTGAAACCAGGCCAGTGTGTTATGCAGAATTTTTATGAAAGTATTCTGTCTGATTGCCAGTGCCAAACCTGAAGAGAACTTTGCAGAAATGTAAAATGATGGGTTGGATGGAGCAGATTTCTGGTCATGGACTCAGTGGGTCGTACCAGCTAAGCTATCCCTATTACCCAAGGTAAGTTCAGCTCACCCGTAAGCCGGTATTGTTATTGTTAACTAAATCTAAAACTTTTGGTGATTGAAATAAAGCTGAAATAAAACAAAAAATAAATATTACATGAAAAATGTAAAACTTGAATGTAAATTAAATATGTTTTCTTGGCAACTAACTAAAATAAAAGTACTAAAAATACTAAAACTAAAATAAACATGAATTAAAGCTGAATAAAAGTAAACTAATAAATGTCGAAAGAACCTCAAATAAAAAATAAAAAAAAAATAATAACTGAAAATTTAAAAACAAAAGCTAATTCAAAATATTAATATATACTAAAATAGTATTTTAATAACTGCTGTAAGCATGGTGCATATTCTGATATTCTAAAATTTTCTTTTGGGCTTTTTACACTTGAAAAACTTGCAGGGGCATTTTTAACTGCAACTCTTAGTTCTTAAAGGGATAGTTCGCCCAAAAAATTAACATTCAGTCATCATTTACTCACCCTCATGTCATTCCAAACAGATTTATTTTTGGCGATTTGCCTTTTTTATTACGATAGGATAGTATAGAGCGGACAGGAAGCGAGGTGGGAGAGAGAGAGGGGGACAGGATCGCCCGTTCACCTGAAGCTCAATGGCGCTATATGTCGGCACGCTGCCCACGAGGCTGTCGGCGCTGACATGTCGTTCCAGACTTTCTCTGTGAAACATAAAAGAAGATATTTTATGTTTCAGCTATTTGTGTCCATGCTGTGGACGACAGCGGGGTCTAAAACCATTTTGTATGGACAAGAAAAACAGAGACAATATCATTTGTGTTAGACAAAAGAAAAAAAGTCATATGAATTTGGAACAACATGAGGGAACTACCCCTCTTAGCAATTTAGCCATCAAATAAATTAGATTGTTTTAGAGGAAAGTTGATTAGATGCAAATCAATGCTTTTTGAAGTCATAGAGTTTTTAGGTTTTGTCATAGAAATGTGAGTAAGGTGTGCAATTGTGCAAGACGAAAATGAAATATGATGGAACTAATTGAATTGATATCTGTCGCTCCTCCTCTGCAGCCCAGCGATTCTGTTTCCAGAAATGATGGAAAAACTCAAACAGAAGGAGGGACAGAAGCTCAAACGCAAGAGAAGTGATGATTCTGATGAAGAATCTGAAGCAGATTCGGAGGAAGAATCTGAAGAGGAAGAATCGGAAGAGGATGAGCCTCCTCGAAGAAAGAGGTGAAGTACATCACGTGACGTCAAAATATCAATTATTAGTGCCAAAGCACTTTGCGATTATACTAGGATTTGAAGAAATCATTAAAGGATTAGTTCACTTCAGAATTAAAATTTCCTGATAATTTGCTCACCCCCATGTCATCCAAGATGTCCATGTCTTTCTTTCTTCAGTCGAAAAGAAATTAAAGTTTTTGAGGAAAACATTCTAGGATTTTTCTCCATATAGTGGACTTCAGCGGCTACCAATGGGTTGAAGGTCCAAATGTCAGTTTCAGTGCAGCTTCAAAGGGCTCTACACGATCCCAGACGAGGAATAAGGGTCTTATCTAGTGAAACAATCGGACATTTTCTAAAAAAAAAATAAAAATGATGTACTTTTTAACCACAAATGCTCGTCTCGCACTCGCTCTGCGATGTGCCACGCATTACGTAATCATGTTGGAAAGGTCACATGTGACGTAGGCGGAAGTACCGTGCAAGTGTTAACAAAGCGAACATGCAAAGACTAAGTCAAACGCCCTTAACAAAAAAAGGTAAAACAACAATGTTGGATGATTTTGAAATTGGAGGAGAAAATGAGAAATGAGTTTTTGAGGTTAAAAAGTATATAAATTTTTATTTTATTTTTTAGAAAATGACTGATCGTTTCGCCAGATAAGACCCTTATTCCTCGTCTGGGATTGTGTAGAGCCCTTTGAAGCTGCATTTAAACTGTAATTTGGACCTTCAGCCTGTTGGTTGCCATTGAAGTCCACTATATGGAGAAAAATCCTGGAATGTTTTCCTCAAAAACCATAATTTCTTTTCGACTGAAGAAAGAAAGACGTAAACATCTTGGATGACATGGGTGTGAGTAAATTATCAGGAAATTTGAATTCTGAAGTGAACAAATCATTAACCCTGAGTAATAAACCTTGGCATGTTGTCTGGTTTCCATTATAAAATGGGCAAAAAAAATCACAAACCATAGAACAAAACTTGGGCTGTGTCTTTGCAAGGCTAAACATGCTTTTTATTTGTCCACAGGAATCAGCGTGGAAACCGGCAACCTGCGTCTAAAGCTCGTCAAAATAAAAGAGCTAAAACAGTCAGCCGAAAACCTCCTGCTTCAAAGAGATCAGTTGCGCCTGCCAAGAAAGCCCCTCCACCAGCCAAGAAACCCGCCGCTGCAAGCAAAGCAGCGTCTAAAAAGGCACCTGCACCCGTTAAAGCCACACCAGTCAAGAAAGCCGCACCAACCAGCAAACCTAAAACACCGATAGCCAAAAAGATGACAAGCAGGGGGTCCAAACGGCCGTCGCCCAAGGCAGCTAAGAAGGAGGCAACTGAATCTGCTGTGAAAGCTAAACCTGCCGCCCGCAAGTCGCTCCGATCCCGGAAATGAGTCCCACGCTTGCCGACAGCTGAAAAGATCAACTGTAGCTCTGTAGACTGCAGTGATGGCTATTTTCTCCTCTTATTTTTGTAGAAACTTCCATGTTCTCCTTGTCTTGGGGCCTCTGATGAATTTAGGACCTCTTCAAAGTTATTCTGCCATTCAAATACAGGCATTTTATGTTCAATATTCTTAAATTACAGGTAAAGATGTAGAGTAGAAATGCTACTGTTTATGTTGTTTAAAACGCTAATTCAGGTCACCATTATGAGAGTGTGAAGAAGGAGCTGTTGCTTCATCTCAGTTGTGCTTCAACAAAAAAATCAAATATTTAAAGTTCTTGTAGTCAGTCTTTCTGTAGAGGCAAGCATTTCAGTTATTCAGTCGTCCCTCTCTCATCAGTGTTCAAGAAACCTCTTTGTAAGTTTTATTTCAATTTTTTTGTTCATGTTTTGTGAAGTTAGATCTTTAGCTACTATTGTAATCAAAAAGAATTTTGTTGATGTTGGTTCCTTCGTGTAAGTCAAAGTAAAGAACGATTATTGATGCCTAACTTTCAGTTGAACAATGCACAATTGGATTTACTGAGATGCATTAAAGAACGTTGGCATCCATATCCATGACTGTCTTTTTGTTCTGTATAGTCTATGAAGGAGAATATAAATTGAAAAGATTTTCCAAGCAGATGTTTAAAGCATTATACACACTATTAACCCGGTCATATTCTTGAGTGTTAGTTTATCAGGGGGGTTAGATGTAATTTTATGAGCATTGCTTACCTTACCCTGCATGCATGTAACTGATATACTTTTCTGTAGTCCTTAATAAAGTGACTATATTTGTACTTCATTATTTGGCCATTGTTTTGTTTGGGTGGTTTGATTTGATTCTCAATGATAAACCGGTAATTTATTGGTGTTTACAATGGGTTACCAAATTATTCAAGCTTTGAAATACATGGTTTGTGTCATTATCACAGCTGCATCTGAAATTCAGTGACAAATTCTTCTCCTTGTTCTAACAAGAAAATAAAGACATGCTTTAATTCAGTATACTAAGCATTGGAATGTTTACATAAAACATCTCATGTCCTGACTTGTCAGTGCTTAAAAAGGATTAGTTCATTTTCAAATGAAAATTACCCCAAGCTTTACTCACCCTCAAGCCATCCTAGGTGTATATGACTTTCTTCTTTCAGATGACCACAATCAGAGATATTTTAATAAATATCCTGACACATCTGAGCTTTATAATGGCAGTGAACGGGATCAGCGAGTATGAGCTGAAGAAAGGCTTCCATCCATCATAAACGTACTCCACACGGCTCCGGGGGTTAATAAAGGCCTTGAAGCGATGCGTTCGTGTAAAAAAAAAAAAAAAAAAATCCATATTTAACAAGTTATGAAGTAAAATATCTAGCTCGGATAAAATATAAAGCTCAGGATAAAGCGTCAGGATATTTACTAAAATATCTCCGATTGTGTTCATCAGAAAGAAGGAAGTCATACAAACAGTGATCTAGACATGTTCGATTAACCAACAAATCGTTCTGTTCATACGACCAAACAAATCATATTCTGCACTTCACAACTCTATATAGAGTATTCATCACTAATGTAACAAATTAGAGTAATTCCCAAAAAGGAATCGCTGAATATTTTCTCGAATATTTCAAACGCACTTACTGAATCAACTGGTTCGAAATGTTCAATGAATCATTTAGAAAAGATTCAGCGATTCCTTCTGAGCAACTTAAAAGAGTCAGGTTTCGGGAAATCAGACCCAGCGTCCCAATGTGCAAACTGTCCACCCTATCTGCCCTAAATAGTATTGAAAATTACTAATGTCACATATTATTTAGGATGGATAGTATGCACATTGGGACGTAGCCAGAGTCTTTTAAGTGAATCAGTTTGATGAATCAGTCAAAGTTCCAGACACTAATTAACTGTGCATCCATGCATGTGTGGTGTAGGCGGAGAATCTTGTCAAATCTTTCCCGATGAATCCAGTCTGGCTCTGAATAGGCGGGATTTAGAGCATTAAGGTGAGTCAGGATTGTGAAACCCCTGGCGGAAAATCGTCCCACCCTGCCAGGTTCAGTCGCGTGGACTGATTGTGAGTTTGTATTTGTTTCCTCTGTCTTTCTTTGCTACTATTACAACCACTTTCCTGATCCTTATGGTATTATTCAAGCGTTAATTATTAAAGCGTTGGTTTGATTTCTATTTGAGTCTTTCGCTTTTCGTGAAAACTGTTTGGCTGTGTCTCAAACATACTTTTTTTTTGGCCATTATTGGCAGGTTGCTGTAGGCAGCTCGTTGAGTTTTGCGAAACTGTAGCCTATCTGTTTATCTTTGAGGAATGTGGGGGTTTACTTTCACTACTTGTACTGTGCTGTTATTCGTGTAGTTAAAATGTTGAAGGAGTTTGTAATTAATTGAAATTGAAATTTATTATTTTTGGCAAACGTGCTGACTTCTGTTTTTCCATTCGTTTTATTTTTATTTTGAATCGTAGATAAAGCAAACACCAGGCTCAGACTGAGATATGGGTGAGACAGCTGGCAGGGAACATGGGATTGTTACAAGATCTGCTGAGGTAAAAATGTTTGAAATGCTGTAGACTACATCTGATTTTGCCACTCAGTTTTGAAACTGCATTTGTGGTATTATTGTATAGTTTCCTCCCACACATTGGGATGATTGCATCATGAACTCAGTTTTGCTTTTACCGAGGAAAATTCTGTTTGTCTAGTATATTGGCTCATTTCCTGTGGATGACAGTTGTTTGGATGATCAGATTCAGCAGCTGCACACTCAGCTGAAGTCTCTTAAGGTAATTTGTGTGAAGTGAATCTCAAGAGTATGTTTGCTTTTTTAGATTTGTTTGCAATGCAAAAGTTTGGACACTTGACTGAATTTGTTTTTAATAGTCTTAAGTGCCTTTTGATCTAAATACAGGCATATGCGCTTGAAATTTGTTTTGTAAACCAAACATAAATTATGCACATACATCCATTTGAGTATTTCACCATTTTAATGACTATTATTGTACAATCTGGAAAATTATTTAGAACGATACTAAGAACATTATCATTACTACACTGCATACAGTGCTGGGTAGATTACTTACAAATTGTAGTCGGTTACTGATTCCAAATTACATGATAAAAATTGTAGTTAGTACCGTAATCCATTACATTACACGTTTAAGGTGATATAATCTGACTACTTTTTGATAACATTTAGATTACTTTTGACCTTATCACATTGATTTGTTGAACAGGATAATCTTGTACCATGTTGATATAAAAATACAAAAAGATAGAAAATGTATTCCATTTTTATCAACAACATGAAGTGCATTAAATATTATATTACGGTTTTCCAGACTAGGGTTTGTGACGGAACTGCACGAGGGGTCATAAGTTTAATGAAAAGCTATTAATTAAATCATAAAAATTAAACAATCAAAATATAACGCTTACTAAAAAATATGAAAAATATTATTATTAACTTAATAACTTAATCTCAACCTCTTAGGTCAAAGAGCTATTATTGTACAATGTGAAGAAAATATTAAATTTTGACTGGTAACGTAGATTATTTATGAACCTCTGTATTTACAGAACTGCAAGAGCAAGCGAACAGTCTCATTGAGATTCTCTGTCAAAGGAGTCAAAGTTTATGATGAAGATGAAAAGGTAAGATCATCTTGGGATTTCTGATGTTTCTCTTTGTGTACGTCAGATGGTTTAACTCTTTAGCGTGTATCTCATCAGACGCTCCTCATGGCTCACGCCATGTGTCGAGTCTCGCTGTCCACCGCCCGTCTGTCTGATGCCCAGTTTGCCTTTGTCTCCCATAATCCTGGACATTCTGATGCCCAGCTCTATTGCCACCTCTTCAGAGCCAGACATGCCCGAGCTGTAAGCCTCAACATGACAAAGCATCATACTTAATTGTGTTTGTAATATTGCACATGTTTGTTCTAGAATCAAGAATGTGGTTGTTGGTTTTTCGAGTCACGATAGTGACGTTAAGAAGTGTTAAAACCTGTTTAATCTGCTTGTTATGCTATATGTTTCTTAACTAGATATGATTAAAGAGGCCATATTATGCTCTTTTACAAATTCACGGCCCTTACCATAACTGCAAGTTTCAACACACTACTAACACAACTCAACCAGGCCTCGCCCCCCTTTTTTGCATATGCTTTGGTTGGGAATTATTTAAATGAGGAATACGTGTACGTTCCCGTAAGAAAACTCAAGACTGCAATGGAGGCACTTCAGGGAGTTCAAAAACACTGATATAGAGAAGAACTCCCTTTGAAGTGACTTTGTGCTTTGTAACCTTTCAGCAATTTTTCATGCCCAAACAGTAACATTACACACTAAAGAAAATTGAAAATGTAAAAAAGCATAAAAGTTAGAAATGAGAATAAATGCTCAACCACTGCAAGAATTTGATGGGTTTTTTTCCCCCCCCACATATAAAGGCCCAGTTCCTGAACCTGCTGCTTTGCCGCTGTTTTCAACTGTATTTTCTGGAGAAGCACCCAGAGGAAGCTCAGAATGAGTGTTCGGAGAAGAAACCAACTCGAACACCATCGCTGCTTAATCAAGGATTTCCTCTCAGTGTCAGCGCCTTGGTATCTTTCCGCAGGGCCCCAACTCAAGGCCTGCTACCAGGGGCAAAGGTTTGTTCTTGCCGTATCTTATTATAATCTTGATAAACTTTAAAAATGACATTAATGCAAATGGCATAGAAAACATTGATATGAGTACTAGGTTGATATTATTGAATGATGCCCAAAAAGAAATGGCTGAAAGTTTCAGCGATTCCTTTTGGGGCTCTTAAAAGAGTCAGAATTTGGGGAAATACTGGTTTTTGTCCCCTTTTATTTTATTTTTTTTCTGAATCATAAATGTGCAGCTTGTGATTAAGTTGATTGAGCTGTAAGTTTGTCTAAATCTATTCTAAATATTTGATTAATTTTAGATACAATAGCCTATTATTTATTTATTTATTATTATTATTATTATTATAATATTATATTATATTATTAATTTTTTGTGCATTGTTTTATAAATTATATATATTTTTTTTTTTAATCAACTTTTTGAGTTTACTTTATTGGATGTAATATGTTAAAAATATTTTTATAGAAATCAAATCAGGTGTGTTCTCTATGGAAGCTTGTTTCTGCCACGGAATAAAACAATTTAAAAGATAATTGTGACTTTTAATGTCACAACTCTGACTTTTTTTTCCTCACAATTGCAAGATGTAAACTCGCAATTGCGAGTTATAAAGTCAGAACTGTGGGGTATAAACTCACAAATTTTTTGTTTGTTTTTTGTTTTTTTTCTGCAATTGCGAGTTTATATCTTGCAATTCTGACTTCTTTTCTCAGAATTGTGAGATATAAATTCGCAATTGGGAGTATAAAGTCCAATTCTGAGGGGGGGAAAAAACACTGACTAATAAATAAAAAAAGATTATATCACGCAATTCTGAGAAGAAAGTCAAAATTGTGAGATTAAAAAGTCGCTATTACCTTTTTCTTTTTTTTTTTTTCTTTTCTTTTTTTATTCAGTGGTGGAAACAAACTTCCATAATTATCTGTTACAACACTGATTACAATGTGAATTGAAAATCGAGTTTTGTCTTTGCATTTGGTCTCTAAATCAGTTTTGGGGGGTTTTTTTGTGTAAAATCTTGTACTATTATGTGTGTGAGCTCCTGATTGTGTGTGAGCTTTGATTTAGGTTTTTTTTTTTTTTTTTTTTTTTTTTTTTATAAAAATGTTTTCATTGACAGCATATTCTTGTCATTGAAGCTTAAGTTGTCAATATTCCTTTAAAACTGCCTAATTCCTGAGTTTTTCTAATAATTGGAATACTGTACTGTTCTGCAAGGTGTTCATGTCCATTTCCCTTAACAGGTGTTCTCACAATCGAGCACTGAGCAAGTGAGCAGTCCTGAAGATGGTCCCACTTCCTCTCCGACTATAGTTCGCAAAATGGCGATCCGGACCAAAGAACTGCGCTCCGGAGCGTATCGTTCTTTTACATATACTCCCCTCAAACAGCGCCACCTGCAGGATAAACTGAGTACACCACAAGGTGGGATAAGTGTTCATAGGACCCTTTCAAGAGTGAGAGAGTTCTTTAGGTAATGCACACATCTGGTTAAAGTGGCTGGCCTAATTAAAACACAATGGGTTAATTTATTATACAGGGCTGCGTTTCCCAAAGCCAAGTATGGTCGCAAGTTCCGTTGTTAAAAAAAAAAAAAGTTCAATGGAACTTGCGACCATAGTTGGCTAATGATGCTTTTGGGAAACGCACCCCTGATCTTTTATCTTTGGTTTTGGTGATTTGAGTCAAAAAAGGTGGTGGGGATTTCCACATTATTTCTGGCAGTTACTACAAAATAAGTGAATTTAAAAAAAAAAAAAAAAAAAAAAAATTTAAGCTGCAGTATGTAACCTTTTTTGGTTAAAATAACAAAAATCAGTTATTGAGCAAGTACATAAGACATCTGTCTCCCTAGCTTTAATCCGAATTGTAACGTTAAGCTTATAAAAATGATTTATAATTTGAGCTGTCAGGTCTGATTT